>OZ022581.1:1644246-1932505 GCA_963669155.1 Arbacia lixula | reverse complement strand
GGAGAAAAGGTGATACGGAGAGATAGCTAGATAGAGAGAGAGAGAGAGAGAGAGAGAGAGAGAGAGAGAGAGGTGGAGGGAGGGTTAGAGAAAGACGGGAGGGGAGGAGAAGGTGAGATAAGTACTGTTATTTTGTTTAATTGGGTTTTGGGGTGGAGATGGGCATGATGGGGGTGGGGCGGGGGAGGGGGAGGGGGCGGGAGAAGATATGGCGGGAGCTTCTTCATCCTGAGAGCTCTGTACGTGTACGAATTCCGCACACAAGCAAAAAACAAACAAACACCTTTGTCTGCCACGTACGTTTTTTCCACAAGTAATTCACACACTTTCACACAGAGAAGCAGTTTATAGAGTACCGAAGTGTGACGTCATTTGAGCATTATTGTCAAGACAACTGGCTCTATACGGGTAGAGCATGCAAGCAGCAGTGATCACAACGGGGACTGTAATTGGGAATGCCCGACGCTAGCTCACTGGAGTGAGAGTTTGTTAAGAGGCAGTTGTCTTGACAACATGTTCATATGACGACACCACTTCGGTACTAAAAGGTTAAGGATTTTTAGACTTCTAAACACGGACTATTTAGCCTAGTTACTCGGCTGCGGAAGGCATGGACACAACCGAGTCTGTTAACAACTCTGTCTGGTAATACAGACTAGGCCCTATCCTCCTGACTGCCCTGGTCTCCTCTTCCTCGCCTTGGACTACTTTGCATCAGATTCCTTCACGTAATCCTCATCCATGATCCACCTAGTCTAGGTTGTAGACGCATAATTTTTGCCCGCAGTGTACGAATTCGGGCTGATAAAATACGTTTAGAACCTAAACTGGGTGATTTGGATTATCTGACACAAAAAGGATTACAAGGATTTAGACTAATAAACCTAGACTATTAAGATTCCTTTAAGCATGGGGGAACCTCGTACGTGCGTTATGTAATCCTCATCCATGATCGAGCAAGAACTGGATGATCCGTGCACGGCAGAATAGTTCTTCAGTGATGATGGGTCGATCAGAAAGGCGCCATTATCTTACCATTAAGTTTGGCTTCCAAGCTGTTGGGCAGATAGTCCAAACTGAAATAGAGTCTGGTACCATGGATCCTACCACGATGCTGGTACTAATCACTTTATAATTGTCATCTTCTCTCGATCAGGGGAGCAGGAAAAGATACTGAAAATCATTAGTCTACTGTGCAGCTCCCTTGAGTTTGGTAACAACCCGAGGACAGACTAAACCTGCATACTGCAAATTATTAGTAGGCCTACCCTTTGAAAGGATAGTTCACCCTGAAATTAGTTTTGTTTCAAAAGAAGCAGACACATGAAATAAACATATTAGTGAGGGTTTGATGAAAATCTGTGTAGGATATAAGAAAGTTATGATTTTTTTTTTAATTTTGATTTTGTGACGTGACGTGCGAGGTGCCCTCCCATATGTAGTGTCCTCTTTTTCTTCTCGAAAATGAGCAATTTCTGAAAGCGGTATGCATCATTGTACCAGTGCATCTGATGCATCATCATTTACACATGTAAGAGTCTGCACTGTGGTGATGTTGAATGTCTGATTTATGTGGGTATATAGCGCGGTCTCTCAGTGAGACTCTTAACTATGAAGAAGATGACGACGATGAATATGAAGACACAGGCGATGAATATTGCAGTTCACGATCATTTATTGACGAATCCAAAATAAGCAGTGATATATAAATATATCAAGTAAGATATAGTACAATCACTATGAGATCATAGTAGTAGAAGTACATGTAGCAGAGTTGAATATACATCGAAGGTTGTAATACTGAATATACGAAGGTGTGATAAGAAGATATGGTACGAAAAACTATGTAACGAGGAAACTGTGTTCTCTCTGTGACTTAGCACTTTCCTAGGCTACAAGAGATGGCTAAAGAGAGATACGGTATAGAAGTCAAGTTAGCTTTTCTGGAACAGAGTGTCCAATACATATCCGGGAGGAATATGTTTATCTATGTGGGAGGTTTCTCGAGCAAGACTCCACAAACTTATGAATGGGAGCATAATTATAGTGTTAATCTTAGAAAGGAACCGATTGCAATGCTTAGGAGAGTCAGAGAGATAATTAGAGAGAGAGAGAGAGAGAGAGAGAGAGAGAGAGAGAGAGAGAGAGAGAGAGAGAGATAAAGAGAGAATGGGTGGCAATCTTCACTCTAGTGTTAATGGCCTGGACTGGTGATAATCTGTGGCTCACTTCTTTGTGTCTTATAAGCACAGATTATTAGGGGGGAATTGGTTCTTACACACATATACCTGTATGAAAAAAAGTAATTCCGTTGTCAAAAACAGAAAATGGGCACTTTGTGTTAGTATATTGTACACAATATGGGAGAACACGTCGCACGTGAATTTCAAAATTTAATAACTTCTGTTTCATATATCCGACGTCAAACCTATTAACTTATGTTTCTTTCATGGTTCTGCTTTTATTGAAACAGGGTGAACTATCCATTATTAATAATCTAGGTGATACATATATATATAGGTGATCATGGAGTACCACAACTCTCTATTCTGAGCTCTTTGTATCAGTTTCATGTCATGCATGGTAATCACCGCCTTGATCTGCTAACCAGTCAGGCTGTTTAGCTATGAAATCCTCTTCCACTGCAGCCCCCCCCCCCCCTATACCCCGTACCCCCACCCCCACCACCACCACCATCATATCTTTCGATCCCGCCAAGCTAAGGCCAACAATTCAAAGTCACCTTGTTGTCATATTCTCAACTGTCTATTTCTTAGCTCGCATATTAGCTTCTTCAAGTTATCTCATCTGGAAAACTTCTTCATTGGTCACTTTTTATCAGTACGTCCTTGGAATCATTATCATTGTAAAAAAATAAAAGTTCTGAATTCTGCTGACCATTGCCACCAACGTCTGAGGAGACAGCAGTTTGACGTTTGACTCGCAGGTAACTTAGGAGAGTACTGTCAAGTCACGGTGCTTGTTTCATAACCAAATCATGTCTGATCCCAGAGAAGGTAAACAGGATGACGTCATGTTTGCAGGAGGGATTATTGTTGCCATGGACTCGGCTATAGGGTTGGGTATACATGTATAGGCATACAGCCTCCTTCAAGGCTCGATGGGTATCTTGTTACAATCCCCTTCTTTTACAGCCTGGCTAATTCCAGTCTGTTTCTAAACCAATTACTTTAGTCAACTGACTCTCTCTTTTGTCGTGATTGTCGTGATAGATGGATAGAAAGCCAATGGGGGTTTCAAGTCCTGGTAATGTAAAGGTTAATTCTCTCATTACCATTGGCATGGAGATGTGAAGTCAACGGGTCTTCAAAGGCCTGGTAATGTAAGGGTTAACTCTCTCATTACCATTGACATGAAGATTTGTAGTAAGTCAATGGGTTTTTCAAGGTCTGGTAATGTAAAGGTTAACTCTCTCATTACCATTGACATGAAGATGTGTAGTAAGCCAATGGAGTTTCCAAGGCCTGGTAATATAAGAGTTTAGGGGTCTCACTACAGCAGACTGATCATTCTTAATTTTTTCTTCAGCTGTGGGACGGACTGAAAAAAGAGCAGACTGACGCAGTGTCTAGTCTTACTATCAGAAATGTTCAACGCCTGTAGGACAGGCTACTGCTACTGGTTAAAGGGAATATACTGTACTGGGAAGACAAAAAAAAAAAAACCTTCAAAAGGGTGGTTATGAGCAATCTTCTTGCCAATGGTCTTAAATTCATGTATTGTCCATTTTAGAAACTTGATGAAAGTTATTTGCCCTCAAATGAACCACATTTGGAGCAATTAGTGATTAAATCACAAATCCTCAGAGTGTTCGGGCCGAACATTTTGAAGATTTGTGATTTAATTTCTGATTACTCCAAATGTGGATCATTTGAGGGCAAATAACTTTCATTAAGTTTCTAAAATGGACAATACATGAATTTAAGACCATTGGCAAGAAGATTGCTCACAATCACCCTTTTGAAGGTTTTTTTTGTCGTCCCACTACAGTATATTCCCTTTAAAAGAAATGGTGGCAGGAGAAAATCCAATAGGTACGCGGAGGATGACAATTAGGCTGACGAAGAAAAAGAAGAAGAAAGAGACAAGATCAAAAGAAAACAAAAGAAAACAAAGACAGGCAGTTGTCATTTTATGTGGTGATGTTTAAAGGGAAACTCTACCCTTAAGTAAAATTGCTGGTTTTGAGAAAAAGCAGAAACATGATAGAAACAATTCGTGAAAGTTTAATGAAAATCTGTTAACTCATGATCTTTTAGAATTGGAATGTTGTGATGGAAATTCTGAAAGATCATAGACAGATTTTCAACAAACTTTCACTAAGTATGTTTCTTTCATGTTTCAGCTTTATCAAGACCAACTTAAATTCAGGGTGGACTTTCCCTTTATCCTTTAAAGACAGCCAGTCCCTTTTTCAGATCACCACAAAACCATCAAAACATTGGCAAAACACATAGAGAAGTGTTAGCAAGCTCTATATTCACAATTTGAAACTGATACGTAGTGTAAAATTCAAATAGTGCACGTAAACAACGTCTGATTAATAGTCTTTACCCCAGGCTCTTAGCAGTTTGTGTTGAAATATCTGCTTTATTGATAAATCTTTTTATTAAATTATAAAACGCATTATGAAAAAAAAATTGTTCTATGGAAGGAATCATCTCCAAAGTTTGGTAGTTACTCATAAAATTAGGATTTCACACACGCATAATAAACACAGAGATACTGTAACAAAGATTAATACTTTTTTCGTGGTACGAAAAAAGTCGGTTTGAAATTTAAAGGCTGAAATTTTTTACATATACAGAAAGCTTCAACATGCTATATTCTTAGAAATGGTCTTGAATCACACTTTCTTCAATTTACGATCGTGATAGACGATTTCAAATTTTAAGCTTGCAAAAGGGACGGACAATCTTTAAAAGACTGGGCTATTGTGGTCAGTTATCTCATAGCTGGGGGATGGGGGTGTGGTTCCCCCCCCCCCCCCCACCCCCCCTTCCTCAATTCTCCACTGCAACAACAAAAAATATAAAAATGGCCTTTGTATAGACCCTGTAATGAAAGCAGAAAGTAATATTTTAGAGCCAACATTAATTGCCGATGTTTTGTAAATAAACACTTTCAATTACATGACTACTCATGGAACACTTTGTTTGTGGAAGAAGGAAAGTCAGGATGAGGGGACAGATTCCGGCCCTATACGCCCTTCTACCATTAGACATAGCACACAGAATTTTCCTTCAGAAACTAATCACAAATGCCTTTTAAAGAACCATGTACTCTACACCATATGGTATGCACCATAGCATGAAGGATGAAGTTTCTGGAAAGAAGCTAATTAGAAATAGAGTTTAAAGGAGTACTACGTACACACCATATGGCATGCTAATCTCAGCACAGACACGCATCTCACACTGGCGCACAGATCATTCAGATTGAAATACATGTACCCACACCTACACTTATACATAATACATTCATACACTCATTTACACAAAAATATGCAATATATCAAAAAAAGTTATTTATTAGCACTGAGTGCATCTGAATAACATTACAGATGGACACATTAATTCATGTTTGCAATATTTTTACAAATAGATCATCAAGACAACAGATAATTTTTTAAATTACATTCGTTTGTCTATAAAATCCTTAGTAACTAAGATCTGAACTATTCAGATACTTTTTTATACACCTTGCAGGTTATTGCGGTCTTAATGTGATCCTTTTCATCACACATATTCAGTTACTCACACTTATTTAGCCAAATTCTATCTGCTTCAAAACACTCAAAAGTCAACAATTTACCACTTACAGTTAGGCTGTCTTTATCAATTAATGCATTCAGAGCGGCCTTAAAAACACATCGTTTTAGCAAAAAGCTTTAACAGGGGTTTTCTTTTTCTTTCTACATGCACATGCAAATGTATTCATAGTTTTGTCTGATTTGATTGTAAATGTCACATTTTGTCAGATTTTGGTCTGGCATGCGATAACATAATATGGTATAACCTCTGAAGGAAGACACTTCAAAATCTAAAGTAATGAAAAGGCGTGTCATGATATGCAGCCGTTGCCCATCAGTCATCGATTTTATACAGGCGGGGGAAATTTTATGTTAGACACATAAGCAGACAGAATTTTTGTCACGTAACATTTTACGGAAACCCAGTAAAATGTCTTCACACTGAAGAGACTTCAAAGCACATGTTTTTCTTCGACGATATCTCTCTGTAAATGCAGATTAATCAGGGGATATGAAAGCTTGCATTTAATTATCTTTTCACTATGCTTCACGTCTATGTTAATTAATTGACCATTCACTGTGGAAAGACCCACAAACTATAGCATACCTTTTGCATTTGCTTTTGTAATATGTGAGGAAATGGCCAGTAGTTGGATTGTGTTAACCTTAATACTCCCGGGGTATTTCAAAGGGAGGGAAGGGGCATTATGCCCCCCCCCCCCCCCCCCCCCCGAGATCTCTGCCATGGGTTGCCCGATTGTCTCAAAATTTTGCACAAGGGTCAAGAATTATGTAATCTTCAAATTTGTAAAGCTAAATTTATGAAAAATCCTTTTATTTCTTTAAAATTTATATGGGGAAATAATAGATTTGGGTATTTCTCACTAAATAAAGCCTCTGGAATAACAATTTTTGGTAAAAATGTCTTTCATAACTCCCTCATCAATTCCTGAAAGAAAAAGATCATTTATGAATTTTATAGTTTTTCAATTTTCTTATGTACGGTATTTCTTTGTTTTTCGTCAAGCATTTTTTGCTATGTGGATGTGGGTGTGTGTGGGTGTGTGGTAATTAATGACACTATTTGAAACAATGATACTAACTAGAAAAGTATTTACATAAAATGGTAGAGCTCCTGATTTTGTCCATAGTGTGGTACGCAGTCATATAGAAAAATAGCGATATTTCAGTGACATGTGTTCGGTAATCGTAATCTGACACCCGCACTGTAGGTCTGATTGCCATAAATTTGGTATTAAAATGTGCGGGAAGGATCAGAGAAAAAAGTCGTGAAATTTCATGCTGAAATATTGAGCCGTTAGGAAGTGGCGACAAAAATTTGACGGGGGGGGGGGGGGGGGGGCTTATGTCAAATGTTACATGATGAAAGTTCTGCCTCTATTATGGGCATAACATAAAATTGAAATCCTAGCTTTGTGTGAAAACCAGGTTAAGATGTTTTCATAATCACTCTAATATCCTGGAACATTTTCATGACAAACATGACCGGAAAAAAATGTTGGCTCTATATTGATATTTGTAAAAATTTATCCAGAATAGGGGTTTTGTTTTTGTAATATGTGTGAGAAAATGGCCAGTAATTGGTTAATATTAATGCTTGATAAAAACTTTAATTAATTAATTTTCTGGAAAGCCTACACAGATTCCTTCATTCAACAATTCAAGGATGTTAGCGTTCTTCAAATTCAATTCAGTCCTCCATGTTCAGACGGCTTTCAAGAAAGCAAGTAATAACAGCATTGAAAAACAGATAATCATGTGTGAGCAATTCTGCCCTACTCTGACAAAAGGAAGCAACGAACAAAAGATACTTTCCTTGTAAATGAGCAAAATGTGTCCGTCACTTGCATTGACATCAGTGCAACACCACATCATGTTAGATTGAATATCTCGCAGCAAGGTGAATATTTCTTGTCCAGGTTTTGGCCGTATATAGGGAATGCTGGGTACAATGTAAGAATACCAATAACCCATATTTGAGTGATTTATCACTTGCTTCCTTTTGTCAGAGCAGGGCAGAACTACTGCCCTACGTTGGCAGAAATTCATTGCGGGAATAGTGCTTGTATTAAAGAAAAATGAAATTCTAAGAATAAGATTTTTAATGATGATAAGCAGATGAATCAGAAAACCACATTGATAAATTTGAAGGAAAATCAGATGCATCATAAGGAAGTTGTGATGACTCACAGTACATGTAATACCTGATTATTAATCTGGGGAGTGTTTCACCATGTTGTTCCGAAGCTACAACCAATATTACGCATGACTGGTGGCCTGTTCTTGTGCTAAATCAGCTACCCCATAGTGGGATTTAATTTCCAACAATCCTAATCTAGTTAGTGCCCTGCACTGACCATAGGGTATTTAAACCCCTACTTACTACCACCTGATGAAGTATTACAGCGGCGCACAAAACGTGATCTTGTTCGATTCCGTTTACCATACATTGTGAGACAAACGATTAACACTAGTTAATTATCCCACGAGTAACATATTCAACATTATTAATCCCAATCTAATTTGACAAAATTGATCATAAACTTTGTCTCAGACTCTTGTTAGCAACAACAGTTTTAATTTACAAAGATCAGATTTCAACTTTAGCTGCTGGGAATCAAACTCATTGAGAATCTGATTTAGCAGAAGAAGAGGTCACCAGTCGTGTATTGAGTCGTTCATAGCTTACAAACAGCTGGGTGAACTTCAACCCCCCCCCCCCCCCCCACATGGTCAACTGCTTTGGTCCGAAATCACATACGGTCCTGTATGGATTGATCACTGTTCTCGTAAACCATGCATAATTAAGACAATACACAAAGCATCACTTGCCTTCCTTTGATTTAGAAAGCAAATTTGCATGGTTAATGGTTAAGATTTTTAAACACACATAACTTCCTTATGATATAATACCCTGGCAATAATGTCTAGTTTTTCTCAAGCATTTATCAATCTGTTAGTGAGACAGCAGATGATTTTACATAAGTTGAAAGAAGAAACAGATCATGCAATGAGGCGCAGCTGACTCAAAAAGCTAGAATGCCAATCTTTCACCCAATACAAATAGAGGCCAATTACTATTTCTTTTAAACAACACTTTGGATGTCAATAAACTTCTAGGACTGAATACAAACTCAATCCTTCAGTATCATCGCACAAATGCAGGCCATTATCTATTTAATTCAAACAACACTTTGGATGTCAATAAACTTTTAGGACTGAATACAAACTCATCCGTAGACAAACCTTGTTAAACTTTTGCAGACATACGAGAAGATGTCCTTCACAACATTGATATTTACTTATGCAGCCTTGAGCTGAGACATAAGTAAAGCATGCTTGCCTGATTAGGCAGCGCAGCAAAAACAAAGCAATCATGAGATCAACACCAGAAGGGCGATTTTAACCCGCTGCTTACTCAGAATTTTTCTAGCTTTGTGAACCCTGGTCCATTAAGAATGTCAACATTTGCAATGGAACTGCAGCAACCCAAAAAGTTGTGGCTTAATTGTGTCCTATAAGGTATTTTCAGTTTATTCATAGCCTATTGTCTATCTTCTAAACAGCAGATTGTATGGGAGTCATGCTACTTAGTATCTGAGCGGGGAAAAGCCAGCCCGCATACGTATGGGCTCTATACAGAATGACAGCCATGCCATGATGCATATCTCTCAAACATAATTGCACGTCCGAGGCAAGATACTGAGCGACGATACTTTAACTCATTGTCATGTGATGTGTAGTCGACCAATCACCTTGAAGTCAGAGTGAGCAGTGCCTGTATATGAAAAGAAACATAAGAAAACAGATTTAAAAAGATTATAAAATGGCATTAACACTGTGGGTGAGAATATGGAATCACAGGGCCATGTTGCAGATAGGTTTTCATTTAGTTTACCTTACCATCATTGGTTACCATGGCAACAACCAATGAGCTCGCATTATTACATCTGTTGGAATGGTAGTGACCACTGTGGGTAATTTACAAGAATTGAAAGCCTATATGCAAGTAGAGGTTGTGGAAACTAACAATAACAAAGAAGCTAGAACACTGATAAAAATTGTTGTTTTGAACATTCTCTGAATATGACAATACATGTACTAACATAGGAAACCCAATTTAATCCTCTCATCACCAGAGGCACACAAATGGGTACAAATCCAACACCATTTCAAAGGCTTGGGACTGAGATGGTTAAAGGGAGGTGTTGATATATGCATCTCATGAGGGAAAAGGCCAGCGAGGACCTACGCTGATATTCGCCCCACAATGCATTGCTTCAATTTCTGCTCCAGGAAAATGCCGCAATCAATGACTGTTGACAGTGACAACGAAAAGAGCAAACTATATATGACGATTATTAAAGGGTTACTAAATTAGAACTAGAGCAATTCGACTGCCACGCAGTCAATAAATATGCCTCCGCCTCTTTGCTATTCTCAGAAAATGTGTATGTTTGGTGGGCAATGTACCATTGCTCCTATGTGAAATGAAAATATCACATTCTGTTTTTTCAAGTTTAGCCAAGTTTGGCAATGTTCATTAACTTTTGACCTCTTACTTCTTTGACTTCCAATCTAACCAGTCTGTCTAAATCCATCCTTGTATCAAGTTTGTTTAAAATGAGCCAATTTGGGGTGAAGTTCATTGACCATTGACCTTTCAGGAATTTTACCCAAACTTCACCAGTCTACCTCCATTACGTGATACATCTCTGTACTATGTTTGGTTTGAATTGAATCATTAGTATTGGATTCAATGTGAAAAATATCTATTTGGGGGCAATTTTTAGCCAATTTTGGCAAAGTTCATTGACCTTTGATCCCCGACCTTTAACAAATATCACCAAAAATGTCCTCAGTCTAGTAGTGATCCATCTTTGCACCATGTTTGGTTGGTATTGCTCCATTGGATTTGGATATATTTTGAAAATTATCACTTTGGGGGGAATTTTTAGCTAATTTTGGGCAAATTTCATTGACCTTTGACCTTTCACCTTTGAACTCTCAGGAGTTTTACCCAGACTTTCACCAGTCTACCTCCATGAAACATCTCTGTACTATATTTGGTTAGAATCGCACCATTGGATCTGGATTTGGGTTTATTGTGAAAAATATCAATTGACCTTTGACCTCTGACCTTCCAGCAATTTCACCAACAATGTCACCAGTCTACCCCTAAGTAGTGATCCATCGTTTCACTATGTTTGGTTGGAATTGCACCATTGGATTTGGATTTATTGTGAAAAATTTTAAGTTTGGGGCAATTTCTAGCCAATTTTGGCAAAGTTCATTGACCTTTGACCTCTGAACTTTCAGGAATTTTACCAAAAATGTCACCAGTCTATCCCCAAGTAGTGATCTATCTTTGTACCATGTTTAATGAGAATTGCATCCTTGGATTTGGATTTATTGTGAAAAAGGTCAATTTTTGGCAATTTTTCACAAATTTCATTGACCTTTGACCTCTGATCTTTCAGGAATTTTACCAAAAATGTCACCAGTCTATCCCTAAGTAGTGATCCATCCTTGTACCATGTTTAATGAGAATTGCATCCTTGGATTTGGATTTATTGTGGAAAAGGTCATTTTGGGGCAATTTTTACAACGTTCATTGACCTTTGACCTTTGACCTCAATCAGATTTGACCCCAATTTTACACACTTCATTAGTTACATGCAATACATACATGTACCAAGTTTGAAGCAAATCTGCTAGACGGTTCTCAAGATATTGCCTAAACGGATTCGGGACGGACGGACGGACGGACGGACAACCCGAAAACATAATGCCTCCGGCCACTTCGTGGCGGAGGCATAAAAATAAGTTACCACTAATATATGTAAAATTATCCACTTAAAACGAATTTCACATTCGTTTGCTGCAATAAAGTCTCATTTTGACGGAAATTTTAAAAAACGCACGCCTCCAGTGACGTCAGAGAAGTCAAAATGCCATAAATGCCAATGGTATGAATAAAATATTTTGTTCACGCCGTTCAAACGATAGTTTTAATATTTTGTTCACGCTGGGTAATTGGTAACAATAGGTTACCAATGGGAGCCCAAAAGCTTGTCTCAGGTTTGTCTGAGTAGCAACAACTAATAGATTCAAAGTGCATTCCATCCATTGAATCTGAATGACTAGATACAGGTGCATGTAATAACGCGTTACCACGCAGTTAGCAGGAAAGATGTGAATACATTACGAAAATTGTCTATTGTTGACTTCCGTACAATCTATGGAATTTTGACTTCTCATACGTCACTGGAGGCATGCGCTTTTTCAAATTTTCGTCAAAACGAGACTTCATTGCAGCAAACAAATGTGAAATTCGTTTTTAGTGGATAATTTTTCTAATTTAGTAACACTTTAATACTAAAGGACCATGCGGAACTACTGTCAGCCAGGCAGTGTCACTTGGGTGATTCCACAGGGTTGGGGCAAGTTTTTTGACATACCACAACTCCAAATCCATATCTTTTCCAAACCAGGCAAATATAATCCAATAATGGCATGAGCAAAACAAAAGGGGGTCCCATCCAGCATTATTTCTCAAATTACAATTTGATATGGAAATTTATTGTCCATTAAAAAAAAAATATGATGCCCATGTAACGGTGATAGATTTTTGTATGCCTGTTGCTTCAAATCCATAAAAGATGTCCAATTTTAATGTTACTGAGAAAAGAGAGTGATATTTCATAAACAGCTCACAATTTAACCACATCTGAATTGATCTTCATGGTGAACTGCAAAGTTTGATACCTCCGTTACACGGACATTGCATGAAAACTTTGCCTTAACCCCATGGAATGACCCAGTACCAAACCATCTACCACTCAGCTTATGATGATGACAGAATTCTTAAGGAACCAGTACACAAGGCCCCCATCTCTCTTGCTTATTTGTATTCAAGAGTCCTCATTAGGGCAGGTGTTTATTAAAATGATTGAATGTTTTGCACAGAGAGTCAAAAGATGATCTACTCTTTGTTTTGGTGTTTCTCTTCTTAGTAACATAGCTGATTGTTCAAACTTTCAGAGTAATTCATGTTTGGCAGTTTTCAGGAATTATTGTCAAATTATAGCGATAGACACGGACTCACCACAAATCTTAGGGTAGAGAATGAGAGCCTCCAGAAAATCTGTTGACAATACAAGGGTAATACTTCACTAATCAAGACTAAAATGAAAGAATCATCGCAGGTATTACATAGCAAAATGGTTTTCTTCCTTGATCAATCTATTCTGTAACTAATCAAGACTATAATGAAAGAATCATCGCAGGTATTAAATAGTAAAATGGTTTTCTTGCTTGATCAATCTTTTCTGTAACTAATCAAGACTATAATGAAAGAATCATCACAGGTATTAAATAGCAAAATGGTTTTCTTCCTTGATCAATCTATTCTGTAACAAATCAAGGCTATAATGAAAGAATCATCGCAGGTATTAACAAGCAAAATGGTTTTCTTCCTTGATCAATCTATTCTGTAACTAATCAAGACTATAATGAAAGAATCATCGCAGGTATTAAATAGCAAAATGGTTTTCTTGCTTGATCAATCTTTTCTGTAACTAATCAAGACTATAATGAAAGAATCATCGCAGGTATTAAATAGTAAAATGGTTTTCTTGCTTGATCAATCTTTTCTGTAACTAATCAAGACTATAATGAAAGAATCATCGCAGGTATTAAATAGTAAAATGGTTTTCTTGCTTGATCAATCTTTTCTGTAACTAATCAAGACTATAATGAAAGAATCATCACAGGTATTAAATAGCAAAATGGTTTTCTTCCTTGATCAATCTATTCTGTAACAAATCAAGGCTATAATGAAAGAATCATCGCAGGTATTAACAAGCAAAATGGTTTTCTTCCTTGATCAATCTATTCTGTAACTAATCAAGACTATAATGAAAGAATCATCGCAGGTATTAAATAGCAAAATGGTTTTCTTGCTTGATCAATCTTTTCTGTAACTAATCAAGACTATAATGAAAGAATCATCGCAGGTATTAAATAGCAAAATGGTTTTCTTGCTTGATCAATCTTTTCTGTAACTAATCAAGATTCATTGCAGGTATTAAATAGCAAAATGGTTTTCTTGCTTGATCAATCTTTTCTGTAACTAATCAAGATTCATTGCAGGTATTAAATAGCAAAATGGTTTTCTTCCTTGATCAATCTTTTCTGTAACTAATCAAGACTATAATGAAAGAATCATCGCAGGTATTAAATAGCAAAATGATTTTCTTGCTTGATTAATCTTTTCTGTAACTAATCAAGAATCATTGCAGGTATTAAATAGCAAAATGGTTTTCTTCCTTGATCAATCTTTTCTGTAACTAATCAAGACTATAATGAAAGAATCATCGCAGGTACTAAATAGCAAAATTATTTTCTTGCTTGATCAATCTTTTCTGTAACTAATCAAGAATCATTGCAGGTATTTAATAGCAAAATGGTTTTCTTGCTTGATCAATCTTTTCTGTAACTAATCAAGACTATAATGAAAGAATCATCGCAGGTATGAAATAGCAAAATGGTTTTCTTCCTTGATCAATCTTTTCTGTAACTAATCAAGATTCATTGCAGGTATTAAATAGCAAAATGGTTTTCTTCCTTGATCAATCTTTTCTGTAACTAATCAAGACTATAATGAAAGAATCATTGCAGGTATGAAATAGCAAAATGGTTTTCTTCCTTGATCAATCTTTTCTGTAACTAATCAAGACTATAATGAAAGAATCATCGCAGGTATTAAATAGCAAAATGGTTTTCTTGCTTGATCAATCTTTTCTGTAACTAATCAAGACTATAATGAAAGAATCATCGCAGGTATTAAATAGCAAAATGGTTTTCTTCCTTGATCAATCTTTTCTGTAACTAATCAAGACTATAATGAAAGAATCATCACAGGTATTAAATAGCAAAATGGTTTTCTTGCTTGATCAATCTTTTCTGTAACTAATCAAGATTCATTGCAGGTATTAAATAGCAAAATGGTTTTCTTCCTTGATCAATCTTTTCTGTAACTAATCAAGACTATAATGAAAGAATCATTGCAGGTATGAAATAGCAAAATGGTTTTCTTCCTTGATCAATCTTTTCTGTAACTAATCACGACTATAATGAAAGAATCATCACAGGTATTAAATAGCAAAATGGTTTTCTTGCTTGATCAATCTTTTCTGTAACTAATCAAGACTAATGAAAGAATCATCACAGGTATTAACTAGCAAAATGGTTTTCTTGCTTGATCAATCTTTTCTGTAACTAATCAAGAATCATTGCAGGTATTAAATAGCAAAATGGTTTTCTTGCTTGATCAATCTTTTCTGTAACTAATCAAGACTATAATGAAAGAATCATCACAGGTATTAAATAGCAAAATGGTTTTCTTGCTTGATCAATCTTTTCTGTAACTAATCAAGATTCATTGCAGGTATTAAATAGCAAAATGGTTTTCTTCCTTGATCAATCTTTTCTGTAACTAATCAAGACTATAATGAAAGAATCATCGCAGGTACTAAATAGCAAAATTATTTTCTTGCTTGATCAATCTTTTCTGTAACTAATCAAGATTCATTGCAGGTATTAAATAGCAAAATGGTTTTCTTCCTTGATCAATCTTTTCTGTAACTAATCAAGACTATAATGAAAGAATCATCGCAGGTACTAAATAGCAAAATTATTTTCTTGCTTGATCAATCTTTTCTGTAACTAATCAAGACTATAATGAAAGAATCATCGCAGGTATGAAATAGCAAAATGGTTTTCTTCCTTGATCAATCTTTTCTGTAACTAATCAAGATTCATTGCAGGTATTAAATAGCAAAATGGTTTTCTTCCTTGATCAATCTTTTCTGTAACTAATCAAGACTATAATGAAAGAATCATTGCAGGTATGAAATAGCAAAATGGTTTTCTTCCTTGATCAATCTTTTCTGTAACTAATCAAGACTATAATGAAAGAATCATCGCAGGTATTAAATAGCAAAATGGTTTTCTTCCTTGATCAATCTTTTCTGTAACTAATCAAGATTATAATGAAAGAATCATCGCAGGTATTAAATAGCAAAATGGTTTTCTTCCTTGATCAATCTTTTCTGTAACTAATCAAGACTATAATGAAAGAATCATCGCAGGTATTAAATAGCAAAATGATTTTCTTGCTTGATTAATCTTTTCTGTAACTAATCAAGAATCATTGCAGGTATTAAATAGCAAAATGGTTTTCTTGCTTGATCAATCTTTTCTGTAACTAATCACGACTATAATGAAAGAATCATCGCAGGTATTAAATAGCAAAATGGTTTTCTTGCTTGATCAATCTATTCAGTAGCTAGTTTGGAGCAGTGACCAATATCATCAAATCTAAACTTTCAGAACGAATAAAAAAAAAAAACAAGCAAAATCTCATGCATTACAAATATACAAACATTTTGAACATAGTACGGAAGATGTTGATCATCGTGGTAGTAATATCACTAGGGTAGTAATCTGTTGTCTCACGATTTTGAACATACTGTTGATGTTAACATACTATTTTGGGATTCAAAGGCGAGGTACGAAGGAAAACAGTAAATATGGAATTCTTTTTCGGTTTCAGACAGAAGTTTGTTCTCAAGTGACACAATGTCCCACGACCAGCCAAGCTCCACACCTCCGCTCAAAGAAGGCAAGAAATATGGAGAGACGGCAAAAGAAAGGGAGATAAGAAAGTTGAGATAGATGAAAACATTTAGTAAGACTGTCTGTGCTTTATGTGCAGCTGCAAGTATGTCTATTCTTGCATCTGGAATCTTGGCACAGTCCCATGATAGGGTCAAACTTTACGCCCTCTCATTGGTCAGAGTACCAAACCTCACCCCAAGGACATTGAAAGGTCATCTTGGAGGTCAGTGGTAGAGATGGGCGCGCAGACAATGTGGAACCAAGGACGTGTTGTCATGGCGACATCAGAGTCTCAAACCTTTTACTTAGTCATCATCAACCTTGATTTGCCAATGCTCACTCAAACTTGTCTGTCTTTGGAGTTTGGCAACAATTGGCAAATAAAGAAGTACAAATATGCATACTTCTTATATCTTTGCATATAAATAAGGAGAGTTTTGCATCTCTTCCTATGTCAAGCACAACAAAGATTTACATAGGGCTATGAAGCGGAGGGGTTAAAGGGCATATACTGTACTGGGAAGGCAAAAAAGCCTTCAAAATGTAATTGTTAGCAATCTTCTTGCCAATGGTCTTAAATTCATGTATTGTCTATTTTAGAAGCTTGCTGAAAGTTATTTGCCCTCAAATGATCTACATTTGGAGTAATGAGTGATTAAATTACAAATCCTCCAAATGTTCGGGCCGAACATTTGGAGGATTTCCTCATTAATCATTAATTACTCCATGTGTGGATCATTTGAGGGCAAATAACTTCCAGCAAGCTTCTAAAGTAGACAATACATGAATTTAAGACCATTTGGGAAGAAGATTGCTCACGATCACCCGTTTGAAGGCTTTTTGTCTTCCCAGTACAGTATATTCCCTTTAAGGGAATGGCAGCTTTATCTACCTGAATCATCGCTTCCTCTTTGCGAGAGGTCTTCTCCTGGGCTCCAGAGCAAACAGCCTCTCCGCCTTCTCTTCTTGCTCATCCTTCTTCTTCTCAGCCTGCCAGAAACACACCAAAGAGGGCGATGCACAGTCAAGGATAAAAAACCCCCACTTTTCCACACATAGAAGGCAATTGACAGTTAAGAATTAATATTAAGAATTTTTATACGAATAACAAATCACATTTCCAACAGTCTATGATGACATTATTTGTCCTACATCAGCTGCCAATAATGAATTACGGTAGAAGCCTATATTTTTGTATACATAAATGTTTGTGAATGGAGGGGTTGCAAACATCCCACACTGGCCGCTACCATTTCATCATCATGCAAAGCATATGTATGAGGACATAGTAATTAAGGGAAATTGTTTCATCAAGCCATGAAACCTGGGAATTAAAATTACATTTTTGCATCAATGGAGATCAAAATCTGTCACTGTACAGAGCACTAACTTGTATTTTCAAAATAAGTTTGTGCGAACGTCTCATATAATGATAATAGCATGATAGAACCAATTGTCTGCCCTGTTTCCAATGTTCTATAAGTCATTTGTACAGAGTAGTGCTTGTAAGGTTGGCACTATGCTGAAAACCCATCCCCTCAGTTATATATTCAATGTTTAATTCATTTGGGTAGTCTTTGTAATATATGAAGGAGAGTGTGATTTCTTTATCAAGTGCATGTTTCTAGAGGCAATGTGACATTGTTTGTAGCATGTCTCCATGGATACGCCCACACGTACATACAGACAATGGTGTTTTCATTGAGTAATTCCGATATGATGAAGTCAATATTTACCCGGACTTCTTCATTAAACATGTCCTCGATGTCCTTGCTGGGGTTGTTGTGGTGGATGAAGAGGTCTCGTCCACCGATGATCCGAGGTATGGCAGCCTGACCTGCATAGCCAGCCTAGATAACAACATACGACAACAAGAACAAGAAATGACTTCAAAGCAGTAGTTCACGTCCACACATGGGCCCCATTGCATAAAACTTTCCCATTAATGGTAACTCTGTCATAGATGGCAACTTCAATTCAATTCAATTCAATTCTTCATTCATTTAACAAGCAAGAATAAACAACTTTCATGGTATCATCGCTCAACAGCCAATCAAATTCAAGGTTTCCATAGAAGTTGCCATTGATAGCAAACTTATCATCAATGGTAAGTTTTATGCAACAGGGCCCTGGTCTTGATTAATCCATCCTACTACTATGGAGAGTAAGAGCAAAAACAATGAGTAAATCAACAAATAACATGCAAAAATGAAAATGGCATATACATCATGTCAAGGGGCTTGAGTAAGCTGATTAAAAAAGAAAAATTTGGATAGGGGGATGATCAAATCAAAGGTCTTTTTTTTTTTTCAAATTATGAATATGCCGTAAAGGTAGCCCGTCCCTTTTGCAGGCCTAATTCTGAAAGTTCCCTGACTTCGTCATCATTTGAGAGAGAGTGGCTATATAACCTTTCCCTGGAATCGACAAAGCGTAATATTTGGTCTTGAGGAAATAATCTCTGATAATTGATCGAAGTTTCTTTTTTTCGTCGTAGGGACAATGCGGCTATTTCGTACCACGAAAATAGTCAAATCTCAGTGAAAACTAGTAAGATTTCAATTTATTCTACTGGAGTTATAGTACCTCTGACCTTAAAATTTCACTTGGTATTCCAAAGATATGTGCTAAATACCTGCAGATGTTTGTAAAAGGGACGGGCCATCTTTAAAGAGGTATATTGGTCAGTTCCAGAAACAGCTGTTATTATCCAAAGCTCTTTTCTATAACCCTTACTTTAAATACTTGTTTTCTTTTATTCATGTCAAAATTTCTTCTGCAGCAGGATACACCAATGCAATCCCCAACGCCAGATTCATCTCACCGAAATCACATCAAAAACCTCCTGCTTTCAAACAATTCCATTTTGCAAACTAAATTTGGATGTGGCTGCGCGGTGCATTACGGGAGAGACTTTCCCCTCTACATACGCTATGAAGAATTCAAGAAAACACACACCCTGATATCAAGCATAACTACAACAAACCTTCCTAAACTTCTTAAAGTTCTTCACAGGTCTGCCGCTGCTCCTCTCCGTCCCAGCAGTGCGAGGGGTGCTTCTCTTCTTTCTGACAATGAGGGCGGTATGTTTTACTTGCACCACTTTGCTGGGGAGTCCCTCTTCCTTTACGTAGTCCCGGTCTATTTTCACACTGATCTGGTCCTACAGGAAGATGCACGAGGAAAGTGAAAATATAATTTGGTTCACATGAATCATTTATTTAAGCCGTTCTCTACAGGGCCCACATATGCATTTCCGGGTTGGCTTTTCTCCACTCAGACACTGAGCAGCTCGACGTCCGCATAATCTACTATACGGAGAATAGACAACAGGATATCAATCAACTTTAAAGACCTGAGTTCACAAAGCCAGAAAATGTCAATGTGAGTATAAGTGTGGGTTCTTTCAACTGGGAACAAATTGGTGTACTGGTATTTTAATACCCTGTCTTAGAAAAAGATGCATTAGAGCTGCGAGTAAACCATCAATCAATGACATCAATGTAAGTGCGCATCTTCAAATTGGCAACCATTTGGTCAATGCTGCACCCCATTTTTCTCATTGCCTCCAATTAGCATGGTTTCCAGGTATTTAAACATTTCTGAGCCAAACCGAGGTAGAGAATTTTGGCTGTGTGCAGTTGACTTGTATATCTCCACCCTCTTGCCCAGACACTGACATAGTGCAAAATCTCTAACATTTAGTAAAATTTCATCCTTTTATGCCTGGAAAAACACCTGCTATTTGGCGATGTCTTATAACTTAAAGGAGACAAACCTATCATATATCATTGTAGCATAATTAGGTGATATTTGGTCAAAGTATTTCCCAATTCCTGATGGGACTTCTTGCTATATGGAGAATGACTGACCTCTATGGGTACGCGGGCTGAGATGAAGCCTACTGGCAGGCCTAGGACATCATCAGGGAAGGTCCGGCTTGGGTTTGAACTCTCCTCCCTTAACTGAGAATCATCAGCTGTGTTCTCTTCCTCCTGGCGGTGGGGAAAAAGCAAATAATCAACGTTGGTGAAGGTGATGGGACGAACTATCACTTCCGAGGCGATCTGGATGTAGCTATCTATGTAGCGGAGGAAAGAGCATATACATTCAGATCACCGAGGAAGTGATAGTTCGTCTCATTGCCTGAAACCCAAAGTTGATAAAACATGATAGAAGATTATCATATTTACTATCATTACATAATACACCTAGGCCATAGGTTTTCCATTATTGTAACTTACCATCATTACTACCATGGCAACAGCCAATGAGCACCCATTAATGCACCTGTTGTTATGGTATTTACCATTGATGGTAAAATACAATAATTGAAAAACTTAATAAGCCCTGCAGTACCTATATGCCCAATGAATATATCCAGAGACCCTACCTGGGAGAATACATCCACCCTGGGTTTCTTCTTCCACATGCTGCTTCCTGGTTCCTCCTTGATTGATCTTCCTTCCCCCTCTCTCTGCTCCTCCTCATCTTGATCAGTTCTCCAGTCTCCCTTCCGTTTTACATTCCTCCTCCTCTGCTCAGAGCTCGTCCCAGCTGTGGACTCCCTCGTTCCCTCGCTCTGCCCTGCACCCGTCCTTGATCGTACGTTCTTTCTATCCATTCTAAAGAGATCCTCTTCCTCCTTCTCCTTTGCATCCTCCTCCTCCTCCTCCACCTCCTCCTCCTCCTCCTCCACCTTCGCCATCTCTTGCTCTACCCCCGTCTCTGCTTGATCCATTGGTTCTTCGGTTACTGACCATCCATCACCGTCCTGTCCTCTTCTGCTATTGGTTCCTCCAGCTCTCCTTCGATCTCCAGCTCCATCTCCTACTCTCTCAGGCTTCCGGAAAGCATCCAATGTCCCCTGTCTCTGCTTAGCCTGTGAACCAGTCACTTGGCTGTTTGCTTGACCAAACACTTTAGCCTCTCTCCCAGACTTTTGCATCACAATTGTTCCACTTCCTTCACCAACTTCCTCATCCATATTCCTTGTGCTTTTTGAGATCGGTTCGGATTTAATTTGCATACCGGTGCTGTTCTTGATTCTTTGTCCAGGAGCAATGTCTGTGGCAGTGACATGAGCGGGGTTACTTTCATCCTGGACTAGTCTGCTCCTTCTCTCAGGAATGGCTTCACTTGTACCTGGTTGGCTGAGTTCCTCGACCTTGATTTTCATCTTAGGTTTCACCTCTGTCTCCCTCCCCCTTCTTGTTCTCGTATTCTCCCTTCTCTCCTCCTCCTCCTCTTCCTCTTCATCCTTCCTCCCTAAGGTAGCAACCACAACTTTCTTGTCTCCATCTTGAGCAGCAATGCTGACGTTTTTTACCTTGCTCTCAGTCTTTCCTTTGAAGGAGAATTCTGGGGAGGTGTGCATAGGTCTGGACGAAGCTGGCTCACCAGATGCTGAAGGGACATCAAGGATTGTCTCAGAGATCTTGGAAATCTTTGGGGTTGATGTCAAGACTTGCCTGCGAGTATACAATACATAGACATGAATCAAAAAGTAATATATGTCCACAGAAAGGGTAGGTACATGTAGTAAATAATAAACAGAAACCCTACTTGGAAGATATTAATATTTTTTCTTCAACAAAGAAATGATGTTCAGCGTGCTACTGCCCACAGCCTATTTCACTACATCGCAATAGCAATATAGTGTTTGCGGTAAAGTATAAGAACGTACATGGATGAAATATCACAATACTTCCCCAATATTTATCTTGACAACATCAAGACTCAATGCTCGCCCGCAATCATGTCATGGGCCCGTGATTTGTTTTGTTCCAATCGATGAGACTCTGATCGCATTACGTGTACGTACGTATGTATACACGCCGTGTGGCATGCGCTCTGTGGCAATGGCCTTATCATGCATGGACTGCATTGACTGCACACGCACCGCGGCCACACACGGACAACTCCTTTATTATGCCACGCCACACCACGCACAAGTTCCTGCCTTAGCTCCTTGCTCAATTGAGCCATGCAGAGAGCGGGTTACACCCACTCTGGTTTGTTTCTCATCAATACACCAGTTTTAAAAAAATGGCTCCGGTGCTCCATAGCTTCGATCGAGGCCCGATTTACAAATCAAATCCACTCAGGCTCCATCAAAAGCTCAGTACCATTCATCTTGTTAAGAGAAGCCCACCTTGTTTGGCGAGGTGTGGATGCTGCCTGCTTGCTGGTAGAGCCACCACCCCTGTGCTCCTGCCTACCACCAGCCCTGGGGATGCGGGGAGACTGGGGCTGAGTCTCCAATGCCAGGATGCTCTGGGTTGGCAAGGACTGGGATGGCACCGCACTCAGGAAGTCTAACCCGGCTGAAGAGATCACAAGAGAGAAACATTAAAGCTACGAGGGAAATCTAAATAAAATATAAATATAAATGAAGGTTGACATGAAACACAAATAGATACGGATACAAATTTGACCTCAAGAGTGGAATTTGTCACCATCCAATAGAGTAGCATTTCACCTGGCACAGGAAGGGTTCAATGATAGATTTTTCAGTGCTGATAATCCTTATTTCTTTTCACTCTAGTTTTTTTTTTTTTCTTCTTCCTCCTCATCTTCACCTCATCCATATTCCTTCGTTCTTTTTACTCTTCTGCTGCTTCATCTACTTTCCTCCTTGCCACCCACTTCTCCTCCTCCTAATTACTTCTTTCATTTGATCCTCCTCCTCCTCTATCTTCTTCCTCCTCCTCCTCCTCCTCCTCCTCCTCCTTCTTCTTCTTCTTCTTCTTCTTCTCATGCTTCATCATTTTCCTTCTCTTCCTTCCTTCTTCCTCCTCCTAGCCACCTCATCCTGGTTTATCTTCTCCTCCCAATCCTCTTTCTTCTCTTCTTCTTCTCCTGCTTCATCATTTTCCTCCTCCTCCTCATTGCCACCTCCTCCTGCTCCTTCTCCTGGTAGTTTACGACCTTCATCAGTCACTCGCTTGTCTGCACATACCTTGGGCAACGCTTGGATTGCAGTGAATAGCTGTGGAGACATAGAGGACAGCTAGACCCAGCTCAGATTCCGGGATAGGGCGTAGTTTGTGTCTGGGAAATCAACCAAAATGCAATATTTTAGTTAACACCCTCACTACCCCAAACAATCCTCGTCCCAATTACAACACTGTGTATTCCCTCTGGGACTGACAGGGCTAATAATAATCCTACACCCCAAAAAACATTTAAAGTATGGTATTCATGTCAACTTACGATACAAAAATGTAATATTCAAATTCTAACCGTCCAGAATTGCTTGAAAATGTCCTGCCTCACAAGTCTTTTCTCAACAGCAAACATTAGCCAGAATCGTGTTTGAAAACGCTCATCATAAGTTAGAGGTGAGAAATGCAGTCCTTAATTGTTTCAAGAGCCCATCCAAGATGACTCGAGTCACCTGGGCCGTTTCATGAAGCTGTTTGTAAGTTAAGCACAACTGTATGCAGGACTGGTGATCTGTTGTTAGATTCAGATCAGATCTCAATGATTTTGATTCCAATCAGTTAAACTTCAAATCTGATCTTTGTAGATCAAAACACTTGCTGTTAACAAGCGTTTGAGTACAAAGCTCATAGTTTGTCAGATTTGATTAGGATTGTAGGAAATTCATTCCCACTGTGTTAAAAAAGGAACAACTCTCATTTAGCACAAGAACAGGTCACAAGCAGCACTTACGACCAGCTTTATAAAACAGGGCCTTACTTCTTGAGCAGCTTGAGGACTTGTGAGACCACGTCCTGTCCAGCCTGGCTCATGGACTGGGAGCTGTCCTGGTGCTCCGTGTACAGGACACATGATTGGTCAGCCGACGTCAGCTGACCAATCAGCTTGCTTACATCGCTGTCCTCGTCTAGAAGTTCAGACCGCCCACCAGCCATACTGATCGCCACATGGAGACGCTTGAACTGGGCAGTTCACACAAATGTAAGCGTACTAGTAAAGGAACATACTCAGGTACATTTAATTAGGTCAAATTTAGTCATTGTGAACAACATAATTCTTGACAGCATGTAAGTGTAACAATTACCAATCACTGGATCCAGATGGTCCTACCAGGGCTAATAAACCATTGTTATTAATAGCAGTGGACTATAACCTAGGACATGTCTGCTTTTAATGGCAAGCAATTCTCAACCTTGTCAAAATTATAGCAACATATCATTAATTTTGTTGCTTTTGTAACTACGCATAAAAAGAAACATGGCTGCCAAAAAGTGCAATTCAACATTTGACATTGACACTTGACCTTTATCATATCTGGTCCAAACTTTAATCAACTGCACAGTTTGATGAAATTGTGTATAATATTCATCTAGTTATGACATAAATGGTCAAATTTCAGAATATATTGAACCTAGTTTTCATTTTCTGAAACAATTAGAATAAAAAGTATCCTAATGTGCAATATTTTTGCTACTACTACTACTACTAATTCGAGGGCATGCATAGGCTTCAGCCTATGCCATCTCGGGTTCCATGAACATAGTTGCACCTCCAGACCTGTCTATCCATCATGGCTGTCCTGAGCTCACTAACGCTATCAAGGCCAGTGTCATTCTTTAGTACGCTAATGTAAGTGGCCCGACTTCTCCCTCTTCTTGCAGTACCCTGTTTAGGCTCCCAGAGTGTGAGGGGATTAGCAGATAGTTCAGTGTGTCTCACACAGTGTCCCGCTATTTTCATTCTCCTCTTACGCACTTTGATAGATACTTTTGGTAGACCACCATATAAATTGACATTTCGTATGAAGTCACACCAAGACACATTAAGAGCTTTCCTAAGCATACGTGTGTACACTCCATCCAGTGCTTTTTCTTGTTGGGCTGTGAGTGTCCACGTCTCTGCTCCATAGAGCAGGACAGATTCAACTGTTGCGACAAAAAGCCGGCGTTTTATGTCATCTTTAATTTGGGACTTCCAAACATTTCTCATACTATGCAAGGCATTCCATGCAAGGGCACGTCTGATTCTGATGTCCTGGTCTGTCGAGGCGATCCAGGATCCCAGATATTTGAAGTTATTCTTCACTTCGAGAACTGTGCCATCTAAGGTACTTATAGAGGTGTCATTTATATTGTAGGCCATCACCTTTGTTTTCTTGGCATTTAGCTGCAGACCAATCTTATTGCACTCCCTTTCCACTGTTAGAAGTAGTTCCCTTGCCTTCTCTGCCGTATCTGATATCAACGCAATATCGTCAACGAAGTCCAGGTTAGTGACCATTACTGGTGGAACCCGACGGCTTTGACGGGGCACCAATGTGAATCCAAGCTCCTCCTCTCTGCCATTGATGGCAAGCCTCAGAGCATAGTCAAGGGCTATAATAAACAAAAAGGGTGCTAACGTGTCTCCTTGAAGTACCCCCGCCAGTATCTCAAAGTACTCTGTGTCTCCATCAGGTGTGCAGACCTTAGCACGCGTCTTGGAGTAAGTGGCACTGATTGCCTGGACTAGTTTCTCAGGGATGCCATAAGCACGGAGAATTTCAAGGAGTTTACCTCGGTGGATGCTGTCAAAGGCTTTCCTGAAATCAATGAAGGTGATCATTACAGGAAGGTTCTTAACTCTTACTCCTTCAAGTAGTCTCCTAAGTGCTAGGATCTGTCCTACAGTTGATCGTTCCTGCCGGAAGCCATTCTGAGTGTCCCTTAGCAGTGGGTCTATGAAGGGTCTGATACGGTTCAAAATCATTCTATTATATGTCTTGGCCACGACTGAGCTTAGACAAATCCCCCGGTAGTTATCAGTATTAAAGAGATCCCCTGACTTTGGTACTGGGATATTTTTGCACATTTATTATGACATGCCACTTCATCTCACCTGCTTTTGAGTGAGAAAGAAAAATGTCTTTCCTTGAAAGATGGATTTTCTTCTTTCATTCGGGCTGAATGAGACTTCATTTTTGTTGATGGCTGCTTCCACAACTGGAGGGAGGTACCTGAAACAGAGACAGCAAAATTTGATTTCAGACTCTATAAACTCTAAGCACATCAGTCACTCACAACTAACATGCCATATCAATTATCAGTGTCATCAACAGTCCCATCATGAGGACTGAGGATGTAGACATTTTGTAAACACCTTGAACTAAACAACGAACAATACTAAAACAACAATAACATGGTAGAAACACATTCATTTTACCATCAATATTGTTGAATCATAAATCTCCAACTCATGGTGGTGTCTTTCGTAGAACTGGAGGGCATTTCATGAACATTTTTCGCCTGACAAGCTGTCTTTTTCCAACAGTTACCATAGTAACAGTCAGAGGCTAGTGCCTCTCGGCCAATCAAAACCGAGGATTTCACTGAAGTTGTCAGCACTGACCATTTAGTCAGTGCTGACAACGTTCACGAAACGTCCTCCAGGAGACACGTTCATGTTGCAAACACCACCAAGTAAAACCAAAGTATCACTCAGCGACCAGTCATTTCCTTACGCAGCACCTAGATTATGAATAAATTCCACTAGAAATATGTAAAGCCTCATCACTAGAAAACTGAAAACTCACTTGTTCATAAACAATGTATACCGCATCATTTATGCGCTCTTGCAGCACAGTAGAATATACACTATGAACATAATCTTTTGTTATACAGACAAAATTTCAAAGGGTCCCTTTTAAAATTTGTTAGGATAACAAAAGACCATGTTCATAGCTATATCCATAATTATGTTGCTTTACAAAATATGTATTTACGTCTCTGGTGTAGGCAAGTCTGACTGTTGTTTGATTGCTTCTTCAGTATGAGTGAGAAAGTCCGGAGTAACGATCGGGCGACAAGCAACCAGAGCACTGATAACCTGGAAATCAAGAAATCAAAACATGTCACAACATGAACACAATTACTCATTTCATACATGTACACTGTCAACTCAAGAATGTTCATTACAATTACACCATTTATAAGACATCGCTTACTATTATTGAAAATACATGACAATGTCCCTCTCACAAAAAAAAAAGTCATGAGAATAATTAACAGACATGCAAGGGAAACTGTAAATACAGCCAATTTCAAACACATTCACTCACACAAATTTACATCTAACGTTAAAGGGATCTTTGGGGATTGTGTCATTGTGCTTCTTGCTTGGCCCATCATACAGTCTTGATGAGGGATATATACCGCCTTCAGCTCAAGACATCAGTGAAATCAATCTGCATTTGGTGCCTTCAATAGATCGGTTTATTAACATATTCAAATCTTATGCATACCAGTTTAACAAAGGTTGCCCCTGACAACCGGAAAGCTTGCCTTGCCGGACATAGCAACAACTAATGTATGCAAAGTGGATTCCAAGTACTGAAATACCATTGTTAGGTAAAGGTTAATGGAATAATTCATTACTAGGCCTCAAGGGAAGAAACATCCATAAATTTGACTACATTAGTAAACCAGTCTATTGTCACTATTTCTTCCGTGCTGCAACCCTCAGAAATTGGCACAATCGGAGGCACATCATACAGACAGATTTCACTGGTTTCTGTTGACGCAATTTATATTTGTATATTAACCCTTCTCATGTTACTGGCCCCTTACCTTGATAGTAACATTCAGTTCTGACATAACAAGATGGGTACATTCCGCACACCACTCTGAGACCACATGACCCCCGAGTCTGTGCACCTTCACCTTCAGGGATTTCTTCTCAGGTGGCGGCAATGCTGAGGCAGCCACCACAAGAGGGCAGAATCTAACCCTGGAATTCAGGAACAAAGGAAAGACAGAAGTTGTATCTTTCAGCCGTTGCATAAAGCCCCTATCAAGTAAAAATTCTTACCAGCAAACTATACTCTATTCACAATTTTCAGGATATACACTTAAGACACTATGAAGTACAGTTTGATTAATAATACTATTATCATTTAATTATTCAATCAATACTCAAAGAGCAAATCAACAGTTCCTTGCACTTTTCTTTGGAACTCATAATTTTCATTTGAAGACCTAAATTTGAAATCAGAAGTTGCCATTGGTATATTAGATGAATGTGGACATTGTTCAATACTTGTTTTCTCCTTCTTCTAACAGGGCAACCAGTGTATATTGAGGAAACATCTTATTATGATTTCACACAGTGAACAACTATGCTGAAGATCTTGTAAGAAGAAAGCCCAAAGTATTTTCTTTTCTATTCTGTTTTTGGTAGTCACAGGACCACAGATATCCGTGAGTGTAAGACATAGCCAGTATAGTACATTAACACATCAATCCATTAACTTCCTTTTATTTGTTTGTATAACAAGTGTTGTGTAGTCGTACCTCCATTCGTTGCTCTTGAAGGTTCCGAAGCTTATAACGTCCCCATCTTTCAACTGAGTGTCACTGTCTGTTGCCAATTTGCTGCCATTGACAAATGTGCCGTATTTGGAAGTTTCCTTCAAAATGAGAGCTGCAGGAACATTGGGGCGGCTCTAGGGAATAGAAAAGAAACAAAGAATCATATAAACATTTGATATACATTCATAAATATTTCTCATATTTGTACAATTATCTACAAAAGGTTTTAAAGAAATATATATTTGATAGTTTTAATCCACAAATATGGTCAGGCTATGATTCAGTAGCAAGTATCTTCAGAAGTGGAATAAACAAACTTTAATTAATGCACTACTGTGTGGGAGTCAGTCTTTGTAATCATCTTTCATAACAACTAAACTGGAGTTCATAAAGGTTGCTATAGAGTCTAAATCCAAATGCTTGTGGCTATCAAAACATTTAGATATTCTTATCATTCCCATCCCACATCTGAAATCTGTTTGTGAACTGATCAAAATTGGTTTAAACCTTACATTACCAGGCCTTGAAAACCCCATTGGCTTACAACACATCTTCAAGCCAATGGTAATAAGAGAGTTAACTCTTAAACCTTGCTATGCACTGCATGAAAGCAACCAACCAGAGTACAATCTTCAACCTACCAAATTCACTTCTGGATGCTTGAGAATAAAGGTTGCATGTTTCCGACTGATGGACTGGTCATTTGGTATCAGAATTTGACAACCTGGTGTAAAGAAATGAGACAGATGCACAAATTCACAGAAAAGGCAAGACAAACAAAAAGAGAAACAATAATGACAAGACAAACAAACCAACAGAAAATAAAAAGGAGACAGGCATGAGAAAGGAAGGCTCATTAAAAGCTCCATTAGTATTTTTCTCTGGTTTCATTAAGAAAAAAACTTTAAAAGTCCTGTAAAGACAATGGCATCATATAGTAAAAACACAAGCAAAGTGATTTTTTTTTGTCAATTTTACATCTTGATGCAACAGGATTTTTAAAATTATGGATGAATGACATTATAAATTTCAGATGATGATCACAGATGTCATATGGGTCTACAACTAGCATTTGGCCAAAAATGAAGGACTTTGAATTTTGTTTAAAATAGCATACAAAATGGTCAGAAAGAAGGAAATTTAACATGTTGAAACAAAAAACAGCTTAACCCTTAGCTTTGCTACATTATTTTTTTTTTTGACCAGCTAGTGCTTAAAGCCTAAAACAAGACCATTTGGGGAACAATTAGGCGCCTGTGGACTGCTTTAATAATCATACATGGTCAGGAAATTTGCCCTGGTTATCACATAAATAGAGGTAACTTTCATGTAATGTCAAAAATGCTGCTTCTGTGCAATCTGGTCATGACACAATTGACAGACTGATCTTCCAACCCCATGTATAATTTACACTATGTACAATAATCTCTAGATGTCTGTACAGGATTAAAGTAACCAAAGGGGGGGGGGGGGGGGGAAACACATTCAACATACCTTTGCGTCCAACTATTCTTTCTTCCCCAACAACAAAATTGTACACAGCACCTGATCATGAAAAAAATGACAAAATCAATGACAATTAATAGTTTGCTAATTAAAATACAGATGCCCAGCCCAGATGGGCACAGGACTCTGCTGGGAGCTAGGCCATGATCACACCAACATTATTTTGAATATGAATTTGAAATGGTTTTTATTACAATTCAAACATTGCAGCCCAAAAGCTAAATTGGGAATGATGTACAGTCGTGATATGCTATTCACTTAGAAAGCTCCATACTTCATTTATTGAAAAAAACAAAAAAACTTGTAGGCCTACATACCATAATCAACAAATGAGAACTTTACTAACATTGCATCAAATCAACTGGAGAATCCTTGCATGTTAACAATTTTTAAATTATTAAGTAATAAGTTATTTGACTTACTGTAATGTCTGTATAGAAAGCCGAGTCGTGTAGTAATAATTCTGCGCTATCCGATGAAATGGTGGGTAAATAAGTCACTTGCATTCCAAAGCAGAAGCAGGCCCATAATTAACAGTCATGACAGCCCGGGGGGGCGGGGGGCACTCAAATTATATTTTGCTGGGGGTGTGCCTCACGAAACCCTAAAATGGGGGTCTAAGGAACTGACTACAAGGGTAAAATCCGCGTAAAATGTGGGGTCTTAGGAACTAAAAATATACCGCGCGGCATTGTGAAAAACAGGGTCTGCAGAGCGATCCTCGCTGCACATGCGACGCGTTGTGTTTACGCCAGGGGTTTCTTGCAGCTCGCTCGGCCGGCGGGTCGGGCGGCCGGGTTGATGTTGAAGCGTAGCAAGCTGCACGCAAGCCGCGGACCTGGGGAACGGAGGGAGGGGCACAGCGGGGAGGTTAAGGAGCGGAACTTTCGCGGAACTTTCGCCATGCAAAGGATATAGAGGATCTAAAGAACGGATATCGAGGTCTCAAAAAGGGGGTCTCCAAAGCGGCACGTCCCCGTACCACCAATGTATGTGAGTGCCCCCCCCCCCCCGTCCGGGCATGACAGTTCCCAGGCAAGGAATGCTATCCTCATCCTGGTATCCATTGACAATGCTAAGCCTAAAATAATTCATTAATTGTTTATTTTGGAGACTTTTCTGGAGTCTAGTTTTTAAAAATGTATCTTGACTTACCCGCAGAGCCACCTTCGGTCTTCGTTGTGATGATTGACCACATGATGATGTCAAAAAGTAAACGTTGGCTCCAACTTAACTACCCGGTACTGAACCGGAAGATTAAAACGAAATCAATGTTATTACACGATGTAGGCAGGTAGGCTATGTATTCTAGCCAAATTCTAGTAAAATGAGTTGGCTTGTATAGCTACGTGATCTACTAGCGCGCGCACACCAGCGATACGGTCACACGTGCACGGGCACTTGGACCGCATCAAGCGCAAGTAGTTGTCATTTTCCGTTCATATTCTATCTATGCGCGCAATGAATTGGCATGCATGCGTCAAGTCAAGCAAATACGAGCGCCAAGCTAAAAGCTCGTCGAATCACTGCACGCACCTGCACCGGCGGTAAACAAATGCACGCGGTAAATTTAAAATGAGTTGACGTCGACAAGCCGGTTAGTTAGTGTCAGTGATCAGGTAGATCAAACGGGATTTTACGAATATTTCTCTTCCTTTCTTTAGTACTTGCGGTAAGTGTCGACGTAATCATGTTTTGAATTTGTAGCTAGGACACCGTCATCGATGATTTTGGGCCGGGGTACCGGGCGGTAGATTCGAGACACCTGCAATGCGAGTGCAGTGCCAAACTACACAGCTTGCCCAGTCCCACATACCTTTTCATACTTTTCATACCGGGACTGCTCCCGCGTGATGTGAGCTGGATGGTCGCAGTTAGATCCCCATTTACACCAAGCTAAAAGGCCGGCCTCGGCCTAAAGCTTGGTGTAAATGCAAAGGAGGCCCGAGGCCGGCCCCGGATATGGGGCCACCTCTGGAGGTGGTCTCGGGCCGGCCTAAATGCGGTGTAAATGGAAAGGAGGCCTTGGGCCGGCCTAAATACGGTGTAACAGGTGCGGCGAGGTTAAGAAAGGAGGCCTCAAATCAGGGCCAGCCTCGGGCCTCCTTTGCATTTACATCAAGCTTCGGGCCGACCCGAGGCCGGCCTAAAAGCTTGGTGTAAATGCACACAACTGAGGGCCTTGGGCCTCCAATTTAGGTCGGCCCGAGGCCGGCCTTGGGCCGGCCTTTTGATGTAAATCGGGCCTTAGACCATCACTCAGATCACTATGTTTTGACAAGTCTTGACATGCAATGGTCCCAAAATAGTTCAGTGCATGGACCCTACATGGTCATGCCATGGTCATCGCACCATGACCAACTCGCCCCAAAGTTGGTCAAGTCGCCCTTTCTTTTGTTTTGGACAAGTCGACCCACTTTTTGGTCTAGTCAACCCACTTTTCTTCACGGGATTTCTCATAATTCTTCACCTATCTACCTGATTTCTTTTCATAAATAGTTTAAACTTTAAGTCAGAAATGCTTCCTTCTAGTTCTAAGTCAGGCATGTCACTACTGTCACTTGTGTCAGGCATTGTCAGGGTACATAGTCCCGTGTCCTTCACACTTGAAGATGCATGAGATGTGGCTAGTGCTTGTGCTGAACTTGAACAAAAATAATATCATGCAATTAAAAAAGTGGTTGCTATTTTATTTTTAGGCTGCCTGCATCACCATCGGTCTCTGCTAGAAGGACTCGACTGAGTCAGTGATGGGTCGGAAATGACAGGTGGTGTTGTGATCTTGTGTAGACTCAGATAGGATGACTCGAACAAGACTTCTACGTTGTAGTAACTTTAATGCAGCAGACTATACGTGTGTAGGTTGATACAGTTGCCATCTTGAGAAGTGCTGTAGTCTTGTCTCAAGACTTACTATCATTACACCTCCCTTTCTTTAAATAGAAGGTTTACATTCTTTTCATTAAAGTAAACTTATTCTCATCATATCCTTTGTATCAGTTTCCAAATATGTCAGACAGTCAATTTGTATACTTTTCTTTGAAACACTAACTGTACTATAACTAGTACATGTCTTATAATAGTCAACGTATATTGTGGATCCGGTTGCAGATCTTTAAAGAATATTTATCCAGTCCTTTGTATTAAGAGTTCAGTTCCATCACTGGTTCGCGTTGAAGATAATCAGCTGCTTATCCAAATCTTGCTGATGAAACATAAAACATAGTTACATTCATGCTATCAAGTTTTTTCTAGATTACTTCAACTTGATCTCTTTACTAATTCTACATAAAAGTGCGAAAGTTCTTTTAGTATTCGCTTTGTTGTATTTAATGCTTTACAAGTCCATGCGTTCGGGTGGTTTGCTAATTCTTCCATGACGGGTTGTTCTGAACGAGGACGCGGATTGCTCTGCAGCTTCAGCTGGTTGCGCTGGGAATTCTGCGTAGTCATCCAGATCGCTGTCCATCTGCGTGGGATGCTGGATGTGCTCGGCTCGTTGTGTCGGTGGTGCAGGTCTGAGATGACGTCTATTTCTGCGACGGATCTCACCCCTGTCAGTCTCTACCAAGTATGATCTGTTTGGTAGCTTCGACGTGATGGTACCGCGTTGAGCCCATCGGTTGTTGTGCATGTCTTGGAGTCTGACATGGTCACCTACGTTGAACTCTGGTAGGTCTTGAGCGTGTTTGTCGTAACGCTCTTTCTGCTTCACTTTCTGCCTTTCCTTCCTCTCTTTCACCGAACGAGGATCGATGTGCTGGGGATCTAGTAGTTTGTCTACCATGGGCAGGTTTGATCTCATGCGCCGATTGTACAGCAGTTCTGCAGGTGATTTTCCACATTCCAGTGGTGAGCTTCTGTACACTTGCAAAGCTCTGTAGACATCTTGCCCACTGTGTTCGCACTTGCGGATGAGATTCTTCACGATCCTCACCGCAGTTTCCGCTAGTCCATTGGACTGTGGGTGATACGGACTTGTTGTTGTGTGACCAAAGTCCCATTCACTTGCAAAGCTTTTGAATTCTTGACTTGCAAACTGTGGACCGTTGTCAGTTACAAGCTCGCATGGAGTGCCTTGACGGGAGAATACCGCTTTCATGTGTTTGATCACTGCTTTGCTTGTAGTTGTAGTCATGTTACAGACTTCAACAAACTGCGAATAGTAGTCCACGATCACCATGTACTCCTTGTTGTTCAACGTGAACAAATCTGCAGCGATCTTTTCCCATGGTCTGTTTGGTACTGCATGGGGTTGTAGACTCTCCGTCTGTTGTCTAGGCTTGTACATCAGGCATGAGTTGCAGTCTTGTACCATTGCAGCTATGTCTTGATTGATCCTGGGCCAATACAAGACTTCACGTGCACGTTTCTTATACTTTTCTATGCCCAAGTGTCCTTCATGGATTTTGCGCAACATCAACGATCTCATTGTAGCTGGTACTACTATCTTGCTGCCTTTCAGGATCATGCCTTCAGCTTCTGACAGCTCGCTTCTGATGTTCCAGTATTCTCTGACTGCTACTGGACACTGCTGTTTTGTATTAGGCCATCCATCTCTGATGATGCCTAATAACTCTTGTAGTGTGTTGTCTTTCTTTGTCTCTTCGACAAACTGGCTGCGTCTGTTGGACGTAACTGGTAGATTCATCATCACAGCATCGACATGGACTCTGATGTCTTCTTCTCTGTCAACATTCGTCTCGGCCTCTGGATCTACCGCTCTGGACAATGCATCTGCAGTGTGCATGTACTTGCCAGGTGTGTATGACACTTTCAAATCATATCGCTGCACCCTGATGAGTAGGCGTTGAATGCGAAGAGGACAGTCACAGAGTGGTTTGATGAACAGCGGTATGAGTGGTTTGTGGTCAGTCTCCACTTCAACCTGTTATCCATAGATGTACTGGTGAAATCGTTCGCATGCGTACGTTATTGCCAGCAGTTCTTTTTCTATTTGTGCATAGCGTGTCTCTGCATCGGTCATTGCTCTTGATGCATATGCTACGGGAACCCATTCGTGATCATGTTGCTGCAGTAGCACTGCACCGAGGCCATTCTTTGAAGCATCTGCTGATACTTTTGTTGGTTTTGCGCAGTCATAGAAGTGTAGCACTGGTTGCTCTGTCAGCGCTTCTTTGAGTTGATGCCAGGCTTTCTCTTGTGCGTCTTGCCACATCCACTCATTTTTCTTGTCAAGTAGACTTCTGAGAGGGGCTGACTTTGTGGCTAAGTCTGGTATGAACTTCGCTTGGTAGTTGACCATACCCAAGAACCTTTGGACGTCTTGTTTGCATTGTGGCCTTTCCATGTTTCTGATGGCTGCCACCTTCTTCGGGTCCGGCTGGACTCCCTGTTCGCTGATCAAGTCGCCGATGAATGTCAGCTTTCCAACGTCAAACTCACACTTGTCTTTGTTGAGTTTCAGGTTCACTTTCCGGGCTATGTCAAGGACCTGTATCAGCCTTGCATCATGCTCTTCTTGGGTGTTTCCCCATACGACTATGTCATCCATCATTGTGTTGACACCGGGAATGTGTGCAAACAAATTATGCACTATCTTGTGAAACACTTCTGGAGCACTGCAAACGCCAAATGGGAGTCTCAGAAATCTGTACCGTCCGTACGGAGTGATGAAAGTGCACAGCTTTGAGCTTTCGTCATCTAGTTCGATCTGCCAAAATCCACTGGACGCATCTAGTTTGCTGAAATGTTTTGCTCCAGCAAAATGCGCTGTGATTTCCTCCCTGGACGGCAGTTGATAGTGCTCTCTTTTGACTGCTCTGTTTAGATCTCGTGGATCTAAGCACACACGGAGTTGTCCGTTTTTCTTTTTCACAACCACGAGCGATGATACCCAATCTGTTGGTTCATCCACTGGTGTGATGACTTTCATGCGTTCCATTTTGTCTAATTCATCTTTGAGCTGACCTCGAAGTGCAAATGGAACTTTCCGGCATGCGTGTTGTACAGGTTGGGCACTCTCTTTCAGTGTGATGTGATGTTTCCCTGGAACACATCCTAGCCCTTCGAACACGTCTTGGTAGCTGTCTGCTACTCGTTTGTTTGTTTGTTTGACATTCAATACTCTTTTTACAAGCTTCAATTTGTCACATGCTTGTAACCCTAGCAATGGTTGGCGTTTACCTGGAGTGACTAGAAACGTCATGTTGTGAGTTGACCCCTTGTACTTGACCTGTACAAAGCAACGACCCTTCACCGGGATGGCTACCCCACTATAGCCTGTCAACTTCACTTTAGCTGAATGCAGCTTTGGTTTGGGTTTTAACACCTGATACACTGAGTCTGGAAGGAGGTTAGTCTGAGCACCAGTATCCAACTTGAAATCCACTGGCCTTTCATTCACCACAAGATTGACCATCCATTCATCAGGAGAATCTGCTGACTCAACAACATCAACCACAAAACCGTCATTCCCTTCCTCCATATGTTGCAGTTCATTTACTACTTTAGCAACTGGAGTCCGACAACACTTTGCAAAATGATTCTCTCTGCCGCATTTCTTGCAGATCTGACCTTGTGCTGGACATGCATTTCTACTGTGCCTATATCCGCATCTACCACAAGCATATTTTGATTTCTGACTTTGTTTTGGACCTTTGTGTGATGTTGAATTGAACAACTGTTTCTTACTCCCTAAAGCATCAACTGAGACTCTCTCACCGGTGGAACTCAGCTCGTGGGCCTGAGCTCGAGTGGTTTCAGCAGCACGACAAAGCTGCAACGCCTTCTCTAGCGTCAAATCATCCTGCCTCAGCAAACGTTCACGAACACCATTGTCCAAAATACCACAGATGATTCTGTCCCGTATCAGACTGTTAGTCAACTCTCCGAACTCACACGACTGTGCGCGATTGCGCAATTCTGTTGCATAGTGATCAATATTCTCACCGACCTCTTGTGACCTTGTGAAAAATTTGTGCCTCTCATACGTCACATTTCGTTTTGGCATGCAATAGCTCTCAAATTTTTCCATCACTTTCTCAAGTCTCATCTCATCACCAGAAGCGGCAAATGTGAATGTATTGTATATGTCAAGAGCTTTGTCTCCTATGACATGCAGAAGCATGGATGTCTGTGTTTTTTCATCTTTCTTCGACAGACCACTAGCTACATTGTACAGTTCAAACCTCTGTTTGAAACGTTTCCAGTTTTCTGCTACATTTCCCGTCAAATCTAATGGCGCTGGCTGGCTTAGATAGGTTGCCATATTGGCAATCTTTTTTTTTTTCAGTAAATCGCTCTCTGAACAAAGTTTTAATCTCTTATTCTACTCTAGTGGTATCTTTTCAACCCGTCAGAACAACGAGATAAACAATTTCATTGAGCAGTATGCCGTACGAACTATGCGATGTCTCTACACGCACATAGTCATAGACTCACACAGTAGAGTGCACTGTGTGCTGTACATTCGATACACCATACCAATGCACTGGCTAGCCAGTCTAATACACACGTAATTCACACTCAATATCGGAATGTCTGCACCTGTTTGGGGCCTTGATCCTCGGAAATGGACATTTTCTGAGCTGGTTCTTGGACTTCTGACACCATGTTGTGATCTTGTGTAGACTCAGATAGGATGACTCGAACAAGACTTCTACGTTGTAGTAACTTTAATGCAGCAGACTATACGTGTGTAGGTTGATACAGTTGCCATCTTGAGAAGTGCTGTAGTCTTGTCTCAAGACTTACTATCATTACAGGTGGTACATTTGTCATATACATACACTCCAGCTCAAAGGAATTGGCATAGGGAAAGGGAAAGGGAAGAATAGGAAGGAGCCACGGTTTTAAACCCGCGGTATATTTTGTCCAGTTAAGCATGAAACATGATGCTTTTTACTTAGGCTAAAGCATTGTGTTTCATGCTGAATTGGGCAAAATATACCGCAGGTTTACAACTGTGGCTCTTTCCCTTTCTTCCCTTTCCCTTTCCCTATGCCAATTCCTTTGAGCTGTAGTGTACAAACAAATTAGGAAAAACTCTAACAAAATAAGAGAAAAGAGGTCAAACTCTAATCATATATTTCCCAAGTCCATGGGCATAGCGATCCCATTGCAGAGCAGCTCAGGTTTGGCTCTGGCTATCGCAGCAAGCCGATATACCGTCGCAGCTGTGGCCGGTGATCTTGACAGGGCCGGCTGGCGCAATTATGGGCCAATCTCAGTGCCGTATGTGCATGTGTACTGTGTGTGTGTTCAGTATACAACCTACAGTGTGCTGCGCCTAGTATAGAAAGCACTGTGCAGTTTGAGCAGGGGTGAGCTGTAGTACTACTAATTACACTAACTTACAGCCTAAGCCTTCCCTAAGGTCTTTATATAAGATTAAGGGATGTTGTAAAATTGAAATATCACTGTCAAAATTGCAAAGACATGATCATGCTATATTTAGATCATAGAAATGGGCATGCATCGTGAATCGTGATTTCTCTCATATTATTGCTTTTAATTTGAAACAGCTACAGAGTAAAAGCTTGCCTTTCTATGTTTGAATAAAATGTTTGAAGTTAAGGGCATTTTTTTGTTTACACCTTTTTCCAAATTGTGCTCAGGAAGGGCTTCTCCGATCGCAATGGATGGATCCTATATTGTACCTGAATCACCAGAAGCTTCCTCGTTATCCTCGGTGATCTGCCTTGGCAATGACTCCGAGTGCTGGAAGACCCCAAGAGGCAACCCACCTAAATCTTGTCGTGGGAACTCGATCATTGTTATAAGCTCAGACGAGGATGCAGGAGAAGAGAGAGAACCGGGGGAATTAGATGACACCCCACCGATAGAGCCCGCGGATATAAAAAAAGAGGAGAACAACAATGAAATCAGCACCGGGCCCGTTAACACCAGTACACCCTTACACCGAACATCCACCAAGACTGTCAGTGGTACAAGTAGCACTGCTACGTCTACACCACTGATTGTGAAGTATGAAAGGATCAGGAATGAACTGAGCGCAACCAAGAAAGAGCAGAAGAAATTCGCTTCTGTGCAGGAGGTAAGTTGTCGGGGGAACTACAGATGGGCCTCGAAACACACTTTTCATAGATCGGCAGATTAATCATGCAATGAATTCAATGTTTTGCAGAGAGATGATAGATGTAAGAATCTCTCTGTACTATTCAGTAAAACAAAGATTAAATGATTTATTGTATCTCTGTAAAAACATTCAAATTATTTATTGAACACACTTGCTAATCATGTCTTCTTTTTTTGTCACTCAATCACTTCTGATATTTTACGTTACAGGAATTGAAAGCGGAGCTGAAGGAGCTGCGGCAGCTGCGGCAGCTGGGCAAGAATTCTCCAGAGAAGATTAAAATAGACAGCAAATCAGATGAGAATGATCAAAGGAGACCAATAGTAATTGATGGCAGCAACATTGCTATGAGGTAAGATGCATCAATATCATGTGTAACACGCTGCTGTTGGTCAAAACGGCTCCTCTTCCTCATTAATCTACCCCCCGTATCCCTTTCACTTAGTGCTTACTGAAGTAAGTCAGCTATCTGTAGCTTGAAATATATTTCATCTTCAGTATATACCCATACATGTCCTATTTTGCTTATAATGAAACTATATATAAATTTTATTCCTCCTAAAGAGCTGCATTCGCTTCAAGCTAATTAACACTGTAGCTCTTTTGTATTTTATGTTATGTAACTCAAGTATGTTTGCATGATGATGTACATATTCATACTCTATTAAACCTTTGTTAATGATTACATTTATGTACAGTACTGTTCAATATGTTGTAATTGAAATACATGAACCAATCTAATCAAGTCAAGATGTCAAGATGTTGTTCCATTCAATCAATGCCTACTTTTTAACACAATTTCACTATTCAAAACAATGAGCAAGCACTGATTTGCCTGCAATATCAATTTCAGAATATTCTAAACCAAATCACAGCAAAAATATTCTAATTACTTCTCAAATTGTGTAATCCCTGTTAAATTATCCAATATCTGGACACCACACATGCATGTGTAACAGCTGTTTCAGTCCCATTTGGACAGAGTAATCTGATTTTGCATGATGCATGATGAATAGGTATTAATTCTAGATTCCAACTTCTAAAGATTATATATTTCATACTAGATACACATTTAATATTTGTACAAACAATTGATTTGGCGTGATTATGGTTATGAATCGCTTTTCACTGTGCGTATTGTACCTTATTTTGGTTTTTGTAAACCATCATTTCCCTGAAGGTGGCAGAATTTATTTTGCTTTAAGCCCCTGTCCTGGGTTCTATTTAAAGGAATTTCGACCCGGAGCTCAAGAGGGCGCTGTTGGATGACGTCACAATCATCGCCATCTTAGTTCCGAAGTTTGACGAGTAACGCTGTCAATCAAACTGGTAGATTGCGGATATGCGTTGCTTGCCCTTTCACGTACGTTGTACGAGCGAGCTATGCCAGTACACGTTTGTGCATACCGTAAACGGCGTAATGTACATGTACGTAAGTTACTAAGTTCGAGGGTAAGACTAAGATTCAAAGTAAGAAGAGTGTACTTGTTTCGCTAGACGTTGATGCTCATGCACAGCCAGCTAGCTACATACGCATGCAAGCACATACGAGTACTACTACTAGTACTAGTCTACGTACGTGAGTGCTAGCTGGAAGTACCGTATGCAAGTGGGCGGAGCCAGCAGGGAACAGCCGCCGATTCATGAGCCGAACTGTATTTCGGCATACCTAGATTGAGAATCGACATTCTTCGGGCATTCGGAACATGGCATTTGCGTAACCGGTGAAATTATCGAATAACATTGCCGTCATTGGACAACACGTACTGTCCGCTCATGCGCTTACATGGAATAACGCCCTCTTGAGCGCCGGGTCTGATTCCCTTTAACTTCTTTTGTGTTGAATGAAAGAAAGATGAATGAATAAATGAATAATAAATGAATAAAAAAAAAAAATAAATAATGAATAAAATAAATAAATAAATAAAAATGAATAAAAAATAAATACATGATACTGTATGTATCATACACAAAATGACTTGCTGAGGGCCCTGATGAATAAAAGTTTACAATTTAGGGGGCCCTTTGCCATTGTACGAAAAAGGTACACAAGTAGTCATATTAAAAATTGAACATCAATTGCCTATTATATAAACTCTTTGAAACAAATACACATTCAAGTATGGCAAAGCAAAGAGAGAATTACAGCAGCAAGATCAAAAATGATTATAGTTTTGCTGTATAAGCAACTGTTGATTCATAAAGAAGGTAAACTGAATATTGATTTTCTGCTCCTTTCCTTGTCTTTCCCATCTAGCCATGGCAACCACAAGGTGTTTTCTTGCCGTGGCATCGCCCTCTGTATCAAGTACTTCCAGGGGAGGGGTCACCGTAACATCACGGCCCTGGTGCCCCTTCACCGCAAGACGGCTGAAGCCAACAGGGCGTGTCCAATCAGAGACGCTCACATTCTGGACGAGCTGGAGAACAAGGGACTGCTCTCCTTCACCCCATCCAGACAGCTGAGGGGGCGGAGGGTTACACCCTACGACGACAGGTATGTGTGCACCTGGCTCCCGTAGTAATCTCCATTAATCCCCATCCAGACAGCTGAGGGGACAGAGGGTTACACCCTATGGATGGCAGGGGAGTGTTTCACCAAGCTGCTCTTAAGCTAAGAACGACTTTACGTATGAAAATATAGTCAAAATTTTGGTGTAAATTTTAAGGTTTTTTTATATTGTGTACATTTCTGCAAAGATTACACATATTTAAGGAGTGCATTGTAGTTTTGCGCAAGTGTCGACGGAGCCTTGTTGCTTTATAATTCTCAACAGAGGGCAATTTCTCATCAGTTTTAGTGAGGTCATTTTTTCCATGATTGTATGTTTTTCTTCAACATATTAGATTCATGCTACAGCTGGCATGCAGAAATGGAGGCGTTATTGTTTCAAATGACAATTACAGAGACCTGATGGAAGAGTCTGCAGAGTTCAGGCGGGTCGTCGAGAACAGGTAAGCAAGCAAAGAAATCATGCCCTTTTGCAGGTCAAAAAAATGAAATTTTGGAAATATGGGAAATGGAATATTGTATAATACTCCACTTCCCTGATTAGAACTGGAAACTGACTGCAATGGGAATTAAATTTGAATTAGATTTTGAGTTGGGTTTTGGATTGCTCATCCAAAAGACGTGAGACAGCAACAAGGTACATCACTTCTTTGGGCGCCGTAAAGATGTGTTTAAGAGAGCAATGCATTTCTAAACCTTCTTGGAAACGTTCATAAAGCTACGAATGTGAGATTTCATACATGCTGTCATTAAAGACAGCCAGTCCCTTTTTCAGATCACCACAAAATCATCGAAACATTGGCAAAACTTATAGAGAAGTGTTAGCAAGCTCTATATTCACAATTTAAAACTGATACGTAGTGTAAAATTCAAATAATGCACGTAAACAACGTCTGATTAATAGTCTTTACCTCAGGCTCTTAGCAGTTTGTGTTGAAATATCTGCTTTATTGATTAATCTGTTTATTCAATTATAAAACGCATTATGAAAAAAAAAATGTTGTATGGAAGGAATCATCTCCAAAGTTTGGTAGTTACTCATGAAATTAGGATTTCACACACGCATAATAACCACATAGATACTGTAACAAAGACTAATACTTTTTTCGTAGTACGAAAAAAGTCGGTTTGAAATTTAACGGCTGAAATTTTTTACATTTACAAAAAGCTTCAACATGCTATATTCTTAGAAATGGTCTTGAATCACACTTTCTTCAATTTACGATCGTGATAGACGATTTCAAATTTTAAGCTTGCAAAAGGGACGGACAATCTTTAATACTGCTAATTGTCATAAAAGAAAATGATACAATGTGCTGTACAATGAATCACCAGAGCTGGAGAGCTGGAGGGATGTTTAAATCCGAGCCAAGTGTTACTTTGTTCTTGTTATTTTATGTTTACTCTGAATAAATCCTTGTGGAGCAGAGACTCAACGCTGACAGGTTGTTGTTTTTCTGAGACAGTTACCATCAGAAATGTTTTGTTTGAATGATATTTGCGTACACAACAAAACTGGTCTATTGATGCCCATGTGCTTTCAAAGCAGAGGATCATTATATATCAATCAGTTGGTGTAATGAAAATGTGCAATAAACTTTGATAAATACCATTTCATTTCTAAACTTGTTTTGTGATTGATCTCCACTGCAGGCTAATCATGTATGTGTTTGCGGGGGACGACTTCATGGTGCCAGAAGACCCCTTAGGACGTTATGGACCTCGTCTGGAAGACGTCTTGAAAAAGTGACTATGCCATGTTTATGCTTGTCCTCTCATTTGTTCATTCAGTTATCCAGTGATTATTTCATTTACGCGCTATTTGATAGAAATTCATCAAACTTGGTACAGTGATGATATTTAACAGAACAAGTAATTGATGAGGTTTTATATCTAAAGTTTAAATCCAACAATTTCACTTTTGATGCTCTAACTTTTGATATAACAGTAAAATGTGATAACAAATAATTTCAATAGGTTCAGGGGAAGAATACATGGATAATAAAATTTGGTAGAGCAATGAAATGTGACAAGATATAATTGAATAGGTTCAGGGTCAGATGGGTAGAAGATCCATGACAAATTCCCAATTTCTCTGTAAATGACTAAATGTCATCTTCATCATCTTCATATTTTTGGTTTTCATAATTCTACTGTGTGTTTCAAAGATATCATTTCCAGTCGTTGATATCTGTGACAGTTTATGAAATTCATATTCTTGTATCTAGATCTCAATTGAGATCCTTTATCCAGTATGAAAACTTAAGAACACAAAGCAGTAGATACCTGAGTTTGAATGCAGCTTTAAAAATTGTGGATGTCTGTCCTCTGTCACCTCTGGAAGGCTGGAAAGGAGCAACATCCTTGTTTTTGTTCTTGTTCTCTTTTTTGAGTTTTTGCACTCTCTCACATGTTATTTCTTTAAATATGTACCATTTCTTTTATCTTATGTTCTTATACTTGTTTTGTGTAAAATAGAGGTAGATATTGCAGAAAGTGGACAACAGTGCAAAGAGGAGATGATTGTTAACTGAGAGACTGATTATGTGGTTCACCTTTGCATATGAAGTGATACCAGCAGGGTTGCAGTTGATGATTGGAGTTTACTTTTGCCTATGCACAGAGACTCTGCATGGTCAAAGATGGTCAGTCCTACCCCCGCCCCACGGATGGTAGCAGAGAAGAGCGCCCCCAACCAAGCCAGTGGGATAGGCGCTACCAGGGCTATGATGCAAGGGAGGCCCATGTCGCTGGTCAGTGGACCGGTCAAGCAGCTGAGGAGGTCACCGCGCATCCACCAGCTTCTCTCTGCACAGAGATACCGGTAGGTGGGAGGGTTTTGCAGGGTGTATTCCAAAATGCTCACCTACAAGAAATGTTATCCAAACTCTAGCTTTTCTCCTAACTCCCCTCCTTGAAGCAGATCCGAACTAATAGCGCCATCTTGAGTCCTTAAGTACTCATACCTTTGCCAGTTTCCTTACCCATAATGCAATTTGTAGTCTATTAATACAGACCCGCTTGAATGATAACATGCTAATTAACTACTTAATGCATTTGTATCGCAATAATTATGTTACTTAATAGCAGAATAACTACTTTTCCTCTCAAAATATCTTAGTTTTTCTATACAAATACAATGATAGGTAAACTTATTCTCTGCATTATTAGTATAGTCATCTGAAAATGTATATTTTAAGACTACTTATTTATAACACATAGTCAATGAGAGACCACACACAGTTCGCTCCCCCTGTAAATAACAATAACTTTATGTAAATTAGAAAGTTTAGAGGATTGGTATTCCAGAACGCTTGCATGAGACGATTCAGGAGAATATCTCAGAGAGCCACCCCGTGACCTAGCCATTCATGACAAACGCAAACAAATGAGCAGCAGTCATATGAGCAGGCACATGTTCATGTACATGGCTGATGTGCACGCACATATTTGCCTGTCACAGAGTTAGGAGGAAACCTGGGGGGAAAGTCCCAATGAGATTTCTGGAGTGTGATTGGCTGTTTTACATTAACGATAGCCCGTCCTTCTTGCAGACCTAATTCTGAAAGTTCCCTGATTTTGTCATCATTTGAGAGAGAGTGGCTATATAACCTTTCCCTGGAATCGACAAAGCGTAATATTTGGTTTTGAGGAAATAATTGATCGAGCTTTCTTTTTTCGTACCACGAAAATAGTCAAATCTCGGTGAAAACTAGTTTGATTTTTATTTATTCTACGGGAGTTATAGTACTTGTGCAAATATGTGCAAACTTTCATGAAGTTTGTAGATGTTTGTAAAAGGGATGGGCCATCTTTAAACACAACTATTGACTGCACTAATGCAACCTACAATGCAACTTAAAACTTAATGTGCAAGTTACTTGATCTAATGAAACTTACATCTCTCTTTGTGCAATGCACAACAAATATGAAATGCAAGTTGTGTTTAATATTTGCATTTAATCTGAGTTGCATTTAATCATATATTGACATGACTCTAGTGGACTTGTGCAAAGCACATTAACATATGCCTGGATTCTATACTGTCTATACTGTGCATAAACTTTGAAAAGCTTTCTGTATGCTAGTAAAGAAACGGGTGGTCTTGTTGCTTGGCATGCATGATGCTAGGTATAGTCTGGTTGTCAACAGACCTTGTTGTGGTTTCTTTTGTATGATCCAGGGAAATCTACAACCACCGAGGCGTTACGCCACAGATGCCACGTCAGGCAATCGTCCCGTATCCTCTACAGGCGTTACAACTGTCTAATGTGAGACAGTCTCTCAGGCTTGCTCAGCAGCTTTTTAACAGACGGTGACTCCAAGGATGATGGGACGTCCGTCATTGTCATGGCATGAGTGTATACAGGTCCCTTCATCTCAAAGAACTTGCAGCAGAAATTGATCGTATCATGTGTGAATCCATCTACTGTATGAGCTCCTATGTTTTCGACCTCGGGTTTGATTTTTTGCGAATCACTGTAGGGTCACAAATTTAACGACACCAACAAATATCATATTAATTATTTCATTTGTGCCACGCTCGCTAGCACGTCAAAAATAACATAGCCTCGTATTACACAGCAGTGGAGGTATTTTTTCTACCAGTCTTGTGTCACGTGTGTATACTAGTGCCGTAGATACTTGGAAAATACCAGGGTGTTAAAAGGAGACAAAACAACTCGCAAAGAGTATGTAACCACCGCAATCGCTAAAATATTGGCTAACATGGAAGAGAGGGAATGGATGGGGAATCCAAGTGAAAAATAGTGTTATTGGAAAGCATTTGGGTCTGTCTACAGTAGTGGGGTACATTTGGGTTCCATTTACTGTAACATTTGCATTAATCTCTTAAATTCCAATTATTATTTTTTGTCTCTTAAATAAACCAGCCAATCATAATAAAATATCGAAGAAATGTATTGATTTGCACTTTACAAGGTTTTGTACGCTTCAGAAAATTTGCCCTGTACAAATTTGCCATAGCACATTGGTAACAGGACAGACGAGTTTTTAACACGCTCATCTGTCCCGTTACCAACGTGCTATGGCAAATTTGTACAGGCTTAGTTTAGAAATATATAATAAATGAACATTCAGAGTAGGATTTTAGCTGAAGTTATTTTGGAGGAAATTAATTCAACACTCTGTCATATTTTGGTGGTGCAAGGTGGTCATAATTTCAAATGATTGAGTTGTGCCAACAAATATCCCTTTACTGTAGACAGACCCATTTACAAGTACTGTAACACAGGTAATTTCCGCGCTGTGCAGCGAAAAAATTCACTCGAGCCATATTTACCTGTTTTACAGTAACCTCTGTTCATGTTTGTAAGTAGGAATATAGATATATAGAAATAGAGCATGTATGCTACACCTGTTCATCTTACTGGGCTGTAAAAGACGTGGCTACAAAATGTCTGGTATAAATTAACTTAACCTTGATTACTAAATATTATCTAAGTTGCTCAGTGTGCAAAGCTTGAATGATGTACTTGCCAAAAAAAATTATATATACATGTATCTGTTTATGAAATTATGAAAAAGTTTAATTGTTTATACATAGTCATCTTTTCTTTTTTTGTTTTTTTTTCTCCCTTTTCTGTACTGTATTTGGTATTATATATGTTTATACATTAGTCTTCATTTGTTTTCTTGTATGTTTCTCCCTTTTCTGTACTGTATTTGGTATTGTATATGTTCATACATTAGTCATCTTTTCTTTCTTTTGTATTTTTCTCCCTTTTCTGTACTGTATTTGGTATAATATATGTTTATACATTAGTCATCTTTTCTTTTTTTGTATGTTTCTCCCTTTTCTGTACTGTATTTGGTATTATATATGTTTAGACATAGTCATCTTTTCTTTTCTTGTATTTTTCGCCCTTTTCTGTACTGTATTTGGTATTATATATGTTTAAACATTAGTCATCTTTTCTTTTTTCTTGTATTTTTCTCCCTTTTCTGTACTGTATTTGGTATTATATATGTTTATACATTAGTCATCTTTTCTTTTTTGTGTATTTTTCTCCCTTTTCTGTACTGTATTTGGTATTATATATGTGTCATCTTCATTCTTTATTTGAGTTTGGTCCTTACAAGATTTTGGAGTGTCTTGGTTGTGAGATTGACTCTACACCCATGCATGGTGCTGACCAATAAGCTGCTATTTATCATGATCTGTTTAAATGGTGGTGTCTAGATGAGACATCTTTAAAGGCGACCAGGTATCAAGAGGAAAGCAACAAAATGGAATGAAGTGCAGTTATTAAAGGATCTGGATTTAGTTTAAATGACAGGACCCTGTGCCATTGATCACAACTTGCAACTCTTTATGTGATGGGCCCAGGCATTGTTGCATTAGAAGAGAACAGATTGTCTTTACATAATGTATTCAATCATCTGGATTGTATTCTTTGTGGCTTTGAGTACATCCTAGATTTCATGGTGTACCTCATGAAAGTAAGAAAAGCGGTGCATATATATGCTGGTGCTTAGCATTAAAGACAGCCCGTCCCTTTTTCAGATCATCACAAAACCATCGAAACATTGGCAAAACATATAGAGAAGTGTTAGCAAGCTGTATATTCATAATTTGAAACTGATACGTAGTGTAAAATTCATATAATGCACATAAACAACGTCTGATTAATAGTCTTTACCTCAGGCTCTTAGCAGTTTGTGTTGAAATAACTGCTTTATTGATTAATCTGTTTATTAAATTATAAAACGCAATATGAACAAAATTGTGCTATAGAAGGAATCATCTCAAAAGTTTGGGAATTACTCATAAAATTAGGAATTCACACATGCATAATGACCACATAGATACTGTAACAAAGACTAATACTTTTTTCGTAGTACGAAAAAAGTCAGTTTGAAATTTAACGGCTGAAATTTTTACATATACAGAAAGCTTCAACATGCTATATTCTTAGAAATGGTCTTGAATTGCACTTTCTTCAATTTACAATCGTGATAGACAATTTCAAATTTTAAGCTTGCAAAAGGGACGGACAATCTTTAACCTTGTGATTTGTTAATGTTCATGTTTTGTGTAAAAGGTCGTTTTGAACTCGTACTGAACTTGCCAGTTTGTTGATATTATAAAGAGAGTGTCTTTGTATTAAAGCAGACACAGTATACAACTGGTCTTATCCGTCGTACATGTATAAGGAAACCATAGTAACAAGTTCATGCACTGTATTATAGTCAATATTATAGGGACTAACATCTCATTCTCAGTACTTTTCAAGTGTATATTTAAAGATTTATTTTGTGTGTGTACAAGTGTGTGACACCACTTTGCTTTGTAGTATAAGATTCTATATCCTAGTAGTTTGTAGCCGTTCAGTGTTAAATTAGACGTTTATTTACATAGAATTCACTGGTGTAATCCATGCAAGTATATGTTATTGTTGTTGTGGTATCTGATCCTGTTATTGTGCAATGAACTTCTACATTCTTGAAAATAGAATGGTGCATTAAACAGTGGAAGGTAACCAATAAAAGTATTAATACAGTTGACTTGTTTGTCATCCAAAAGTCATGATTTATTTGCCTCCCAGCTTTGCCCACCATTTGCAGTGATACTGTAAAACCAGTCATTTTTCCCATGAGCATATTTTTCAGTACACCACACCTACAACATATTTGCGGCATGTTATTTTCGCTCACAAGAAATATTTGTTACCGGTACTACAAAAAATTCCACCCGATGCGTTAAAATCATCATCAGGGCCCTGAACAAAGCAATGTCATGAACAATTTAATACCACAAAAAATCTGATGGCTGTGCAGGGCATCACAGCATACAACATGCGCATGAGTTGAATGCCAGAATTAGTGCGCATCTAGCCTTCTAATTAAAAGCAGGCTGCTTTTCAATTCACAGTGATGTTAAGATTTCCACTCTGTGTTGCGTAAAAATCACAAAAATAAATTACTGGTTTTACAGGAATTCATTATAATAAACCAAATTGCACACATATTCAATCCCCAAAATAAAGGAATCAAAATAGAAGGAAGAATAGTCCTGGGTATGGCTTTGATCACTGACCTGGGCCATGTTGCATATAGGTTCTCAATTATTGTAACTTACCATCAATGGTAACTACCATGGCAACAGGTGCAATCATGTGAGCTCATTAGCTGTTGTCATGGTAGTTAACCATTGATGGTAAGTTACAATCATTGAAATCCTATATGCACCATGGCCCAGATCAATAGATAATCGTTATGTCATGTTGTGTCATCGAACCAAGTTTGTCTATTTTGAGTAAGCTAATTTCAGGAGTTAATCTTAACCTTTGTTACACAAACCTTTCTCAATTCTCCATATTACATGTATGGGCAGTTTGTCACATGATGCACCACGTAGCGACATCGCAATCCTTTTTGCTGTCCTGTCTGCTTCTGGTAACGTACACATTTATACAAGTACACTAGACGGAAGCGGACATGAATGCAAACAAAATTTGAATGTGGCTGCCCAAATGCATGACCGGACAACTTTCTTCTTTAATGTAACGGCATAGAGAATTCTTCTGTCGCATCGTTTTGAATGTTTTTATTAGTTTTACATGTCTATGATGGCCACCCCAATTTTCTTTTTCGCTCAAGGAAGATAATCACGACAGAAATAACACCACCAAAATAAAAGCCACCCTTGACAGATGCATGCAAAAGAAAAACAAAATTGCCTTTCCCTTTTTTTTTGTCTCGCCTGAACAAAGTTTGGCAGAGACCTGGTAATCACTTTTCCTGTTGGTCTGTTGGTCTGTTACAAAAATGTTAAAGTTTTTTTTAACTTGCTCTCATTTCTTTATTTTAGTATCAATTGTGATCACACTTGGTTCAAATGACTCTCGGGTAATACCACATGTGTCGTCATGAGGCTGATGGGGTCAAAGGTCATCTAGGGGTCAAAAGGTCAAATAATGATAAAAGGCCATGTCATTACAAAAATGTTAAAAGTTTTGCTTAACTTGCTCTCATTTCTTTATTTCTGCATCAATTGTGATCACAATTGGTACAAATGATCCTTGGGTAACACCACGTGTTGATGAGAATGATTAGGTAAAAGGTTATCTCGGCACCATTTTAAATATTTGAAAAAAAAACTTAGCACTGTTCATTGATTGCGAAATCAGGCGAGACTCGTGGTTCGCGAACCACCTTGTGCGTCTCTATTCCTCTCTTTCTGGAACTTTCTCTTCACAGTTCTCTACTCTCTCTTCTGTTCTCTCTCTCATCTGGAACAGCTGATTGCTCTAGCACATACAGACGCATCAACGAATGACTTTCACAATAAATCAAATACAATACTTTAAATGTACACATTTTAGCGCATCATTTAATTTAGTCAGTAATTGCTGGTTTTTCTGTTATTTGATGATCATATACATACAATATATATATCATGATTTACCTAAATGTATCACAAGCCACACATTATTTGTCAATACAGATACAAGAAGAAAAAACACAATATGTAAGTCATTCACAATAATGACAACAGAAGCTACCAACATATAATACCCCAATTACATTTCATATATCATTGTACATGTTTTAGGTATCGCTGGATTATATCACTCCACAGATAGAGAGTAAATTACAAAGCAAAGAGCAAGCATCATTTCAACTGTCTGAGTGACAAAATTTGTAGCTTTTTTCAGGTTGCACGTTCCTGTGAACCTGAACATTAGACAATAAGCTGGCATTACAAAGTAGAACACGGCCATCAACAAACTTTTGTTTTCATAACTGTGTAAACAGTGGAATTTTATGATTTGAACTTGACCTTTGATCTCATGTCTTATCAGTCTACCTATCGTAATCCATCCTTTTGAAACACTCAAAAGTTGAGATTGGTAAACTTGTAGACACTGAAATGTAGTATATATGGTGATTTTTGTTTAATTTCTGGCAAAGTTCATTGACCTTTGCTTGGTTTAGAAAAGTGCATTGATCTAATGACCTCTGATAGAAATTACCCCAATTGCATGCATTTAATTAGTTCCTTAATTAACATAAGTTACTGTGTTTGAAGTCAATCCAGTAAATCTGTGACGGAGAAAAACAACAAAAACGACACTACAGGATGGCATTAACTGACTAGAACATAGCACTGTATGATATAAGGAATTGGCCATTTGACCTCAGTCACACACACACACACACACACACACACACACACACACACACAGACCCATATGAAATAACATATGGATACACACTTTCTAACTTTGATCAACCTTGCTTTAATACATAGTTAGGTGGGCCATACTGTGTAATACAAATACAAAGCATTTCCTGATCCTTGGGTATTACTCAGACATGTTTCCCCCAGGCTTAGCTCACTGGAAACTGCTAGAAATCCACTGGAAATTCTGCTGCTTTTTTCTTATCTACGTATCTTAAAACAAGTTTGAAGGATCAGTAAAAACACAATAACTGGACTATGAACAAATATTGGACACGCATATGAAAGAGGAGATTCTTCTGCTTTAGTTGGAGCTGGTTTCTTGACAATGCGATGTAAAGAACTTGGATATAAACATGACTTAACGTCACCATACAAACTTTAACTTGGAAAATATTCATGCTGGGGAAAGTGACACCTGTTAAAAATCTTGTTCAATCTACGCAGAGAGGTCAAAAATCTCTCATATTATCCAACAACAAAAAAATATATTTTAAAATGTATAACATAGGATTATCAACCCTCAAAACATTTTGTGTACCCATATATAATTTATATTACATGAACATATAAAGACGATTCATCTTACCGACATACATCGCAATATTATCTAGGACACAAGATACATTGTTTATAGATGAAAACCTTCTAAACTCATTTTGATATTTGCATGTGTATATGATACATCGACACAGCAACAAAGTACAAATCACTAAATGCTGCACACTCCTGCCAAGCTACAAACGTTTATATTTGGTTATCAATAGGTGAGACTTTGGTCACAAACACTCATGTTCACAATCATAACATTCGAATATACATCAGACTGTCATTGTCGTACGTAAGACGTTTTCAAGGGTCTTTTTTTTTTATAGTGCACGAGGCTCTCTCTCTCTGTAAGTAAACATCACTACCTTCTACATGAGAAGATAGAGGTTCACTGTGGAAGAATCACGACAGATAGCATGTCATCAAATACATACAAGTAGAGGCTTACATGTCTCGACATGTCACAGAACTATTCAGATCATCAAGAACCGATCGTAACACAGGGTGTGTCTACAAACCTACGAAGGTTCTGGCTATGGCTGAACTCAATATAAAAAAATATGAAGAAAAAACAAGCAGAACAGATATTTCTGTGGTAAGAATACATCAAAATATGTACACATTAAGTACATGTTTTGATTACAATAGAAATGTTTGGATAGCATCTGTCATGTAGAAATCCTCATCTGTTTCCGTCTGCTTAACTTACATTCAACATTCAACATTACAGTCAACTTACATTTAATTTTGATATTAGAACAAATATTCTTCCTGATATATGTTTAAGGATAGTGATAAAAGTGTTTTTTGAATGGATTCATACAAATTCTACACTGCAATACCATGGAAACAATACATTTATGACCTTCCTGTTCTTCCTAAAGCCATCATGAGTACACAGAACATATCACTCAAATACCCATGACCTACAGTACCTAAGAAAGCACGAACACAACAGGTTAGACATTTTATTGGGAGAGAGCTACTCATCCATTTCAATCCCATGGGAGCAAAAAGTGTGTAATAAGTCAATGTGCTTTCCAGGGCTTGGTATCGAGATGACCAGCTGCCGAGCTCGAAATTTGCTGGCACAAAAAAAATCAATCTGATAAAGGGTGAAGTTAAGCAACGGTCAGTGACTCATATACCTACAATTTCTTCCCCTAAACTCTCTCAGTCCCATAGGCTTTTTCCTGTGTTGTATTTCACATAGGACTATCAATGGATTGTATTGAGGGTTAACAGAGTGAGCAGAACAGGACATCAATGCAACAAAGTTTGCAAGACTGTATGGTCTGATTACTATGTTACAAGATAGACATAAACATGATATAACACAGGATAGAGTTTGAATATGATGCAATATCCTTCATTTGCATGTTTGATTGTACAGGAAACTCCCATTATTATAAGTACATCTATAATCAAATATCTATCATCATTATTGTTTTATATTGTTAAAAGTATTCATATTGTTGTACAAATATTCATGGTGTTGTTAATAAACCATCATCATAATCATCATCATTTTAACAATGTGCACAGGACCTGGTAGATTTACTTGTTATAACTAAATCTCGTTATACTGTAAATCAAGGCACATAGACACACGTATCAGGAGAATTGTCTCTTAATATTGAAATCTTGCATCCATGCTTGTTATTATGAAAGGAGACTATATTACATGTACATGTGTTCCATGTCAGTGGGATTTAATAACCCACTCCTATATCTCACTCAGCTTCATGTATGCCAAACATTCAATGAATATCTTTCAGATACATTTCATCACATCTGCATCATCCTAACTTGAGTGTAAAATGAGGGCAAGACAGGACTATAAACTCATACCATTGTGGACTTTCTATAACAAAGTAAGAAAGGAGATACATTAAGTAAGAAAAATACATCTCAGTAATAGAAACAAACAAATATCCTCAAATCATGTTATCATAACATTCTGAGTTGCAAATGAGTTATCATCCACCACAACAAATCAACTTACAAAAGTGAAAAAATAAAGTTTAACTAGTCAAATTTTGTGCAAAAATAATAATTTCTATTTGAAGTACAAGTCAAAATCAGATGTATTTTTGTATCATCTGTGACAGAGACTCTAAACTATGTTAAATGATTGTTGTTTTCTAATGCTATATTCTATATTGTAAATAAACGATCTGCTTTTTAAGGTTCAAGAATGACCTTCAGTAAGAAATACATACCAAGATTAATTCAACTCAAATATCCCTGTTAATTCAATTTGGAGTGACTACTACCTTTGACCGAGTCCACATAAACAAGAGCAACCTTTGAAACAAACCTGATACATACACATTTCATTGAAATTTATTCCTTTCCATACGTAGGATACCTTATAAAATAAGGTTTACGTTAATAGTAACAAATAACGTGCGCACACTATTTGCTAATGATTTAATTTGTCCAAAATATGCAGAGCAGCTATGAAGGTATAAGCAACATCATTCCATAGTTTGGAACTATGCTATAGAAAGATTTTAAAAGATAATTCAATACAAAAATAACATTGCTCATCTATGTAACTACGTGATTAATTTGAATATAAATGCAAACCTAAACATATTCCCTGTAGAAAACCATGAATAATTAATAATGAAACACATTTTCAATGTTGTAAATGAACACATAAACAAGCATATAGTCAATTAGTTTGCAACATTCAATGCAACTACAAAATATAGAAAAATTTCTCAAAATGGATTTCTAGATTATAAACAGCAACTCAATATACATATTTCATCAAGTAAAATCATACAAAAAAGAAAATGGCGGTGCTTTCATTTCTATTAAAACACAATACTGAAGGCAATGTACTTCACAATGTCAAATGTGCTTCTGGTTCCATATGTGCAAGGGTGAAAAGTGAATGCGCATCATAAAGCCCTCCTCCTAATGTTTACTGAGCATGACGCTCTTTCACATGGACACTTTGCTTTCACAAACAAACTTATTCCGCAATTTCATTTTTGGCTTGTCATATTTTGAAAGCATTCCAGTGAAAATGACACAGCTCTTTCTGAAGTCTATTTGAGACCAGTAATCCTAACCAGGAGAGTGATAAAGACATTTTCTGAGTATTTTGGTCCATTTCATTACATTCTATGATTCTTCCTCAATGCCCTACCTGACATACTGGTCTATTCTGACAATCATTATTTGAGTAAGGGCATCGACATGATATGACCTTGCCCTCTGACCTATGACCTAACAATCAGACAAGAAACACTAATGACTTGGCAACATGCCAGGACACTGATCAAATCAGTTGTCAATCTGAACACTACAGCCTCAGCGATGCTACGTAACTGTCATTGGGAGAGGAGCAAGGATTGTTAAAGAATGTATTTACGATATCATACACATTTATCTTTTTTCAAATATTATCTGTAAATGTATAAAACACTACAAGGCACAAAAACCAAACATTTAAGTGTTCTTGTCAAAATGTTAATGGAATTAGAACATATTTAGAGTTGATCTATAGGCTACAAGATCACATTCTGCACATTGTATCAAGAAGCAGTATACACTTATATTAGTTGGTAATTAATGGAATCAAGTTACAGATGTACCATCAAGTATATTTGTCTGCGCAGTAGCTCTATCCATACGCAAGACATGCATTGAACTCATTATACTTCACTCTTGACTCTAGACCATACTTTCAAGTACGGTAATAATTCACAAATGCTTTTTACAAGGGCCTGTTATGTCTCTTCTTTTTTTTCTTTTTTTTACAGTTCACCCTTGGTTCTTGGTCCATGTATAAGAATTACAGTATATATAATTATCACATTAAACATAGTATTTCAAGCTTCTTTTTTCAACATAACATACTACAAGAACAGTTTTCATTAATTTATGGCTGAAACTTAATAGTATTCCCCAACTGTTTTCAGTCGTCGCAAACTTCCCAAATTCTCTGGACATTTTTAAAATATGCTTTCACATAATCCTTCTTCTGTCCTGAACCAGATTGTGCCTTTTTTCATTTCACTGAATATTTGAATAGCAAAATGAATAAGCCATTCACAGTTTCATTCACGATTACTCACTGTAACAAAGCAACAGATACAAATAAATTCATTACGATAACATAAATCAAATCTCTCTATTCAGGATAAATCAAAGTTGTTCTCATACTGGATCAGTAAAGATTATTACAAGGGTGATTTGACAAGATCTCAACAAAAACAGCTGCCGTTGTGAAGTAAGTTTTTGATGGCCTTTTCAGGGCGCATATCTTTGTGTATTGTGAGTGGTGCTTGGAACAAAGAAGAACAAAAATTGACCTTTCCTTCACAATTTTATACATCTTTAGCTTGCATATATACTAGATTGATGTAGCTGTAATGAGTATTAGTGTGGATAGGGGAGGAGTGGATACGACCTTGAATAGTGCGCTCATTTTCTTGGGAGTCTTTTTCGAGGGTATACACTCATTATAGATATTGTTTCTTCATTAAAAAAAAAATCCACACACAGATAATCCCATTCTCTGCTTCATAGCAGTGCAGGTCATTTGTTTGAATGTGCATTTATCAGGTATGCCGGTTTTGAGACAAGCATAAACAAGTCTTGTGATACTTTTAAGCCATAACCTCATTAATTATTGGGGCTTTTTTTTTTGGGGGGGGGGGGGGAGTGAAGTTCTATTCTCTGCCATCTGAACTTCAAAGTTTATTCAAAGCAACGTTTATTCTATGTTCTCCAGTCAAACTTTTCAGCAATAACCTCATTATTTGTGGGTTATTGTTGTTGTTGGTTTTGGGGGGTGAGGTTCTATTCTCCGCCATCTGAACTTCTGAAGCAAGAATATTCCATGTTTTATACCAAGAGGAAAAGTCTCAATACACAGTTGGCTGCAGCATTTCCGTCTACACCAGAATTGCCCCATCTGCCAGGATGTCATGATGCTATCTACTCTCTATTATCAGTCAATCAACTACAAGGGGAAGCTCAAGTGATGGATCAGAAAAAAGGAAACGAGAACAAAATCAACTTCCCTGTTAGTGTTCAATTATTCTGTTGCATATTATCAACTGACCTCTGCGATTCACACACTTTTTGGTCGTTCTTGGGGGATTTCTTGCCCGCTTGTCGCTTGCCCTCGACATTGGAATCCTCCTTTTGAGTATAACCCCTATCATGTCTTTTTTTCATAGCACCACTGGCAACTCATTGCATGCCACACGTGAATTTATTGATCAGTTAAACACACAAACCCCATGTTATCTGATACAGAAAGGGTTTCTAACATACCATCCCTTCATGCAAAGCACCAAACATGATTTTCCCTCACAACCAGAATCTCAGTCACAATCGTTAAGTCTTTGAATGCAATGAGTGGATGGTGTCAGCCGCAACGCACACAAATCCCAAACAGCTGCGCTTAAGCTGGCGCGGGATGGGTTCACCTATTACAGGAGGGTCGCACCAAATAGCGATACCAGAGCGCCAAATCTGATCGCTTCTCATTCTTGCACCAAAGTCTGATGTCCAATTTCACTCACGATTAGAAAAAACAAATCCCCTCATGATTATAAAGCTATGAATGATATTAAACTCAATCCCACAATGCAGCTTTCTCCTCCCTCCTACTCCTCACCAACAGTCACCAAATTCACCAAAATGGCCGCCGTGATAATGCTACATCACCACTCTGCCTCACATGCTTTACTGTTAAGTTTCCATCAGGCCATCACTACCACAGGAGAGATCCTGATTAAAAATGGGTACTAGAAAAATAGCCATCCTCCAATCTCGATTCAAACTCCATGATGATCAAGCGCCACATGATTAATAATAAATCACAACTCCCATGATGCTTTGCTTGTCTCCAAGCCTGCGTCACATATCACTGCCCTCATCTTGATTCTAAAAGGCATAAGTAACAGGCCAATAAATGAACCAGTCGATGGCTGCGTTAGAGTGATCACTTACAAAGAAATGTTTTGGTTTGAGAGAGTGTTGCTAGGGCCTTGGGAGCCGAGACTGGCTGTTGCTCGCTGTCTTCTTCAGCTTCCTCTTCTCCACTCGTTGTCTGCAAAGATACAAACAAGAGAAAAAACTCATCAATCCATTTATTAATATTCTTCTTAGCCTAATAATGTAAGATAATATTGATGTTCTTTTTTGGAGATACCCACTTTCTCACATTCTTCTGCAAAGTTTTAACTAAAATATAGAAGCCCTGTGATTTCATTACATTTCTATCAATCAATTAAAACCGCACAATATCGAGGACTGTAAGCAAATGCAATCAAACGCAATCAGCTCCATAAGTATGTGCACATTGATTTCAATCAATGACTGCAATTCTCAATGCATATAGTTTGGCCACCATTATCCAGCCACGTCCGGACCAGCGGCCGTCCGGAAAAGCGATATATCCAGATAAGAGAGATATGTTAAAATAGGCACTTTCTAGTATCTTATTGTAGGGGTATACATGTGTTACATATTACCAATTAACCAGAATTATGATTATCTTCCTCAAAATACACAGAACAGCAACAGAAATTCCTCCAAAATCTCAACAAAATATGAATATTAAATTGCCACAAAACCTCACAAAACATGATCTCACTTCGCTACAATCATGACAATCAGACTGCACTCGACTCCATCACACTCGATCATACCACACGGGGGTACGATCGTATTGAAAACATTCACATGCATTCATTGTTCGATTTTAACATGGCTGTGTGTTGCTGGCCTCTACGTTCAAAGATGTAACAGAATGATATCGCAATATCCAACATGTAAGCTTACTTCCTCTGTTCTTGGAGCAGAAAGAGAGCTTCCTGGCAGTTGTTGAGTTCGGCGGTCTTCATGCGGAGAGCGTCAGACTCCGGTACCTGGGCCATGGCGCCCCCTGCCCCCATGTTCCCGTCCATCGTGTTGACCACCGACGTTAGCTCCTGGGTGCGCTCTCGCAGGATCTGGATGGACGCGTACAGGTCACTGTCATCGCACTCCTGGGCGGGAGGAGTCCAAAAAGGCAGAGAAGATGATATCATTAATGAGAAATGACAATATTTTGAGCCTAGATCCATTTAAGAGGTACCGGTACCTTTTCAATCAGTTCACTGTAATCATGCTCATGAGATAAGTCCAAGGCCCAACAATAAACAAATGAAGAAGGAAAACAAAAAGAAGAATTATTACCAGTAGTTAATGGTTGCCTGCTAAGTGCAAAAAAATACTGCGTAGAGTTTGCATGTTGTGCATATTTTAACATAGGGACGCGTGTACATTTGAACCCTAGAAAGCACTTTTCGGCCCTCTACAAATGTGACATCAGAGAGCATGGAGGACAGATAGTACTTTAAAGAGATAGTAGAAATATCTTTGGTCATGTGGAGTGCCCTTAACCAATCAAAGGACAGGATAAGTTTTACGAGGGATAAAAAAAAATCAGTGTGATCCTCTTCTCACCCCAATCACCCTTCTCTCGACGTGGACAAGGAGAGTGGCCAGCTCTAGCTCCTCAGAGAAGGCGTTCTTCAGCTGGACTGACCGGTAGCCTGCAGACAGACAGACAGACAGACAGACGGTCAAGGTTCATCTAGGTTTGGTCCACCACTCATCATCCCAATCAGCACCATTTACATCACCACCACCATCAACATCATTATCACCATCATCACCATCTTCATCGCCGTCACTGTAACCATCACTGTCACTATCACCATCAACATCGCCATCATCATCATCATCATCATCACTATTGCCGTCACCATCACTATCACCATCACCATCATCATCGCCATCATCATCACCATCATCACCATCACCACCATCACCACCATCATCATCGCTGTTATCATCATCATCACCATCATCATTATCATTACCATCATCACCAATATAATCATCATCATCACTCACACCATCACCATCATCCTTATTTTTACCATCACCATCACCATTTCATTGCCTTCAGCATCATCATCATCATCATTATCATTATCATCATCATCATCATTATCCTTACCCCCATTATCATCACCATCACCACCACCATTGTCATCACCAATCATTGCCATTATAATCATCATCATCACTCACACCATCACCATCATCCTTATTTTTGCCATCACCATCACCATTGTCATCACGCAACAATTATCATTGCGATAACAATCGTCATCATCATCACTAACACCATTACCATCACCATCGCCACTGTCATCACCATCATCATCTCCATCACCATTTTATCGCCATTACCATCACCATCATCATCGACAATTGTCATCATGATCACCATCATCATCGCCATCCACACCATTATCACCATCACTATCAACACCATCATCGCCATCACCACCTCCACCTCCACCTTCACCGTGTCCAATCACCATCACTCTCCTCATCATCTCCACCACTTCACCAACATGACCACCACAATCGCTCCCGATGCCCACCACCACCTCGTACCTGATCTGATGGCCTTGAGTGGGTAGGTGGCTTGGCCGAGGAAGTTTGGTTCTCCGAAGACGTCCTCGTCCTGGATGACGAACCTGAGGAAGGCCAGGTCTGGGTTGGACACGTCAAACTCACACACCTCGTTAAACACCGGGTTAAAGCCGTTGTCAGCTGTAAGACATAAAACAAGCAAAAGTAAATCCAGGTTGCTGACTGACATTTTTATCATATGAAGTTCAGGTTTTCTAAAAAGAATAAACAAATAAAGTTTGTTAAAAGGGTCTGATTGGATGTTTACGTCTGCTGAAAGCAAATTTTCTTTGGGAAGAAATCATCATTTTAACAGACTTTGTGGAAAATTTATTGTAAACAAGGCATTAGCAATATTGTGTCTCGCCCACTTGCGAAAATAACCAGAAATATCGCGATCTCCGTTGCTACGCAAAAGAAAACTGAAACAAACAAATAAGCAACTTTAAACAGACAACATCAAAATCAGGTGCAAAATAGTGACTTTGAATAAATTTGCATAAATGTGCATGAGTAATGTTTGCCTAAATCTACATCGGTAATGCTCACACATGCTCACACAATTCTGTGCACAAGTTAGGAAGCCTTCACCAAGAGTCTTGCAAGTAAACTTTAATGTATGACCTCAAATGACCTTTGACCTTATCATGTGACCTCTTACAGCACAATAACATGCAGGTGCCCCCAGTGCATCCATCATCCAAGTTTGATTGCCATTGTAGCAACATGTGATGAGTTATGTGTGATAAGAGAGTCTTGCAAGTAAACTTTAACGTATGACCTCAAATGACCTTTGACCTTATCCTGTGACCTCCAACGGTACCATAACATGAAGGTACCCCCAGTGCATCTATGACCCAAGTTAGGTTGTAATCCAAGCAACCTATGTGAAGTTATTTGTCAAAAGGGAGTCTTGCAGGTAAACTTTAACGTATGACCTCAAATGACCTTTGACCTTATCCTGTGACCTCCAACAGCACCATAACATGTAGGTACCCCCAGTGCATCTATGACCCAAGTTAGGTTGTAATCCAAGCAACCCATGTGAAGTTATTTGTCAAAAGAGAGTCTTGCAGGTAAACTTTAACGTATGACCTCAAATGACCTTTGACCTTATCCTGTGACCTCCAACGCCACCATAACATGTAGGTACCCCCAGTGCATCTATGACCCAAGTTAGGTTGTAATCCAAGCAACCCATGTGAAGTTATTTGTCAAAAGAGAGTCTTGCAGGTAAACTTTAACGTATGACCTCAAATGACCTTTGACCTTATCCTGTGACCTCCAACGCCACCATAACATGAAGGTACCCCCAGTGCATCTATGACCCAAGTTAGGTTGTAATCCAAGCAACCCATGTGAAGTTATTTGTCAAAAGAGAGTCTTGCAGGTAAACTTTAACGTATGACCTCAAATGACCTTTGACCTTATCCTGTGACCTCCAACAGCACCATAACATGGAGGTACCCCCAGTGCATCTATGACCCAAGTTAGGTTGTAATCCAAGCAACCTATGCGAAGTTATTTGTCAAAAGAGAGTCTTGCAGGTAAACTTTAACGTATGACCTCAAATGACCTTTGACCTTATCCTGTGACCTCCAACGCCACCATAACATGAAGGTACCCCCAGTGCATCTATGACCCAAGTTAGGTTGTAATCCAAGCAACCCATGTGAAGTTATGGATCATAAGAGAGTCTTGCAGGTAAACTTTAACATTTGTGACGGACGACGGACGACGGACGACGGACGACGGACGACGGACGGACGACGGACGGACGACGGACGGACGACGGACGGACGACGGACGGACGCCATTTGGATCCCTTAGTCTCGCCTTCACCTCCGGTGGGCGAGACAAAAAGCAAGCTCCTTTCAACATTTTCATTTTGAATATAGTGTACTGATCCATGGCCCTGCTCCCATTATATCAGGCTTCATAATATTATATGACTGTAAAATTATTGGGCAAGTAAGCATTTATGAAAGAGTGTGATATGACGTGACTCCTCTTACTTTCTCAGCACTAGCAATCTAATGTTACTGCACAGACGAAGAATCAAACATTTTCTATGGTTGATAACCACTCAGTCTACTCCTATTTCCCTTGCAAGGAAAAAAATTAAAACTTACCTTAAAGGTCCCCTGTCATCAAAATATATGTTGACTTCTGTTAATGCAACTTAATATGTATATAACAAAACCACTAACTGTTCAATGGAAATATGTGTCCTATGTTTAAAAATAATTTTTCTATATTTTTTCTCAGCACTGATAAGCCCCGCCTCCAAAATATCCTCCAACTCAAGATTCCCCCTGTGACATCATCAAAGGTAGAAATTAGCAGGATAATGGGCATAATTTATGCACAAACTAAACATTGCAATGACTATCTGCAAGTGCTTATAATAGCATCACATAGCGAACACATTCCTGACATAAGGAAACGATTACTCCCACATGAAAGGTTGTTAGATGGTATTGTGTGAAGACATGTGATGCTCTTGTGGGCAGGTGAAAATAATCATTGCAATGTTTAGTTTGTGCATAAATTCTGCTTATTATCCTGCTAATTTCTACCTTTGATGATGTCACAGGGGGAATCTGAAGTTGGAGGATATTTTGGAGGCGGGGCTTATCAGTGCTGAGAAAAAATGAAAAAAAAAATTATTTTAAAATATAGGACACATATTTCCATTGAACCGTTGGTGATTTTGTTATGTACATATTATGCTGCATCAACATAAGGCGACATACATTTTGATGACAGGGGACCTTTAAAGATTAAGTAAGCTTAGCCTAAACCCTATGTCATAATCCAAAGCCCTAGGATGACTTACTTCCTTATTGACAGTGTTGTGCAAATCTGCACTTGCTGCCTGACTAGAGAGATGCCTCCAAACAACTCGATCTTTAGCTACAGACTAAGCCTCCTCTATAGACCACTCAAAGTCAAGTCTGGCAATATCTTTGTGAATAACCTCTTTCCATGATGTCTTTGGTCTAACCCTAACCCTAATCCTGACCCCTCCCCCTAACACTAACCCATGCATATCAGCTTTTGCTTGTAGACAAAATAGGAATTGGTTCAAACGGGAGTCCACCAAAATGAATGATCTACAGGGGTGTACATGAAGAGCTTAAAGGGGTTAGATCCATTTTTCATCAAATTTGATTTTGTCTTGTCTCCATGTGTAGATTTGAAGTAGCTCTATAAGATGATACCAAAGAAAAGTTGAAATTCCTGTTAAAAAGTGAACAAAAATGGCAACAAAAAATCACTTCTATTTCAAACGTGGTTAGATCCTTTTCAATTTGTTTGCACAAGGGGCTAGATCCACAAAGGTAATTTTTGGAAAAACATTTTTACAAAATATGAAGACAGGTAGATTGTTTTTATACCCAATTTTATGTTCACATGGTAGGGTAGTATATCATGACAATTTAGATTTGCAGAAGAATATTGCAATACGGGAGAATAAAAAAAGTAGATTTTCTCAGAATGGTCTTAAGTGGATCTAACCCCTTTTCCAAACAACCTCTTCATATGTTGACAGCACCTGACAGATTGAGTACAATGACCAGAGAAGGAATTCCGTACCTTTTGTACTGGTCTTGTATTTGTTGCCGCTGTCATAGTCTGCTCCTATTACCTCCACCTCCACAAAGGGACTGGCAATACCTCTGCCTGTTTTCTGTAAGTGCCTGGCTGCAATGATCTGCATACAGAGACAGAGAGAGAGAGAGAGAGAGAGAGAGGGAGAGGGAGAGAGAGAGAGAGAGAGAGAGAGGGGGGGGGGGGAGAGAGAGAGAGAGAGAGAGAGGGGGGAGAGAAAGGGAGTGAAGTGGGAGAGAGAGAGGGGGAGTGAGAGAGAGAGAGAGAGAGGGGGGAGAGAGAGAGGGAGTGAAGTGGAAGAGAGAGAGAGAGAGAGAGAGAGGGAGAGAGGGGGGAGAGGGAGTGAAGTAGGAGAGAGAGAGAGAGAGAGAGAGGGAGAGAGAGAGAGAGAGAGAGAGAGAGAGAGAGAGAAGCGGTAGAGGTAAAACATACAATGGACCCCGACATCAACAGGTCGGCTGACTGCAACGGATTGTGATTAGTGATTGCCACTGTACTACCCTCTATTGACAAAATGAAGGAAGTGACAAATCACTCCCATTTGGTTTATTGTTATTCTTAGATTATGTTCAGCATTCCCTACATACACACACACCACCGGAGAAGACATATTCATCTTACTGCCAGATATTCAATTCAACATGATGTCATGTAGAACTGATGCCAATGCAAGTGATGGATATATTTTGCTCATTTACAAGAAAAGTCTCTTATGTCAGATGCTTCCTCTTTTTAGAGCAAAACTGATCACCATTTGGCTATGGAACTGGCAACACTTTTTTTTGTAATAATTTTTTTTTCATAAAAAAATGAATGAAAATTCCATTAGAAATTAACAAAATGTAAAAATCATTTAAGTTGGAGCAATAATCATGCCAATTTGAAGGGCAAAAGTGGGATTTCAACCTTTTCAGCCTGTTGCCAATTTCAAGATATAGTGATCATTTGACTCTTACTGTATAAGCTGTTATTTTCGCGTACATATATTTTCGCGAATGGCGGCTTCTGCCACATATTCGCGTGTTGTTAAATTCGCGTTCACGTACTAGTAGTCAGTACGTACTACTAGTAGTACATGTGTGTGAGGCATGCGCTGTATGCTGCTGCATTTGTTCGCCATGCGTGTTAGTACTTAGTATAATCTCGTAATGTTGCAAGTTGATATGAGAATATTTTCGCGCGTTGTTAAATTCGTGTTTGCTCGTTCATTCGCGAAATTCGCGAAAATAAAACCCTCGCGAAAATAACAGCTTATACAGTATTTAGTTTTGAAAAATCATTTGAAGGTAATATAAATCACTAAACAGAATCATTATGTGCAGAAATTTCAGCTCTTCCACCGTTTGTTATTATTACAGCACCAAACCACATATTTGTGGGACTTGGTTCCGACTGGTACCTCTGATGAGACATTTAAAGGAGAAGTATATCTTGGAGGCAATACTTACCGTAATGCTGAGGTGGATGGGCTCGACTGTGGCTAGTGTCCTCTTGTCGAAGGCATCAAAGTTAGGGTCATGCATACAATCAGCCTTGAGCACGTAACCGCATCTCCCGTTCAAGGCAAACATCCCCTCATTCACCTGCATGTGGCGATCTATATAAACAGACATATCATTCAATGCTAAACAGTCAAAGTTATTTCCTTAGGAGTAATCAATGGTGTATCTTGTATACATTGACATTACATTTCATGCAGAAGGGGAGAACTTTATGCCTACACACACAGTTAAAACCAGGACAGAGAGTTGTGGCACTGCATGATTACCTATGTCACAGGATAAGGCACATACAGCGATAGACACAAAATGTGTGTTTTGTTTCAAAAGTGAGGAATTACATTCTTCCAATGTTGTTGTTTTTTTTTATTTAACTCATGTTTATTGCTCCCTCCACATACCAAATGTGTCATACAAATCAACTACTAATCTGAATAATATCTTCTTGGCAAATGGTTTTTAATATTTATGACCATAATCTGATTTTTTTTTTAAAAATCTGAATGTTCTTAACACTCCCATTCCCCTCCCCTTCCCTCCCTCTCCTTCTCCTACCCTCCCGTTCCTTCTCGCTCCCTCCACCTTAACATTCCCATTCCCCCATCTCCCCATCTCTCTCTCTCTCTCTCTCTCTCTCTCTCTCTCCCCCCCTCTCTCTCTCTCTTTCTCCCTCTCTCTCTCTTTCCATTCCATCCCCCTTTCTTTCCAACCCCCTCCCCCTCCTGTCCCCCTCCCTCACCTGGTGTCTGGTAGTTGAGTGACACCATCTGGCAGCCGCAGTACCAGACAGGGATGGGGTCGTAGTTGGAGGAGTCGTAGCGTTGTCCTTTGGGGTACGTCCGGCTGAGTTGTGACCGATTGTACTTGAGTAGGATCTTTGACCGTCCAGCACACATATACCTCTCCACCTTGGTCTCGGGGAAGGACGACATCTCGTAGTAAGCACCCGGAACTGATGCGGACAAACAAATCAGAGAAGATAACCAGGGAGGTGTGCGTCAGGAGTGTTGGTGTCATCTGAGTTTGCATCAACCTATCTTTAAAATTCTACCAAGGATGTCTCAAGAAGCCTTGCCTTTAAACGAGGTTTGACATTGCCATGTATTACTCATGATCAAGGCCTATGCACAGCTCATTTTGTTTATGTGTCAAATCCAAGCAAAAAACATCCAGAATGGGATCCAAGAGAAAAATCTTTGTAAAGCTTTTTCTTGTGACTGAAAGTACAACAAATCAGCCATTATCAAGCAGCTGACGGCATTCCATGTCATTTAAACATACTTTCTTCTACAGTCCACTTCCAACTTAAAGGGAGTATACTGTACTGGGAAGGCAAAAAAGCCTTCAAAATGTAATTGTTAGCAATCTTCTTGCCAATGGTCTTAAATTCATGTATTGTCTATTTTAGAAGCTTGCTGAAAGTTATTTGCCTTCAAATGATCCACATATGGAGTAATTACTGATTAATGATTAAATCCTCAAAATGTTCGGGCCGAACAATTTGAGGATTTGTGATTTAATCACTCATTACTCCAAATGTAGATCATTTGAGGGCAAATAACTTTCAGCAAGCTTCTAAAATAGACAATACATGAATTTAAGACCATTGGCAAGATGATTGCTAACAATTACATTTTGAAGGCTTTTTTGCCTTCCTATTACAGTAAATGCCCTTTAAATGGCACAAATCTGTTGGTACAAATACGTATCTATAAATGCCACTAAATGCTTTCTGTCTGATCTGCTGAAGAGGAGAATGGTGCTTTGTCAACTAAATTTACATCAATTAATCAAGGTAAATGATCACTTCTCTGCTACTTTAGCTACCCCCCTCTCCCTCCGGCTACACAAGCAAATGCTTGATCACTTAACGTTACTTTTGTTTTGAAGGATGGAATCGGTAAAAGCAGAGGATCCGTTGAACTGCCCAAATTGTGACCATGATTACTGGTTTTATACCTCAATAATTCTGTAATGTAGCCAGGAGCTTGACCAAGAAGTGTTTTGTATACAATTAGTAAGACCTTGAATGCTATACTCTGCCGCATTGGTAACCAATGCAGGTTTCCTAATATTGGTGTAATAAGTGTTTATTTCGTACAACCCAATATAAGCCTTGCACAGGTGTTTTGCACAGTTTCAGTAATTGTAAAGCTTATATAAACATCATGTATCCTTTAGAATTTGTATAATTGTATATGTGTCTTTCTGATTATATGTACCTTGTGTGATGTCACATTCTTTATTTGTATCAATGTAAACCAGTGAAAATGAAATTTCCAATTGGACAATATATTGCAATATCAAATATAACTTCACTACCACACTGGCTCCTACCTTCTTCTGTGAAGGGAACAGAGCGGCAGTAGACGATCAGCCTGGAGAACTCTCTGGCAATGCGAAGTCTCCGCTCGTGTTTGTGTACATCCATCCTCTAAAACGGTGAGATAGATACAATATGGCTTGATTAACAAAATCTATCCCCTCCAAGGGATGAGAGTTCAGCATATTCACAATGACATGAAGACATAATGTAAATACAGCACAAAACTTCCTCAGTATGTACAATATTATGCACACAGCTCTTTTTCAAATTCATAACACATAATTATTGAGCTTTGAAAAGACCAAAATCATTTAATAGAAACTACCAAAATGAGAGGGGATCTTGTGAAGTATTTGAAAGAATACATTTTTCATTGGGTTTGTACACAAAATCACAAAAATGAGCCAAATTTGGGATGATATCATCCAGCGAAAATGATCCTCCATCGTGATGGTATGTTGGGGGGGGTTCTTTATATCCCCCCCCCCCCCACCCCTGCGTGATTCGGGTTAACCTCTGCGTATATGCTTGTATAAGCACTCTTGAGTGAGATTGCTCTGACCTTCTCCTCTGCTCTCACAGAAGCACTCTGTATGCACTTCATCCAGTCCTCCAGCTCAGCCAGGTCGGTGGCAGCCACATCGATGGGGTTCCTCTGGGTGGGCGAGATTATCCTAAAGACATACTGCTGTCTGCTCCGTACCCCTAGCATCATCTCTGGAGGCCAGAAGAATAACAATCAGAATAATACAAATTCATACTAAGTACTAAGTTATTAGTTAGTTAATACTAAGTTTCTAGGCACTATGGTGCTAATTTGCTAGGTACTATGATGCTATGGTGCTAGGCACTATGGTGCTAATTTGCTAGGTACTATGATGCTGTGGTGCTAGGCACTATGGTGCTATGGTGCTAGGCACTATGGTGCTATGGTGCTAGGCACTATGGTGCTAAGTTTCTAGGCACTATGGTGCTAGGCACTATGGTGCTATGGTGCTAGTCACTATGGTGCTAAGTTTCTAGGCACTATGGTGCTATGGTGCTAGGCACTCTGGTGCTATAGTGCTAAGCACTATGGTGCTATGGTGCTAGGCACTATGGTGCTATGGTGCTAGGCACTATGGTGCTATTGTCCTTGCTGCTATTGGCAAAGGAATTATCCTTGCAATGAGGAGGGCTGGGATGCATATTTTTCTATATACACAACTGCTCCGCCAAAATTCCTAGAAATACAAAAAAAACGGCTCGCGGGCAAGTCTAATATGTGCGCTCAAGCAAAGCTTTTGGATCGTTCTCGTGTGAGATTTGATTGTGTCGATCGCCGAGTCTAGTCGAGTTGACGTCGTCTCATCTTGGTCTGAGCTCAATGAATTGCACTCTATCTGCTAGAATTGTCTAAACACACTCATTCCGTCAAAAGCTATGTATCTTATTTATATGTTGGAATAAGGTTTGTTTTTAAAAACCAAGTTATTATGAACGAAATCAAGGAGATGTGCACGCCGAAACTTGTGGTTAATGTGTTAGACTCTTGCGCGAGCCGTTTCTGTGGATGTTTTTCAACATTGTGGCGGAGCAGTGGTGTAAATAAAAAATACGCGGCCAGGATAATAGCACCAACAAATACAAAATGAAGAATTACATTATCAGAGATCATGATAATATGAATGTGTGACAATGTGTAATTAACTATACATACATGTAACAGAAATAAAAGGAACAATTAAAACTGGTTGATCTGTTTGATACAAAGATTTGAATAAGTGGGTTTTTAGTATAGTTTTGAAAGTGTGTAAGGATGGAGCTTCTTGGAGGAGTTTGGCGGGAGGTTGCTCCACAGAGAGAAGGAGCATTAACAGAGACAGTTTCATTCATCATCAGTCTAAAGACGGCTTTACTGACCCGATCATCTTCTCCAAGTGATGTCTCTCCTAGCATCTCAGTCTTAAGCCAACTGCTCCATTATTACTGCCATATCCCCCTACTCCACAATTACCAATGACATCATCCAAGAAAAGTCTTTGTGGGGTCTAGATAGTGTCTTCCTTCCCATCAAACAAACTTCCCTGACTCTGATCAGTAGACAGTCATGTCACTTGATGTGTCCTAAAAAATAGTACCATCTTCTTTCGATCGTTTCCATCAACATAAGCTCCTCCCGAACACGATCAAACACTTCATCATTGTCACTCTATCCTACCAAGACGCACCTAATAATTTCCACCAGCACCCCTTTTCAGTAGCCTCTAGTTTTTGAGTGTCTTCAGTGTCAGGTGTCTCTGTCTCTGCTCCATACAGCGGGCAGTTCCACAGGTTTGGTTATAGTCATGTAACGTGACTTACCAAAGCTCCTTTATTTTATATTCTGCTATAGTTTTGCAGAAAATTATGTAAATAATCATTTAGGAAGCAAACAGTCCACCTTTCCATGACACGCAATCATATTCTCAGCACAGAAACTTCTTTTTCAATCAAATAAAGAAGCTTTCGTTACTCATGTTACATGACTTTAACCAAACCTGTGGAATTGCCCCACTGGCAACACACGCGAGACCAGGGACTTAAGCACTTTTTTAGGCCAAGCCTGATATTCTGGCTTAACGAGAACATCCCGCTGCTATCATTATCATTACAAAAATTGTGACTCTCATTACTGAAGGTTGTTTTCACAAGACCTATCATCCCACTCTGTGGTTGCCCTGCTCTGACTTACCCACGCTGCATCCTGTGATGTCAATGGCCCCTTTCTGCAGGTTGCCTAGCAACAGGGCGTTCTGGCCCTGATCGGTGGTGGGCGGGGTTGTCACCTCCTCCACGTAGTTTGACGGGAACCACATGTTCTTCTTTCCACCATAGTCTCCCTTCCACCTGGGAAATAATTGAAAATGGAGGTGTCATGGTAACCATGGAGCTTGGGTCCTTCAGCAGGGTACTTTATCCACATTGCTGCTCTTCACCCAGGAGTATAAAAGAGGTGGACGATTATGTGAATGATCTTGACCCAGCGCTGATATTGTGCAGCAGGCGAAGAATACTCCCCAGGGAGTGGAGATGGTGCACATGTGTGTACATGATACAGTCTTGTATCCAGCCACCAGGGCAGTGTTTCACCAAGCTGTTCGTAAGTTACGAACGACTTTACGAACGACTGGTGATCCCTTCTTGTGCTAAATGCGATACCATACTTAACTCATTGAGAATCTGATTTAGCACAAGAAGGGATCACCAAGCGTTCGTAAAGTCGTTCGTAACTTACGAACAGCTTGGTGAAACACCCCCCATTGCTCTAAATGTAATATCCCTTTCATTTCAGTCTACAGACTGGCAAAGGGAAAGACACTTAACACTATTGAAACAAACATATTCCATCAAGAAACTACATATGAAATTTCTATTCTATATAAATAAGGAGAATAATTTCATTTCATCTCCTCGCTTTCCCTTTCTCTCTCTCTCTCTCTCTCTCTCTCTCTTCTCTTCTCTCTCTCTCTCTCTCTCTCTCTCTCCTCTCTCTCTCTCTCTCTCTCTCTCTCTCTTATTTTTAACTCTCTCTCTCTCTCTCTCTCTCTCTCTCTTATTTTTAACCCTGGAAATGGAAAAAGGAAGTGATGACAGATTAGGGAGCTATGAGAAGAAGCCTCACCATCCGTGGTCCTGTTTGTCTACATTTGTGATGATAGCGTGCTTGCAGAAGGACAGCTCATCTTCACGCTGTGCCTTGTAGTCGTACAGTGCCTTGACAGTCACCTGCAGAAACAATAAGACAGCTCGTCAAGTCTCCATACTACATATAGGGTACAGTCATCTCACAATGCACCGCAAAGCTACTTTCGAAAATAAACACATCAAAAAAAGTAAGTCCCCCCCCCCCCAAGCAAAATACCATAACTTTTTATCGAAGAGGTTTTGGGCAAAAAAAAATTAGTAGGATTGTTCCCTAACTTATGTGTGAAAATCACATTTATCCAATTAGTCATGCATGAGTGGGCAAATTTTAGAGGCAAAAATGTCAATTTTAAAAGTTGCACAATAAATGCCAAAATATATTGTTAAAACGGCAGAAACAATTACCCTTCGATAAGTCGATACGTTAAGGAACAATCCTGTCACATTATTTTGCCCAAAACATCTCCATTAAAAAGTTATGCTATTTTGTTGAGGGGGGGGGGACTTCCTTTTTTTTTTTTTTTTTTTTTAGTTTGCAGTCATCATGTCTGCTTCTGGTTCAGTGCACGAGTGTATGAGATTGCATTGTCATATCATTGAATTGCATATTACATCAATTATTCGTTGTAATTATTTTGTGGAAAACTCAATATACCATTATAGTGATTCCATGGACAAAATAAAGTATAGTGAATCAACAATAATGTGTCTTATGTTGTTTTAATTTGTGTCGTATGAAGTTAGTTCAGGTTAAGAAGATGTATCAAGTTGAATCACCATTGCGTATACAGGCCTATCTGTGAGGGATTCATCTGTGGTATTTGGTGATCCTACCTTCAGAAAATTGAGGATTTAACATAAATACAAAACACATACACATAAACAGTCGCACAGCATTGTAAGTCATGGTCAAAGTGCACTTGCTGTTGTGTGCAAGGTACCTACCTTTGGTACAAACTGATTTGGGTCCATATAGATGCCCCCTTGGCCGTAGATAGCTTCGTCATCATCAGCAACTTCCTATCATCAGCAAGGTTTTTTTAGAAGAAACAAGAAAAGGAAGTGCTAAGAGAAGCTCAAGAGCAGCTGAAGGAAGTAAAGACTCAATATAAGATCAGGATCAAAAGTATGCAAAGACGTTTCCTTCAATTTCTATGACTACAAGAGCTCAGAATTCTCAATATCGCAAATAACAATAAAATACCACTGCGTGTAGTCTTTAACACTTTTCTAATAGTTGTGAACTGGGCACTTCCGGTTACATTAGTAGGTCAGCGCAAGCGATCGCACTTCTATTCCCACTTTCCCACAGAAATTTGTCCTATATTTTCAACTATACTGTATTAAAATAGAGAGTTTATGAGCTGTTTCAGAAGATGACTGTAGCAGAACTGAGAACTTTCTGTACTAAAAGAGGGGTTCGTTGCACTTTGTGCCCGGCTACAAGACTGGAAGTATATAGGTCAACAAATTTGGCTGAAAATAGCGCCGCATACAGTGATATTTAAGATTTATTTGCTATATCGAGAATTACAGCCTCTAATTATTCTAGCCATACATGACTGTAGCATACTACATGGCAGTACAAACTGTTGCATGTCTCCTTGAGGTATTGTGTGCAAGAATGATCAATCTGACAATTCAGCCCCATGAAGGCAATTTATCCAGCCTCTAGTTTAGAACTGTCATCATGTCATCATCAAGACGAATGCAAAGACAAGTTTGCTTCAATTTTCCTGCAAAAAAACAGGCTTACCAGTAATTTCAAATAGTTTCTCAAAAATATGTTTGCAAAATAAAAAAAAAAAAGATATGATTTTATGAAAATGTACTTGGGATAAAAAAATAGGGTCTACTTTTGTGAATCATAAAATGGTCGAGTGTGATGGTGTTCTTAAAATGTTACAAAAGAGTGTTTTCTAAATGTTTACTTGACATGCAAAATTGTGTTAATTTGGGGGGTTAATTTTTACTTTTTTTTAAATTAGAAGTGAAAATTGTGGAAAAATAATCTTGAAACAGCGCAAATAGAATATAAGGTGACATGACCGGCTTGGTTTCCCTGGCAACGGACCAGTGAACTTACCCCTCCAAGTCTGTCCACGACCTCTTGATTGACTGCAAACTTGAGCTTCATCTTCCTATAGAGGGGGTACTTCTCGTAGTAGGTGGTCAGCTCCGCCAGACTCTCAAAGTTGGCGTTGCCGATGGTGAAGAGACGGCCCTCCTGCTTGATCCGGCAATGCTTGATCTTCCCATCAGCTCTGGAAGACGAGAAGAAAAACACCATGAATTTAATTCAAAAGCTCAGTGGAAGATTCAACTTTTTATACATAAAACTAGCAGCTTGTGAGCTGATGCAGTTTTGTGTACACCAAAAATTATGGTGTGAAAAGTGACAAGACAATACAATGATTTCCTAGAAATTCAGAATCAATATTAGTGTTTAGTAGTATTACTTAATTTTGACACGACTTTATTCAAAATGTTCAACTTCATAAATTCATGATCCTACACCGATTCTCTGAAGTCTTCCTCAAACAGTACTATTACACATGGATTCCAATTCATAATGAAGTAAAATGGCAAGTGGCAAAAGATGGGGGTTTCGTTGCCTTACCTGAGCGAGCAAGATGGGCGAAGGCAGCGTTATTGTTGAAGTATCATTGTATTTGTAGTTAGATTCAAGATCGTAAGTGTCAGTCTACAGATTTGTTCTATCCACAAACCTAAATGAATGAATGAACGAACAACAGAGAAACGGAAGTGAAACTGAGAAGGATCAATAGATGGCGGTTTTTAGGCGCTTTACCTGAACGAGATGGCGAATGCGTCGTTCTCCTTCTCGCTCTTCCTGACGAGGAAGGCGCCGTCCTGGTGCACCCTCTTCAGCATGTCCTCAGCCTCGTGCCTGCTCAGCCGGTTGTGGAACCATCTACACACCAAGAGGGGGGTCAGAACACCACCACGGTGGGAGGGAGGAGGGGGAGGTTAATTAGGAGCTCTCTACAAACAGCTTTACATTCAGTTTATCAATTCAGTTTGGTTTGCTTTCTTCACAAATTCTGTTCTACAAATGGAACATCTTATAATGAGATTCAGCAAATGACTACAATAGCTACATCAACCCGCCTCCCCCCCCCCCCCCCCCCTCCGCTAGAAATAGCTTGGACATGTCAAAGGCAGATTCAAATTAAAGGTGGCCCAGCCCCTTATATAAACATCTGCAAACATCATGAAAGTTTGTACATATTTAGCACATATCTTTGGGATACCAACTGTGAACTTTTAAGGTCAGAGGTACTATAACTCCAGTAGAATAAATGAAAATCTAACTAGTTTTCACTGATATTTTACTATTTTCATGGTTAAAAAAAAGCGTGATCAATTATCGAAGATTATTTCCTCAAAACCAAATACTACGCTTCGTCGATTACAGGGAAAGGTTATATAGCCATTCTCTCTCTCAAATGATGACAAAGTCAGGGAACTTTCAGAATTAGGTCTGCAAAAGGGATGGGCTACCTTTAAGTTATACAAGTGCAACACATTACTGGGCTCTGGAAGTACATAATGCATGTACCAGTACTAATCAAAGCAAAATGAACAAACTTTATATAGTATCAGTAAGTAGAGTGGCATCACACTAGATTAAAACATATCAGAAGGTGCAATCTTGTTCCACTGCTTCTCATTGCTCCATTGATATTGTCATTGGGGGTCAAATGTGTAACCTACATAATATCATATCTCTAGTTATTGTATAATTGTTTTGAAAAAAGTTCATTAGCTTTGGAACTTTTTGAGGGTTTTGACATCAAATTCCATTAATCGATCTCCTTGTGGTGGACACTCCTTGTACTACATTTGGTTGAAATGAGTATATTGCATTAGCAGCTACATGTATTGTAAGCTATTGCTAAAGGTGCGTCTTCATTAGCCGATCAGACGAAATAGCGAGCTATTTTGCTGATCCGGGGAACTAGCCTGAAAATGCAATCGCGTCTTCATTAGCTCTAAACTCGGGATACGTAAGCTCGAAACTCGGGATGCATAAATTATCCCGATGTTCGCACATGCGCAGTGTGCGACGGGAATAGGCCACGACCGCATGGCTTCAGTTGTGAGCTCGCATTCACGCACGTACAAAAACCTAACGTAAACAATGCCTCGTGCGCGCTGATGCGTGCCGAGGTAGGGAAATTTTCAGGCTAATGAAGACGTTCTGAACTAGCTCGAGCTAATTCGCGAACTAGCTCGAGCTAGCTCCATCTAGCCCAAGATTTCTTGGGAAATTTTCTCGACCAAATAGCTAGCTATTTTGTCTGATTTGGCTAATGAAGACGCAAATAGCTAGCTATTTCGTGATCTGGCTAGCTATCCCGATCAGAACAAGCTCGCTATTTCACCCACATCGGGCTAATAAAGACACCCCTTGTGGATAATATTTGCAAACTTCTTTTAGCCTTTGACCTCAAAGGGATATGAGATCTGTGGGTGCTCTGTCTTGTACCACATTTGGTTGTGATTGGTTCATTTGATTTACAACGATTGAGATCAAGATTTTGGCAATATCACACATTGGATGCAAAATATCATGCAAATATAGCCTAGGTCATTCAACCCCGGGGAGCTGGGAGAAGCGGCAGGTCATTCGCCTACATGCACCTTAATCCTCTCAGTACCAAGTCCTGAAAACTACATTGGCTTATTACACATCTTCATGCCAATAGTAATAAGAGGGTTAACCCTCTCAGTACCAAGTCCTGAAAGCTACATTGACTTTCTACACATCTTCATGCCAATAGTAATAAGAGGGTTAACGTATTGCAAGACATGAAGCACCATTACACCCATCAACGGACACAGCACCAGGAATACCACTCTCACCGCAGCGTTTAGGCAGTGCGTCTAAAGGCCATAGCAGCGACACAATCTCAACAGTTGGACAAATCTGCAACTGGCTGAATTACAGGAACCGGTAATGGAGTTTGTGCGAGTATGTTCCGTTCGTAAGCTCTTGCGATTACAGGATCATGGTAAAACTGTGTAAGCTACAGTGGCCTTTACACATCAACACATGTGCATGCATAACATGGGGCGGGGGGGGGGGCAGGGGGGGGGGGCGCTCCCTGGCCAGCTCCCTAGCCAAGCTGCCAACAAGCCACAGCATGCTACAAGCAGCAACACCTTCTGTAGCAGGCTCAATAGCATTGACATCAGGCTTGAGACCGCAAACTGCAAAATTGGTCTCATGTCACTTAAATCTTCCCCTACCCCCCCCTCCCCCATATACAAAAGTCATAACATAGCATTTTAGCAGGCTGGTTTGGTTGGCTTTTGATCTTTGCAAAATAAAATTTAGAGATTCAGCATACTCAACAGTAATTAAAAAAAAAAAGATATTAAACTTATTTATAATATTATACACATCGCACTAAACTTCCTCCCCTCCTCCTCTTAATATGCCCCCTCCCCCCTACCCCCCCCCCCCCCCCACTAGTTGATACCCTCTGTTTGCCTGACCACATGACTTACTGTCCCCTTTTATGGTACTGATTACAGTGTTCCAAGCATTTCAAGAAAACAAAATTCCTTGATTTTTCCCTGATGAAGACTCAACATTCCATGATAATTATTTCAATCATTTCCAGTTCTCTATGCTGTTGCAGTGAACTATTTGCAGTATGAAACACTGTTATTTGGGGGCCAATCAAAATTCCCTGACTTTTCCCTGATTTGAGGCATTTTTATCAAATTCCTTGAGTTTTCTCTGATTTCTCTGATATCCCTGATGGGCTGGGAACCCTGGATTACTCGCAAAACAAGGACATACACACCTGGGCACTGTAACATAAAGGTTTGCGATCAAGGTTCGCACATTTGAAAGACAAATTCTGATTGGTTACTGGTCGGTCTTTTGAACAAAAAGCGCAGCAACAATGATGTTGATTGGCCATTGTCATTTTGCGATTGATCACAAACCTTTATGTTACGGGGCCCAGAACTCATATAGACATAACATCAAATTCAAATCATTTCTACTTCCATTAAGACACCTGCCACATACGTTAGCCCCTGTGTTAATCCTATTCCGATATGACCAACCAAACCATCTAGGATTAGTAAGTGCTTTTTATTTCTCTTGTGCCTCACAAAATGCTGCAATATAGGTCTCGTGTGTGCAAACATGAGCTGGTGGCACAAATGGTATGGTTCACAAAGAAATTGTTAGTCAATTCTACAAAACACATCCACGACATGCAGGCAAGACTTCGTCAGTTTTTAAATCATATGCGGATGCATACTTGCTTTACCATCGGGAGGAGCGTAGCTTCTGACAAAATAGAAATGTTAGTGAAGATCCTACTGGTTGACGGACAGGGTGTTATAATCGAGAGATAGAGGCATGTCAAGAAGGAAGGCACATAAAAGGTATTGAAGATATTCAATACTCCTACAAGAAATGAAGTCAGAATTGTCTCGTTCTCCCGACTGAGAATTTGGACTAGGTTCATAGCCACACCCTTGTATCCCTCGCATGCTACTGGTCAATACACTTGTCCCTTAACATATTCTATGAAGATGAATTCGTAATGTTTTCCCCAGGAATGCAAGGAGTAAATCATTTTCTCCCACATCCTACCATTTATTGAAAGTGACCACACTTACACCCTTTAAACATTTAAATATTAATAAAAGGCAGAGGTTTTGCCCGATTCTTAAGGTGAGTTAAAAATGAGTTCAGCATAATTTTCAAAATAAAACAACCAGTTTGATGTTGTAAAGAAAAGTGGATACAATCATTTTTAATGTAAATTTTGCTTTTTGAAAAGTAGCTCCTGCAACTTCTAAAATTGAAGGTTTGCCAGTGGGGAAGCGGAGATATTATGAATGTGATCTCATCTTTTTATCTAATAAGGTTTTTCATTTCACACCAAAATGACCTAAAATTGGTAATAATCTGATGATTTTTGTTTGCCTATAGCTAGAAATGAATCTATGTGGGATGGTGTGATGAAGTAATGGGGGAAATGTATTTTGGGGGAAGGGAAGGGGGAAAAGGGGGGCGTGGGACAGGGGGAGTGGGTACCCAAGTGACCACTTACTCTGCGTTCTCATGTCCGTAGAGCTGAGGAACGGTGTCCTTCAGCGTGACGGCAATGCCGTTGCCTCCCTTGATGGGCCGCTCGCGGTAGTAGTTAACCAGGGTATACAGATTGGGAAACGGGAGGTTTCGGACCAGGTAAAAACACGTCTGGCCCTGAATGGCCTGGGAACGGATGCGGCAGTGATTGACACGATTGTGAGCCCTGCGCATTAGAGATTAGATTAGGATTAGGATTAAGGAAAGGGGATTAGTCGAACCTAGTCTGCTTGACCCAGCGTTTGCCAGACACGGCCGTCTGTTAAAGACCTGACAGCCAAGTATCTTGACAAACGTTATGAACTTCGGATAGGCCGAAAACCGATCCATTACTTGATATTGTCAGCTGAGTACCAGGAGAGGAAGGTTATACCTGTTTATGGAAAATAAAACGGTGCAGCAAGCGTAAACAAAGGTGCAGATTAGTTCACGAACAAAGCATGTGATGACAAAACAAAACAGATATTAAAACAAACAATGAGACTGCTGGAGATGTGGCCAAAACAAGAGTGACAGCAAGCCACACAGGACAAGTTAAAATGACTGCCATGGACAAAAAACAGACACGTTAACGATCAGGCTGTTAGGATGGAAGCAGGTATGAAGCATACACCAACCATGCCACGTAGCAAAGCCTGTTTAACAGAATGCACAAAACACTGTTAGGATGACTAAGATGAAGATGAGATGGCATGGAAGGAAAGGCGAAGTGTGTGCTAGGTGGCAAGACAACAGCAAACTCAACACAGTGCAGTCAATCCCAGACAGCCACGTCGGTTAGTAGAAGCAGATATGCAGGCATGCCGCTTTCTCTCCCGCGCACTACTCCACCCCAGCCACTTTTGACTGGTGACCTTTGACCCCTCTCGGTACTGTCTCAGTGGGGCTGGCAGGTGCGGACTTACTCTTTGTTCTCATGGCTGGGGGGTTGTGGGACGGGCTCCATGAGGCGCACCTCCAGGTCTTTGCTGCGCAGCGGCACCTGGCGGTAGTGGTTGATCAGGCTGTAGAGGCTGTCAAACGGCATATTCTCCACCAGGAAGTACTTGGACTGACCTCGGTCCAGCTTGGACTTGATCCGACAATGATTCACCTTGTTCATGGCCCTGTGGACGTCCATACATACCCACAATGCACGGCGGAGGCAGAGGAGGAGGAACACGCCATGCCCATGAGCATCGGGTTTGGGGGTGTGAACAATCGCGGCAAACCGGTTTGTGAAGAGTCATCAACAATGTGGAAATGTCAATGGAAAGAGGGATGAAATGGAGAAAGGGAACAATATGTGGATTGTTATACATACATGAAGCATTGAACACACATTGTTTATTATATCGTCAAACAAGCATGTGGAATGCACATCACTGCATAAACATCCCCCTTTTAACTCACAGGGAATAAACACACACACACACACACACACACACACAGACACACATACTCATACTTAACAACATGAATAATCCTCGGTGGGTCACAAAATCATTGCATTTCAGGTTGCTGTTGTTGGTTTAAAATCTAATCAGAAAGGGGTTAACATTTTATCACACCCTTGTCTTGCAAACAAAAACTCTGCCCACTGCTTGCAGTGATTCTGCAATCCCAACAATACAGTGCATTGGTACATCTATAATTGGGACAGCTCATATTCTTACACTGGAATAATTTGAGAAGGGCTGTACATCTATGAGCCTATCGTTTTCTTCAGCGTACATATCTGTTGGTTGTAAATATCGAAAGTGAGCCCATATATGGTACGGATTTTGCTTTAAATAATCATATCAACATTTTGTTTTTCTTCATTTGCTGTGAATTTAGTTTCTCTTCTTTTTTTTTTAAATCAGGTAAGTTATCTGTCCAGTATTTTTATATAAACAGATAATTCAAGTTCATTCATCATTCAAGTTTACTTGATAGGATGCCCATCCAAATGTAGACCAGTTAAATTACCCGTCAATGCCGACCTACAGCCCTGTCCATATATTTTATCCTGGCATGGAAGGCGAGTATTCAAGAAAACACACATCTAGGTGGTTGTTGCAGATGTCTACATAGTGATATGGCCTTTACATGTTGGCATTCAGTCCTACATCTGAAGCAAATGTATATAGCTGCAATCTAAACTGTTTGATGTGGAAATCAGTTGCATTATGAAGCAATTAATCAAAATGAATTGTGAAAATGATGCATGAAATGCATGCCAACTGAACGTTATGCGCATGTGAAGGAACTCAAATCTGAACATCTTTCCTAAATCATCCTACTGATTTTACAAAATTGAGAATAATATGCTCCGACACAAGATTTGCTCATCATGTCACTTAACATCAGCATTTGATATCAACCTGATATAAGAACACCTAAATACTTTAAAAACTTCTTTTTGAAAACTCATTGTGACTTAATGTCATTAAGGTGCAGAGACTTGTGTTATGAAATAGTAACAAAATAAATCATTGAAGAAAACTTCACTTAAAAATACCATTTTGGTACAATAGCAATTGTAACCTACTCTATTAAAACTATTTATTTGTAACGTTTTATAATTCTAAGCAAAGAAAATCAATTAAAAAATCTAACCCACATAATGTTTGATAAGGCTGCAAAGAAGCATGTTCATGAATGATAAATGACTTGCGATTTGGAAGCACCAAACTATGCTCTTTCTAACAGTCTAAAATTATGGCTTGAGTATACGCGAGTGTGGCTCAAATGCAGAAAGAGTGACACATATTCCAATGAATCGATTACATTGGGGCATGCTTTCAAATGCAGGAAATGCAAGAAATAAAAAGAAGATCAGTCCATAAAAGAAAACAGACAGATCAGGGCCACATTTTCTAAAGGATATCTCAAACTATTTTTCCTTCCTTCATTTTTTTCAGGTTGACATGAGAAATCATATTTTAATAAACAGTTTCAAAAACATGATGAATTCCAAATCCTCATGCACCTTTGTGAAGTTATTATATCCAACATTCTCAAGCATTGACATGTCTTATACTTTTATTCATGAGGGATGCCACAGTGTTTAACTCTGAGCAGGGCCCCATTGCATAAAACTTACCAGTAAAAATTACTCTGCCATCCATGGCAACTACCATGGTAGCATCGCACCACAGCCAATCAAATTCAAGGTTTCCATAGAAGTTACCATTGGAAGCAAAGTTGCCATCAATGGGAAGTTTTATGCAACAGGGCCCTAGACTACATCGTGTAAGCGGAGGCATGTCAGCGTCAGAAAGCTTTTCATTGGTTGCAAGTGTCACAAACTCAAGAAAATCAGGAAAACATTTCGGGCAAATGTTATTGACAATTTTGACCTCTTGGTTATTGTCCTTGAAGGGATTTGAACTCAAAATCTTATCAGCCTATCCCTACGTTCATTTGAATAAAAGCAGAAAGTTAAACAGGCAAGATGCTCAAAAACTTGAGGGAAATCGTGCATCTAGCAAAGAAGTTATTGATTGTTAGTCCAGGGCATTCGTTGACCTCTGACAAATTTTATCTCAAATCTTTTCACTTTTTCTCCCGGTGATGTTTCATCTTTGTTTCATATTTGTTTAAATTTGGCTCCTTGGATTTCAAGTAATATTTGACCTTTTCAGGGCAAAGCTCAAGGAATTTTTATCATTACCCTTTAAGATATTTGACCAAAATTGTTAACAAGTCTGTGATTCTGATTGGAACCGAGTTTGAACAAATCTGTTTTGCGGCTTCTCAAGACTGCGGTATATCATAAACAGAAAACAAATCATCATTAAAGGCAGCCTAAAAAAAAATGCATTTGGCCACTTTGTGGTGGAGGAATAAAAATAAAACTTAATATTCACAGCACTAAAAAATGATAAGAAAAATCAAATAATAAATGAAGAAATGACTAAAGATCACCGCAGACGACACGATTTGATAATTTGTGCACATTGCAAAGAAGTTATCTATCACAAGTCAAGGGCAACTACATTTTCTACTGCAACTAACTTTTGCAACTGACTGAATCGGAGGAATCAGTGGATTTATAAAAGAAGGTGACGCCATGTTTGCATTTCTTACGACGTCAGAATTGTAGCAAAATCATGTCGTCTGCAATGGTCTTATCCCTCTCAGTACCAGCCAATCAGAGTCCGGTGTCTAGTACAACACGGTTTCTTGCTTATGGGACTGAGCGGGTTAAACAGTAGTTTGTTAATACCAGAAGGATAGTGAGTAGTCTCCCTTGAAGGTCTCGCTCTCCCTGACGAGGAAGGTGCCGTCTCCCTGCTCGTACCGGGTCAGCAGCTCCTCGGCTACCGTGCGAGGCTGCTGGTCGACGCTGGTGTTTAGCTTGCCATGGAACCAAGGCTCGGAATAGTGCAGCTCTTCATTAGAGGTTGCCTGCTGGGTGGTGAGAGTGGGTGGGAGTGTGGGTGTGTGTGTGATTGTGTGTAATTATGTGTGTGTGTGTGTGCATGCGTGTGTTTGTACATATAGGTGACGTGTGTTTGTGTGCGTGTATGTATGTGTGTGTGTGTGTGAAAGAAAGAAAGAAAGAAAGAAGAAAGATTAAAAGAAAGGAATGAAAGATAGAAAAAGAAAAGGAATGGTTAAAAGAAAAAAATGAAAGATAGAAAAAGAGAAGGAATGGTTACAAGAAAGGAATGAAAGATCATAGAAAAAAAAGAAGGAATGGTTAAAAAAAAGGAATGAAAGATAGAAAAAACAGAAGATTATAAGGAATTAAAGATAGAAAAACAGAAGGAAACATTAAAAGGAATGAAAAAAAGTGTGTGTGTGTGTGTGTGTGCGTGTGTGTATGTGTGTGCCCACACATGCATTTTGTGTGTGTGTTTGTGTGAGTTGGTTGGTATGCATGAGAATTTTTCATGCATTTGATCATGGTTGAATATGTGCATCAGTTCATTAGCATATTACACAGTTTTAGTATGTGTGAGAATTTGTGTGTGTGTTTGTGTGAGTTGGTTGGCAAGTTTCATGCGTTTAATCATTTGTGCATAGTGGTGTAGGGGTGAGTGCATGTGCAGGTGTATGTGAGTAGTTTGGTATGCATATAAACGTTTCATGCATTTGATCATTTGCATTTGGTTGTATGTGTGCACCATATCATGAGCACATTCCAGTTTGTGTGCATTTATGTGTTTGTTTATTTGTGAGTGTGTGTGTGTGTGTGTGTGTGTGAATGAATTTGTTTGTGTGCATGAATGTGTATGTGTGTAATATCAAAAATGAAATGAGAGAAAAGAGCAAAAGTGCATGAAAGCTCATTTTAACGCAGCAGGTTATGGCAATTAGCTTATTAACTCTACAAGACATATAGATTCCTAGCTTCTTAATTAAAGACCCTCTTTTCTAATTAGAGAAAGTCTGAAAAGATTGTCTATTCTACAATTAAAAGCTATTCGGCTGCTGTGAGACGGTTGAGCTAAGAAGCGTGACTTCACTAGCCGAGGCAGAGCATCAAGTGACAAAAAGGTGCTATACCAGAAGGAAATCGTATAATCAGTCGGGATACTCTCGCTGTTGCGCACGATAAACGTGCCGTCCACTTTGGCGTGCTGACGGAGAAGCTCCTCTGCAACGGCCGAGCCGCTGCGGTCAGCGGTGCGTAGGTCGCCAAAGAACCACTTTTCGTGGAAGTGAAGCTCTGGTTCCGGACTGGCCAGCTAGAAATCAGTGGATACATCATGCTCAATGCTTCATTCATCCCCTCATATTTGAATTTCTTGTCCTTCGCACTCACAGTGGCATCTCTTCATCGCGACTTTCAGCTTCACATCTTAGCATTGCTCTTTGCATCATCGTTCCTCGTCACATTAATGAATGGGGCGCATTACGTGATATCTCATCCCAAAATGAATCTTGAACATTGGAACAGAAAACTTATGGCAATTTCAGGCCATAGATATATAGATAAATCATGGTTAAATGCTTATTAAAGCCATCCCCTCATATCTGTATTCTTTCCCTTCAGTGAGTTAAATTTCTGGATATAACTCTAAACCTAGATGACATTGTACCCCCCTTTTTGAATTCAGGCCAATGAGAGTAATGAGGTTGCTTCACAAATATGCGAAGGTCCTGGCCTATTACCCATCAGGCACCTGTTACCACACAGGGATGTTTCTGCTCTGCAAAGAAACTTTTGGAGCAGTAATGAAATCAGAATGAAAGATCAAACCAGTAGAAATGTACGTAGATATTCAGAATGGTGAGTTATCCCCAAAACTCGGAAATATTCCAGTTTTTGTATTTTTGATAGTATTTTGGTCAAAATGGTGAAATTTGCGATTCTTTTGACTCTTTTGACACAGCACACGGTTACCGAGCTGATGCACCCATAGAAAGTCATAGGGAATACAATGTTAAATTGTGTGTATGCTGTATGAACTTTTCCCTTCGGAAAAAAAATGCTGACCGGTAAAAGGGAACACATTTACACCGCGATCATGCAATAAATTTCCTATCACCACTGGCTTAAACTCCAAGTCAAAACGAAAATTTTCAGAGCTGGTCTATCAGAATGTTGGGAGTACTTTAATACAGAGATTGTAGGGATTCGAATACTGTTTTTGAAATTGGAGAAGGGTATTAGAGAAGACACTGAGGACACACATACCACATCTATCTGGCTGGAGTCGTCATCGTCTTCTGGGTTGGTCTGGGTACCAGTCTCCTCGGCATAGTACAGCTTCGTGTCTGTCAACATGAAGTAGTGAGGCGTCCACTCTTGCTGTGTGGGTGGAGGGGGGGGGGGGAGAGAACATTAGTGACGTTAGAGAGAGATAAACTTTTTGTATAATTGTTTTGATCCCCCATGGCAAGTCCCTGGTATGACAACATTGTTGCCTGCAAAATTGTTCTCACGTTAATATATTACAACATGTGGTAACAACATGAAATAGTTAGAATGGTACACATCTTTCTTTCTCTCTCTCTCTCTCTCTCTCTCTCTCTCTCTCTCTCTCTCTCTCTCTCTTTCTCTTCTTTCTATCCTCTATATAATGTAATTAGTATAAAGGTTTTTCATAACATGTAGCAACAACATGAAATAGTTAGAATGGTACACATCTTTCTTTCTCTCTCTCTCTCTCTCTCTCTCTCTCTCTCTCTCTCTCTCTCTTTCTCTCTTTCTCTTCTTTCTATCCTCTATATAATGTAATTAGTATAAAGGTTTTTCATACCTCCAAGCTTCGGTTTATTATAAAAACCCTTTGACACATGCATCTGCTATTTTACTCTCATTTGTTGTACTGGAAATCAAGCAAAAAATAGATAAATCAAACCAACCACATCATATCAAACAAGTTACTGGAATCACCAATCAAATGCACTTACTATAGGAAACCACAAATGAAAACCACATTCTGAATTAATTATCTGATACCCACAAATGTTTTGATCCTCCTTTTTCAAAAAGTTAAAATCTAATTAGATATTTAAGGGATTTTTACAGAAAAATTAACTGGTGATATGTCAAGAAATCTGCTCCTAAAATACTGAATAGAATAATAACTTGTTTGATGTTATTTTTCATAAGTGTTGAATAAATTTTGAACCCTTAATATCTATTGGGCGACACTTTCATTTTCATCTGCAGTATTTTTGATAATGCATTATGTTTAATCAATGAAAGTTTGGTGCTCCTCTAGATTTCTTATGTCTTTAAGTATCTGTGCATTATAATTCATTATCTCATGTCCTTAACTTTGCAATGCCACATATACTTGTCCAATTCCATGAAATAAATTAAACAGAATTAATCAGTCATTATAATGAGAACCCCAGTCATTACAGCTCCTTTCCATATCACCTCAACATATATTTCATTACTTGTTTTTGTAAGACCCTCTTTCAACATGGTGTCCCTGTTGCAGGTCATGAATGGAGACTATGGTCACTCCATTTCAAATGTAAACAAGGATAATTTGTCACTTTTCCTGACATGTTCATGAAGCTATGACAGTACGATGTCACACATGTTGTGGTTAAGGTATACTGCTGATATCTGCCGAGTTTCACGACTTTTGCAATGGGACGCCCTGTCTTAAAATCCCTGAGAAAGCCACCATGGGTAGAAAAAAAAAGAACAATTTATAAATATAGGTCTACATCCTAGGACTCACGTAGGCTGGATCTTCTAGACGTAGGATGCCGTTCTTGGTGGAGTTCCTCAAGTCAAAGTCTGAGACTGAGGGTACAAACATAAAATACAGGTATTTACTTACATTACAGGAATATTTCATAGCCATAACCATGGTCCAATGCTGAGGGCTACTTTTAATACATAGCTGGGTAGCAAAGTACTAGTATACTGCCCTCCTCAAAAGGAAGCAAGTAACAAAACTTATTTTTCTCGTAAATGAGCAAAATGTGTTCTATGAATATTAAATAATCACTCCTTTACTGTGAAGGGAATACAATATAAGAACATAACTACATAAATATGCATTTCTACATTATGCATAACCCCAAAGCAGAGATGAGATGATACTATACCAGATTTTAATACGTCAAACATCCAACAAATATCGTATGCATGAAGTCATTAATAAGAACTCTAAAGCTTGCTTTAGGTTGGTCAATCATAGCAACATTTAACCCTTAACATGCCACTGGGGGATTATTTCCAAGTCAGTACACACAAATCCCATAGAACAGTGTGTCACCTGGCACATAAAAGGTTAAATGTAATGTATGTAAGCTACATGATCATATTCCTGATAAAAAAATAAGATTTTTGCACGGCAAGACGAGAAATGCTGTGTTACCAGGCTGGCATAGAGATGTGCTCATCAGTTCTGAATATCTAAGTATGCAGATTTACTCAATATGGAAGATATTCTTGATCTCAACTTACTGTCTTCGGTAGGTACTGTGAAAGTCTCGTTGCCATTGTCAGGAAGCTTTTTGTGTTTGAGGATGATCTTCCTCTTGAGTTGGTTGATGGTCGGTAGGGTCGTAGCGTCCCGATCAATTGGCTGGGTCAGTAGGCTGTCTGCAAGGTCAAAGGTCATCAGAAAGCAGTGTGAATGGTAATAATTGAGAGTGTTCACTTCAGCAGATTATATCCCACTGTTAATGAGACTTAATGAAAAGTGTAAACTTAACTCTTACAGGATTGCGGAGGGGGGGGGCTGTTTTTTTTTCAATTTGGGAAAAAATACAAAGATATTAGTTGTAAAGACAATGATATACTTCAGGATTTTGCAAATCAATCGAATACAAAAGATATGAGACAATTTTAGATTTGTTTTATCTTTGAACATTTGCACCAAAGTGCACAGACAACAGAAAAATTGGGAAGCATAAAGTATAAATATGTGAAGAGAAAACAATGGATTTGTGTCAAGGTTGGTATGGCAACAAGAGTTTACGATAATAGAAAGAGTACTTTATCTCCAAAGACTGGTTAAGCAAATGCAAGACTGATATTACATTTCACATGGCTCTATTAGAACTGAATGAGGCATGTGAAAACCCTAGCAATCAAGAGAGCATAGGTTTATGAAGAGAAAACAGTCTATGTATTTGTGTCAGGGTTGGTTTGGTGACAAGCAGAGTACAACACGGAGGAGAGAAGGAGTACTTTACCGCCAAAGACTTCTTGGAAGAGACAGGCCATGTTGCGTTGTTGAAGCAAGCAGCAGTGGTTCTCAATGGACAGAATGATGGGAAAACTGGGCAGGCAAAGAAAACAGGACCAAACCACATCATAACATTTCTCTTTTATGGAATACGACTGCCCTACTTTCACAAAAGAAAGCGAGCAACAAATCACTCAAATCTGGGTTCTCAGAACTCTTAGATTATACCCAGTATTCCCTATATACAGTCAAATTTTGAAGAAATATTAATTTTGCTGCGAGGTATTCAATCTCACATGATGCGGTGCTGCACTCATGCCAACGCAAGAGACAGATAGATTTTGTGCATTTACAGGAAAGCCTCTTTTGTGAGTTGCTTTCCTTTGGCAAAGTAGGGTAAAATAATACATTAAATAAAACAAGTTGATCTGCATAAAAGCAGAAAAAATAGAGTGGTATGAATTTGAGTACAAACATTACATGTTCGAAGTTTTCACAAAATCACTGTCATTTATACTGTAATGTCATTCATCCGATACAGTTAGGGGGATGGAACCCTGATAATACTTTGACTTGAATATGAGTAGAAAGTATAAAGAAAGATAAAGAAAGATCAAATAAACCATTTTCTGCCAAACTACTTCTTTGATTTGCCAACTTTTGTGAATTACCACCAGATTATCACTGGCTTATGACAATGGCACGATACTTAAAAAATAATTCCCAAATCTTCTATTCTTTTGTTTATCAATATGCATAAGTCCTCAGAAGGACAGTTGTTAATTCAGGATTTTGAATGTTTTTGCAGAGAATACCAGGAAAACAAAGATTACATCATCCCTTGCCTCTCTGCCAAGAAATGTCAAAATGAAAATAATTTACTCAGTTGTGACCCAGGCGTGTTCCTTGATTGTCTTGAGCACATCGTAGAACCTGATCTTAGTTGTCAAGGTGTGGCCATGGTAGATGATCGGCAGGCCGTCTGGACCGTCCCAACAATCCACTACAGACAAAACAAACAATCAGAATAATTACACAAAATCAAATTCAATATCCAGCTTAAATTCAAGCTAACTCCACTCACTATAAAACTTTTTATACATATGTCATGAATGACAGACCATAGAGACCATCTCAAAAGCTCACAGCAGACAGAAAAATAACAATATTAATTTCAAATTAAATGAAATACCATCATTATGAACATGGTCTTTTGTTACACAGACATGAATTCAAAGGATCCTTTTTAAATTTTGTCTACGTAACATACAACTTATACTTATACGTAACTTACAAGTTCATAGTGCGTGTTTCATTTGAAGCTTAATTCACTTGAATACTATCAAACTGCCAAGATATATATATATATATACCATGAATAAGCATAACAAATACAATTGTATGGGTGAGAGACAAAGAGGATAAAATTATGATGAATAGTGCCCTATTGAAGCAGATATCTAGAATTATCCATACAACTCTTGATTGTGTAAAAAGATACATAAATAAAATGCTTGCTTACATTCAAGACATCGGCAGCCCATCCTGAGGCATCTGGCATAGGCTTCTACCGACGACTCACTGGCAAACTGGTCCCCTGTCAGATACCTGAAAAGCAGCACAAACAAAGATCTCAGTCAATACCGCCCTTCTTTGACAAAAATGAAGCAACTAACAAAAGAGACTTTTCTTGTGAATGAGCAAAAGTATCTGTTGCTTGCATTGTCATGAATGCATTACCACATCACGGTAGATTGAATATCTTGCAGCAAAATGCATATTTCTTCTCCAGATTCTGGCTGTATGTAGGGTATGGTCAGGATAATCCACAAATACCAATAACACAAATTTTAGTGACTTGTGAGTAGGGCAAAATGGTCAACACCTCATTGCTCAAGAGGTTACTCAAGGCATAGAGGAAATAATGTGTAACTACTCAAGGGTGGGGGCACTCAAATAAATAAATAAAAAAAAAAAATAGGTTAATTTCATTTCCAGAACATTGAACTGAAAAAATAATATGTGTATGTTCTTTCCCCAATTTTACTCCTTCATTTTTTTTTCATGCAACATTGAAACAAATATAGTTTGTTTCATCACGTATGTGTACAACATTGAGTATTGCACCTTGAAGCACACATACTTTGTTCTACCAAAGTTAATTGATCTTTGACCTCCAATCTCATCAGTTCATCTCCATCTGGTGTACCATCATCTTCATGACCAAGCACTTTAAATCAAGGCCTGAAAAGTGGCATCTGTCTCGGCCTTGAAGCCCTCTCAGTGCTAGACTCACATAGGGTCATTCCATTCTCACACACTACTGTGCCCCTGGTAATGAAAGGATTAAGGACCAGCAACCTTGCTGTGTCTGCTGATTCGACTCACGTGTTGTGGGAAGATGCGATCCAGTAGCTGCACAATGGCTGGTCCATGTCGTCTGTGATGTTGTCATAGAAACGGTTCCAGATCTCATTGTCCTTAGAGTACAGGTAATCTACAAACTAGTGGAGCGAATGAACAGCAATACGATGGAGGAAAGAAAGCAGAAAAAGAGAAGAGGGAGAAGAAAGAAGACCAGAAGATTAAAAAAAAAACAGAGTTAGAAGATATATAAGGGGAGGAGAAGGATGTAGAGAAAAAAAAGAAGGGGAAGGAGGAGGAAGAAATAGATGGGGAGACGTTTGATGAGACGCAAAAACAGAAGGGGAAGGAAGAGGAGAAACAAATCACATGTGATCATTACCAGTAACAAGGATAAAAGCAAACTACTTTCAATGGCATAGCTTACATAACATACAGTTGGGCCTGAGATCAACGTCACTGCTGATTGCAATCTATTGCAGTCAGACTGCAGTTAATGTATGGAACTGATTGCATTTGATTGCAATTACTGTGCATTCGATCTCAGGCTCCACTGTATATTAATCCCTGCCTTGTGTGCTAGAAAACACTGCAGTTGTATGTATTTCTGGTGACGATGGATGACTCACACAGGAAGAGTTAAAAGGGCACTCAACCCAAATAACAATCGACTTGAATGAACGCAGACAAATTATAGAAAAAGATTAGCAAAAGTTTGATAATCAGACATAATGCAAGGATATTATTTATATTTCAAACTCTTGAAGATGGCCCATCCCTTTTACAAACATCTGCAAACCTCATGAAAGTTTGCACATATTTAGCACATATCTTTGGAATACCAACTGTGAACTTTTAAGGTCAGAGGTACTATAACTCCTGTAGAATAAATGAAAATCAAACTAGTTTTCAATGATATTTGACTATTTTCGTGGTACGATAAAAGAAAACTTGATCAATTATCGAAGATTATTTCCTCAAAACCAGATATTACGCTTTGTCAATTCCAGGGAAAGGTTACATAGCCACTCTCTCTCAAATGATGACAAAGTCAGAAAACTTTCAGAATTAGGTCTGCAAAAGGGACGGGCTACCTTTAATCACTAGCGCTGTAATTTTGCTCTCTAAATAAAACATATGCAAGTCATGCTCTGAGTATTATCAGGGCCCTGTTGCATAAAAGTTACCATTGTTGGTAACTCTGCTATCAATGGCAACTTTTAGGGATATCTTGCATTTGATTGGCTTTTAAGGTTTTTTGCCATGGTAGTTGCCATTGATGGCAGAGTTACCATTAATGGTAAGTTTTATGCAAAGGGGCCCTGGTTAAACATGGTACACAAGAACACTGAAAATCACATACAGTACGCCATACAGTACGCAATACACAACTTCCTCATACTGTATAAGCCTATATTTTCGCATACAGATATTTCTGCATACAGATATTTTGGTGAAGGAAAGGGTCGCAGACATTTTCGCAAGTTGTTGTTTTCGCGAAAGACACCAATGCTAGCTTGCTAGTCACAACCGTATGCACCGCCCGTAGTATATGGTACCCTTACCCCATCGTGAGATCGACAACGCTGGTACATGCACGCAGGCAGCAGCGTGAGGGGCATGCGCTCAGTGAGAAAGATCATGTGGCAATATTTTTTAGTGTTTGCAACCTTTCATCAATTCACAAAATTAGCGAAAATAAAACCCTTGCGAAAACAGCAGCTCAAACAAAAATATGTTTCATTTTTCTCAAAACTTTTACCAATCTCATTTTCTGATTTTTCTGCTTTTTTTTATTCAATTCATTTTTGGGGTTTAATCTCCTTGAAGCCTTTTCTCCCGAGGCTGCCCGTCTGATTCTCAAGCCAGGATTGGCTGCGGCTATCTCTCACCTCTTGGACTGTGAAGGAGAGGTCCTTGTCCGACTCTGGGGGCGGCTTGCCCGAGTCAGCGAAGTACTTCTTGATGTACTCCTTGACCTCTGGAGGGTTGTTTGCCATGGGGTCCTAGCAAACACACAAAATAACAAGTATATGAAGGTGACAAGTGGACTTAAAGGGCATATACTGTACTGGGAAGGCAAAAAAGCCTTCAAAATGTAATTGTTAGCAATCTTCTTACCAATGGTCTTAAATTCATGTATTGTGCATTTTAGAAGCTTGTTGAAAGTTATTTGCCCTCAAATGATCCACATTATGGAGTAATTAATGATTAATGATTAAATCCTCAAAATGTTCGGCCCAAACATTCTGAGGATTTGTGATTTAATCACTCATTACTCCAAATGTAGATCATTTGAGGGCAAATAACTTTCAGCAAGCTTCTAAAATGGACAATACATGAATTTAAGACCATTGGTAAGAAGATTGCTAACAATTAGCTTTTGAAGGATTTTTGCCTTCCCAGTATAGTATATGCCCTTTAAACGTGGATGATAAACATGATAATGATATTGATAATAATAATACACAATTAAACCATGCTTATTACTTCCTCTACGTGCACTGGTGTTATTGTCCTTGTGACTATTGGCAAAGGGCTAATCCTTGCAATGAGGGCAAGGACAATAGAATGAATATAAAATGAAAAGTTGGGATTATGAGATCATTAATGTGATGTACGCTTTTGATATATAATGATGGAAATATAGGGTATACCAGAAAATATTGTTTAAAAACTTTTATCAGAATAAAAGAACTGATAAATGTTTTTTGTTCATGGTTTCATATTGAGTTATATTTCGAATAGTACTTTTGTCGGGTTGTTATAGTTATATAGCCTATAGTCTAAAATAAACTATTAACATTATTTGTAATGTTAACAGCTTCAAGATTAAGTTATTTGCCGGTAGTGAGGCTGAATAATATCCATTTTGCAATTGTTATGACTTCAGTGCCTTGTATATTAATAAATCTTTCAGCCACAGAAAGTTTTATTGTGTACAGTTTACATGTTGGTTGTCAAAATAAAAGTATGGCCTGCATAAATCTCCAATCATTTACAGACTTTTAGACATGAATGAAAAGAAAGACAGAGAGAGAGAGAGAGAGAGAGAGAGAGAGAGAGAGAGAGAGAGAGAGAGAAAGTCTACTAAAAGGACAGACCGACAAACATGATACTGAGATACAGACAGACAAACAGACAGACACTAACCTTCTGTTCTTGGGCTAGGAACCTGACATAGTCATTCAATGTGACTCGGTTCCTGTACAAAGATAAATAAAAGCATCATGAAAAACCGCAGAAGTCTTCCTAACATTCTGCAATGGATAATGTGTATCTTTAATCCACACTAACCCTTTTTTCAAAGGCGGTCGGGACTGCATTTTTAGGGTTTTTGGTTATAAGGCCCGTCTCCTATTCTAGATCTGGAGGTCTGGGACATGTTGCAATGAGGTTTTCAATTATTGTAACTTACCATCAATGGTAACTACCATGGTAACAGCCAATGAGCTCTCATTATTGCTCATGTTGCCATGGTAGTTACCATTCACGGTTCCAATATTTGAAAACCTAAATGCAACATGGCCCTGGAGTTTAATTTGGGCAACCATGTGTACTGGATGTCTGTTGCAGCTGACCCCTGCTTTAGGGGTCACCGTTCTTAAAGGGCATATACTGTACTGGGAAGACAAAAAAGCCTTCAAAATGTGATCATGAGCAATCCTCTTGCCAATGGTCTAAAGTTTATGTATTGTTCATTTTAGAAACTTGCTGAAAATTATTTGCTCTCAAATGATCCACATTTGGAGTAATTAGTGATTAAATCCCAAATTCTCCAAATGTTCGGGCCGAACAATTTCAGGATTTGGGATATAATCCATAATCAGTCAAAATGAGGATCATTTGAGGGCAAATAACTTTCAGCAAGTTTTTAAAATGAACAATACATAAACTTTAGACCATTGGCAAGAAGATTACTCATGATCCCCTTTTGAAGGCTTTTTTGTCTTCCCAGTACAGTATATTCCCTTTAAGGTAAGCTCCTCAATATCAATATATAATATATATAAAAGAAATCACAACTATTTACATATGGATGTTAATCTTTCAACTTAAGCCGTACGCACACACATGTACATGTACACACCACTAGATTACTTTTGTATTTCCTTTTCCTTTCATGTTGTTACCTTCATGGATATTAGTTTCCACATTTTAATCAATATTTATTTGAATCTATATTTATATGAGCCTGTAAAATTTGTATTGAACACTAAAACTGCACTTACATGTCATTGTAGTATTCTCGCAACCTGTCTGCGACCTGCAATTGGAGAAGAAGAGGAACAAAAAATGACCAAATATACAGTGTAGGTTTTTGTTTTTGTGCAAGAAGTGAAAATCATGATGGCAAAATGATGGGCCGAGAATAGCTCCTGGACAAGAGTCTATTGTGAGTGCCACGGGGCTATCTGGATAAATGCCCTGTAAAAGAAACTGCTACTCGTTGTAACATGTAGTTACCGATTCTCTAAACTCTCTCAATATTACACACTAACGGCCCCATATCAAGAACAACTCAGTTAGATGCCTGTGGGACTGAATGCGTTAATCAATCCTCTCTAAGCTGCTTGATTCTGGGTCTGACGCATCTTCGGAAGATGTCTACGGAAATAATTGTCCAATGGGAATGGTAAAAGAATCTTGCATGGGTTGCATGTTACAATGGCATTCTACACTGCATTTATAATTCAAGACAACATACATTTTCATGCATCAACTAAAATGATTTTAAAACGCAATTGCCCACACCAGATGATCACGCTTCTGAGCAGCTCTTTTGAAAGCTATTCCAAAAACATAACCTGACGGTCCTTTTAACTCTTCATGTGCCACATGTATACACTCCAGCTCAAAGGAATTGGCATAGGGAAAGGGAAAGGGAAGAAAGGGAAGGAGCCGCAGTTTTAAACCGCGGTTTATTTTGTCCAGTTCAGCATGAAGCACAATGCGGTTTAGGCTAAAGCATTGTGTTTCACACTGAACTGGACACAATATACCGCGGTTTAAAACTGCGGCTCCTTCCCTTTCCCTATGCCAATTCCTTTGAGCTGGAGTGAATTTATTCACAATTTATACACACAATTTTGTCTGGTACAGAAAGGGTTAAGGACCTGGTTTATACTGATACCCATCCATAACACAATGTATTGTCAGTTTTAGCAACATTTATTTGAAAAAACAACAACAGAGCTAAATTCTCTGATCATTTTGATGGAATAATGACATGAATTCCTACTGATTGAGAGAGAGAGAGAGAGAGAGAGAGAGAGAGAGAGAGAGCTGTGATTGCAATGACATGAGGTCTAAAGGGACATTTGCAATCTTCTCATTATACGACAATAGGTCACATATTGCTAAATGAGACTTCTATAAAAATTTACATAAAGTTAAAGAAAGTGGGATGAGAGAATTAAAAAAAGAGGTGCGCCTTGGAGAGAAAGGAAATGTTGCATTTCAAATAATGCCTCCGGCCACTTTGTGGAGGAGGCATTAAAAACAAAATAATGAGAGGTAAGAAAATAAACATATAGATAGGGAGGTAAAGAGCAAGAGAGATAGGAAGATAAAAGATATCTGGAAGTTGGAAGTGAGGAGGTGTGGTTGGTGAATCTTACCTCTTGCTGGAACACCAGATTATTGTACAATAGCAGAAGACCGTCAAAAGGAATCTCTTGTCTCCCCCATCTATCAGCCTCCTGTAACAAAATGAAAGAATACATGAACCACTTGTAGTTGGCTCCTATAGCATTTCATGTTTTATTTTATCACATTCCATTAAACTTCCATCAACAAAACATTCATGGTAATATTTGGGCACAATTTCCAGGTAATCAGATTTTTTTTCCCTCTTTAAACATGCTTGTAATGCAGAATTTTCCTGTAGGAGTTTTACAAAATAATTAGAAGTAATATGGGTGTAAGACACCTTGACTTCCCTTCATAGCAGTAGGGGGCATGGCAAAAGGGGCGTGGCAAGCCTGGGGTGGGGTGGGGGGGGGGGGGAGGTACTAGGGCACCCCAAAGCGGCATGCTCAAAAAGAGTTCCTCCCTACCGTATCTTTATTTAGCCCCTTTATACATCATAACAGAAGGGGGTGTGGCAAAAGGAGGTGTGGAAAAAGGGGGTGTGGCATGTCACAGGCCAGTGGATGACTCACATTAAAGACCTCTCTCAGCTCCTTGGTATTCATCTTGAGGTTGATCCTTGGAAGGAATGACTTCATGTCTCTCAGTGATACTCTGCAAGGAGAGAAGGGAGGAAAGATAGGAAGAAAGACTGTTATCTATCTATGTTTAGGCTCCTTGATGAGCATTTCTGCACTGTATTTTCCCTAAAAATCATATTTTCACAAATATTTACAACGTGATATTTTGGAATAAAACAATGTGAAACATTATTATGGATATTGTCCTTGAAATCATATTGATTGAGCTTATAAACAATACTTACAATTTTTGAGAATACCCACTGTTGAATATCTGTTAGGAATATCTATGATTTTGTGACAGCATCAGATGATTTATTTTGCATCCCATAAAATTATGTATTTATGTAGTCTACGTCTTGTACGCAGTCTAAGTCCAACCACCGTTAAGAATACGGCCAATGTGATCTTTTGGGGCAGAATTTGCATCATTTTTATAATTACACATTCTATTAGAAAATAAACTTTAGGCATACAACCGGTAGTTAGGACAGCATGCTCCATCCTGTAAATGAATATAGATGTACATTTGATATACTTTATACATGTTTGTGCAACCTGTTGGAACAATGACCACCCTGTTGCAGTGCCAAGATCAGTAGAGACAGCATGCACTGTCAAGGAGTGCACATTGGTTAAGCCAATCTTGGAGGGACTCTTCTCATTCAAGCGTCCATGTTCACCTCGGTAATATAACAGACTAAAACATTTATATCTTCTCTTAATATTACTTGAATAAAAAAATCCTAAAGAATAAAAGGGACATGAAGAGAATAAAAGCCTCCCAGTGCTTTAATGATCAAGTGTGGAATCAGAATCTCATAAATTAATATTCATACCAGACGGTGTGAATGTTTTGCTGTTTTTGTTCACATGCGTGGGTGTTTGGGGGATTTATGATTTATTATCCATGACTAATAGCCATTGACAGATTGCTTTAATTAGCCGGTTTTGCAGGTCAAAATAAACATTGTAAATACCACAGAAAAAGGAATGAAATACTGTATATGATCTTCCCTCACAATATTAGAGAAGGAAACTGACTCTAAGCGGAATTATATTGATTTCAAGTAATGTAAGTTTCGGACGGGTCTTCCAAAACCTGGAGTTCTTGTAGCTTAGAGGAAACATCACGGTTCACCGCGTCGCACTGATGCGTTGAGACAAGCAGAGCCCCGGAGACTGATGCAACGTGGTATATGCATGCAGACAACGGTCGCTACAAAATGGGGCATTTCAAACGTAAACAATGATAGTTGTTCTCTTTTCGTGAAAAAGATAGTGAAGCTTTGACTGAAGCATTGCTTGCACGTTCAGGGTTTTTGTTAATTGCCAGTAACCGGCAACTTTAGCCTGTGACTACCAACGTAATCGGCTGTCGCCCATCCAGCAAATGTTGGTTTTTTAATATCTTGGACCGCAATCGTGGTCACCTCAGAGAGACATGCACAATCTGGTAGACTTACAGGTCCTTACAAGGTGGAATTCAAGGTCAATTGCAGTGGACTCAACCATTAGCAACATATAGGAAGTCACCTGTTCTCATTTCATAAAAAGAAAGACCCAGTAGAATAGATGCAGCACCTGCTGTCAGGCTGTAAACTGTACACAATTCATACCAAAATGTACCCAAGGTAATCTGGTAGAGCTAGTCTTGAGGAGAAAGAGGTAACTCTATAGATCAGAATTTTTCTTTTAGGTGTTCAATCTGGTTGAAAATAAAAATAAGTCAGATGAATAAATAAGAAGTCAAAATAAAAGTCAACAGTCATGTATCACATCATGTGCATTTTTTTTTCTTCATTGCATTCAGAGGCAGTTTTAAGCATTGCATATTTGATGATGGTTTAAACTTTGATGATGATTAAACAGTTTTCTTTTTTCCTTGCGACGAGCTTGTACATGAGTCCTTCCTAACAAGAGATTGCGTGTTAAATAATTGGCTGTTGATTTTAGCACCACTTTGAAATCTTGCTGCGGTGTCCCCGAGAATTTGAAGGGAGCAATTTTTAGCTTTGCAGGCAGCACCACTGCACGCAGTATGCGCGAGGTGATATGATAATACATTTACAATTTTACGCGAATATGCTTTTGTATCCGATGAATTTCATCAAATATGATAGTGTAACTTAAGCCTGACCTTAATCCTAAACATAACCCTAATCCTAGCCCAGACCTTAATCATAACCCTAGGCCTTTTTTGCGCATTTTTATTTGTCCAAAACACGATTTTTAGGTCACTTTAAAAGTGGCGTTCTCTGGTGAGTGAATTAATGCAAATATGCAGTGTGTCCCCAACACCATATTCTGACATTGCAGACACCGCAGTAGTGTCAATATACACCATCTACACTCCAGCTCAAAGGAATTGGCATAGGGAAAGGGAAAGGAAAGAGAGGGAAGGAGCCATAGTTTTAAACTGCGGTATATTTTGTTCAGTTCAGCATGAAACATGATGCTTTTTAGGCTAAAGCATCATGTTTCATGCTGAACTGGACAAAACATATCGCGGTTTATAACTGCGGCTCCTTCCCTTTCTTTCCTTTCCCTTTCCCTTTCCCTATGCCAATTCCTTTGAGCTGGAGTGTACATCATCTGCGCAACCGACATTCAAAACCCCATAGACTTCAGTGTAATACTGTGCAGGTTCACAGAATATGAAAAACAAATGCTCTGTTTGCACACCTCGTTCAAATGCGAATACAATGACCAAGTAACATGTGCCGTACAAATACCAAAATAACATAAATGTACCTTAAAACAGCCCATGAACATAAATAGTGGTCTACAGTACTTTATTTCCATAAGGAGAGAGCAACAGTACTAAATTGGCATAAACAGTGGTCACTAGTACTTTTATTTGCATAAATTTGCATAATGAGTGGCGGCCAGCTTATGCTCGAGTGTCTAAAGGAGATTGCGTTTTAACTCATTTGCACGACCTACGTTGAAAAACCCCTAGACTCCAGTGGATTAATATGCCGATTTGCAGCAATTTTTTTGCAAACAACAGTGTCAGGCAAGCTGTCCAACATGACATCACAATGCTCTTTGCTTGCGCACCTTTTGCAACGCAATACAACGACCAATCAACGTGGAGAAATTCTGTTTAATGGTTTTGGGCTTGAAATATCTCAGTTATTCATCATTATTTTATTAGGTTAGAAAACAAATTAATAGATACTACTCTGATATTCGGGACATGGGTAAACTATAGGCCTGCAGTGATCTCAAAATAATACCATAATATCTTTGTTTTGAGATCACCTAAAGCCTATAGTTTTAAACACCTAGAACAGTCTCTATTTGTATACTATTAATTCTACTTCAGCTATTTCTACTACTCTACTTCTACTACTACAATCACTACTAAACTACATGTATTACCATTGCCACTACAACTACCAGTAATAATATTTGAACTAGACATATCAACTATACTTTAATCTTGTATTTCGAGTACACATAGTACTATACTACTTCTATGACTACTTCTACTAGACATTGATTATACTCAAACTATTTTGTCTATTCACTATGTGATAATGCAACCATATCATTGTGACAAGATTGGATTTCTAGTTGAATATTTCACCCCATATGTTCTGTGTAGTGTTCAGATAAGATAGGCAACATACATTGCTGATATACACGTTCTCCCGCCAGGAATGTGTTGGCCACTTTCTGACGACGTGGTCCACGAACAGGCCATCGTGTGGGACCTGGAACTCAGAAAATGAAGCAGGCCTCCACATATTAAGGACGCAGATATCTAGCATTGGTCACATCAGCTTATACCGCCCATAACAGATAGTTTCACATTACACAAAGCTTTACGATTAATGTAAAGCCAGCAATTTTCACACAACATTTATTTTTGCAATTTTCGCGCAACAATCAAGCACAAATTTAATATCACTGTGAATTTCAAGCCATCTTGTTATCTTTAGCAGCAGGCTAGAGGGGCAAGTCTATCGGGGATTCCGGAGTTACTAATAGTGACATTAAACTCGTGCCCATGTTGCATGCTGAGACGTATCGCACTGCCCTTGGCTTTTTTTGAGGCATTAAATGTTTATGATGATGCTTTCTACGGGGCTTTGTTGATGATTTTAACGCACAGGGTGCATTTTTTGCAGTGACAAGCATTCCTTGTGCGCGAAAATAACAGCCAGTTAATAACTTGTACATGTAGGTGTGCTGTACCACAAAAAGTTTTACAGTAGTTTTACAGTAGTCATTTTTCATGAAGCAAGTATGCATTGCAAGCAAACGGCATTCAACACTTCATAAGGGCAATTCCATGGTTTTGGTTAAGGCTATGTAACAACAGTAACTTAATTTTGTTATTTGATTGAAAAAGAAGTTTCTGTGCAGAGGATATGATTGCGTGTAATGGAAAGGTGGACTGTTTGCTTCCTAAATATTTCTTTACATAATTTCAGCAAAACTATGACAGAATATAAAATAAAGAAGTTTTGGTTAGTCATGTTACACGACTTGAACCAAACCTGTGGAATTGCCCATAAGCTATCAGTGCATTTCTGCACACATAAAGCAAAGCAGTACATGTTATGTAGCTTGTCTGACAGACATCAAGAAACAGATGCATCTAATGCACACGCAATGTGTGAAGTCATTTTACAGTCTCCAAGCAACTACTGAAGGTTTTATTTTGGTGTAGCACATTGGATGAGGCACGTGGTATGGTGTTTTTGTGTTGCATGAAAAGAATATTGACCTTTGCTGGTATTTTGAATAATGTCTTCGCTGGTGAGGTACATATTTATATGGTTGGTTTACAGGAATGTCGGTTTCAATTTTGTACACAATAAAAGCTTGGAAGATTAGCACATTGATATCAAGACCTACAAGTCAATCCGGGCTTCAATACATGTAGAGTGGCATATTCCGGTAATATGCATTGTAGAGTAAAGAAGATTTGAACTTCTTTTTGCATGTTCATATGAAGAAGATTTACTTTTATGCATGGATCCTGATATTTTGAAACATCCCGTTTCGGAGTGTGATTTTGTAACATATCTTGAAACATTGTTCTTTTTTGCCAGTGTAAATGGCCCGCACACACAAACAAATTTACCTCAGCAAATTGTTTGCATGTGATTTACACATCATATGGTCTTGCGGACATGTGGCTGACATGAACGTAGCTGGTATAAATGGCAGGATTTTTCCTTTTTTTCTTTTTTGAGCGATTTTTTTAATGTAAGTGCATCGAGATGGTGATTGCATTTCACTCCAGCGGTACTTTCCAAGAATGAAACAGACACATGAGATTCATTACCTCCAACGAGGTTTATGACCCACACACTGGCAGCCACTAACATTGCATATTCCAATTGCAAGAAAGAAGGTTGGACGCCAACATAAGCAAATAGAAGTACATTTAGCAGAAGAAGAGGAAATAGGTTACAGACATGTGTAGTAGCACGATATGAAGCATGTAAATATGATATGTACGAAAATAAGATGATAAGTATATAAGTAATAGTACTAGTTGCCCACTACTGCGACTTCTCCAACAACCTTTACTTCGTCAGATATTATGTTAGATAGATATCTGGCAACCCACTGGTAACTCACTGCTCATGGTTAGATAGATGTTCAGGCTTGGTTAACCATGGTCCAATGAGGACCTAAAAATTTGCCATGGAATTGCCGTAACCAAAGAGATGTGGCTTCATTGCACTCCAAAAGGAGCTTGAAGTTTATTTATAGCCTGAGCTGTCGGTTGTCCATGCAGCAGACTATCACGGCGCGCTGTTCAGTATCTGAGAGGAGAAAACTCTGCCCGCAAATATGGGGTCTCAGTTACAAATGGGTTTAGTATATATCCGTAATTACAGATTTCATAACATTTCCCTGACAGCTGATTGACATAGACCAAGTTAATGATGCCTGTCTTCGAAGGGGAGCCTGCTAAAATGCAAACTTGACAACATATTCCGCAATAAAGCGATAATTCCACTTTACCTAGGACTGTTTACAGTCCAAATGGAATTATTGCTTTAATTCTGCATATAGTCAGTTTTCAGTTTGAATATGAAGTATGAAATATTTTTTCCTTTTTCTGTGGTACCGTGGTATACAATTTTATTGCTTTGACCTGCAATGGGAGTACCCTACATATACCCTTATCATCTAGATGCTACTCAAATGTTCAATGAATTACTGATTTTACTCATTCTACAGTTGACCTTCAAGAACTATCTCATGTCACAAAACTTGCTGGTACACTAAAACACTAATACTTTGATGAGAACTCTCATCATCTGGGCCATTCCATCAGGTTTTGGCCAAAAAATGTGATGAGGTCCATGTAACAGACATATGAGATATTACACACTAAAGAAGAGATCATTTCTTGAATATTTTTATGCCATGAATATAATAACCATGCCCTACCAGATCGTGTCTGTTTCGAAAAGTGATCTACGGCATAAAAAAAATGATGAGATACAAATTTGTTTGTTTAGCTCTGTGACACAGACATCACACTTACATAAATTCAATAACTTGATTTTTTTAATTTCTACACATCATAATGCTTGAGTACGTCTAAAGATACTAAGTCATGCTTTTTGTGTTGAAATCAACATTCACAAATGTTGTTGAGCTTCATATGATATACATGTCGTTTCTTAGTTCTGGTATATCTCAAAAATTGCCCTAAGCCTATGAAATTACCCATCTATAACAATGAAATGGTAAGAAATAAATTGAGTTGAACTGACAGAAGGCACACAAACGAGAGCTGAATGTGGAATGAGCTAAAAACCTCAAACAAGTTTGGAAAGTTTTTTTAGCCACCTATTTTTCATTTATTACCAGGAACATTTTGCCTGGTTCTTGTTCATCTTGTTTATCATATAGACAAATGTTTAGTCAACATACATCTTTAATACTACTCAACATGCACTTGCCAATTCAAACAAACATAACTTTTCGTGCATTTCTACATGTATATCAAGCAATTCTTTAGTCAGATTTTTTATAGGCAACTTTTATCTTGATGTCATATTGAAACAACAAATACTCATACATACCATGTTTCAAATCAAAGTGTTTTTCAAGAAAAGCATAACAGATTCAAACCTTGTATCACTTATTTCTTACCTTTCCTATCTATAAATCTCAACCCTGATCTACTTCATATGGATTATACCTTTTCTCGTCCAGAAATTGATTTTTTTTCCTTCCTTAGAGGTCATTTTTAAGTGAACTTGGCCCTAATTGGTAATGGTTTTATAACAAATCAGACAATTATATTTGTATTATTGATTTTGGGATGGATCAACATTTATTTAAGTGCCTACCACTAGCCTAGAATTAAATATGTGGGAGGGGAACAAATTAAAGACATCCATACAGAGATGAAGATTTTGCCTCGATTTATAATAAGAATGATAAACCATGGAAGTGGATGGGAAGAAGGCAGATGTAAATGAGAGAGCCTTTTCGAGGTTGATGTCTGATAAATTTTGCTACTCAAGCAAATGAGCAGAAACAAGTTTTCCAAAAATGATTGTGAAAATCAACATTAGCTGTGACCTGCACTAGAAAGCTGTGATGATTTGGTGATTCGGAGAGTTGCAATATTTTATAACTCACTATTCACGATATGGGGCTGAAAATATGTGCCTTTGCAAGCTTTCATCAAATTCATGAATAATTTAATGGCAATGTCATACATTGTTAAATCATGTTTTATTCCAGAATCCATGGTTTAAAGCTTCAATTTCATGTCTCTCTAGCAAAATCCTGAAATGATTCAAATATTTATGGACTGCTTTATGAAACATTGTTACACTTTAATATTGTGATCATTTCATCGATATCATAAGGTTTTGTTTAGAATGGAAAATGTTCACAGCTTCTGGATTCATCCCCGCCCTCCCCCGCCTCCCCCCAATGAAAACAAGAAGTTGCAACATCACATGATCAAGTCCAAAGTATACAAGACTGAACATCAATCATTATTTACAAATGAAGAGATAAGTGATATGCATACATGTGCATGAACACTATTCATACACCATATCCACAGCCTCCAAATTTTCATTAAAATTTGATTTCCAATACTGGAACAACTAATGTACACAAAGGAAACTCAGACATATACTCCTGATTATCTTAGTATTTAGACGGTATTTCCTTTTCAGACATGACTAAAAACATTTCATTTACTAAAAAAAAAAAACCCAATAGGTCCAGAAATGTTACAGTAGCAAAATATTGAAGAAAAGCATGAAAAGCACACTATTTCGTAGTCTTTCCAAAATAATTCAAATTTGACAAAATGATATGTTCCAGTTGCCGATATAATGTCTAATAAAAGCTGAAACAATATGTTCCTGTGTACCACTATTACAATCTGAATGATTAACTTTGATTGTCTTGTTCAAAATTGTAATTTGTCAGTCCATGGGTGGTCTGCAAATACTACTTTATAATAAAAGAAAACAAATTCACTGAAGTCTGTTTCCAGTCAGTGTATTTCCAGGGGTGGGGGGGGGGGGGGGGTGGGGGGGGGGTGTGGGGTGTGGGGGGGGGGGACTTTAAATCATGCTAAGTTCTGTAATGAAAACTGCTTTAAAGACAACCTGTATAGATAGACATCATAAAGATCACACTCCACGTATTTGTCTTCCTTGAACATCTCTCTCACTGAAACATGTCCTGAAGCAACTTGCTCATAAAGACAGCATTTCTCATCGCTATTGAGCGGTCTTGATAATTCATACAGGTATCACTGCATGCCGTTTTATTCACACAACTGTTCAATTCAGGTTTCCTAAAGGCTAGAGTACTTTTAATCTCTCAACTTACGTGTCGGTCTTGTTTTTCCCCATGCCATAGAACTCTCTGCGAAGCCATCTGTGCAGAGAAAAATCGAACAGGAGCAAACAAATCATGAGACACTTATATCAACAACATGGGTGCTTACTTTGATATCTTTGATACGAAAAATGCGGAATCTCCTTGTAAACTCTACTGAGGGCGGTGGCCAACAACAAACATGATGTATGGCAAGTCAATATGAACAAATGCCCCTGCTGATATTCTGTACACAACATTTTGGGCGCACCTCGTCATGCATGTAGGTGAACAAGCATCTGGCTGACTACTTTTTTTTCTCAGAACATCCGTGTGATCTGTTGACCCTTTCTGAGCCATGTAGGTTTTCAATTATTGTAACTTACATACAGTCTATGGTAACTACCATGGCAACAGGTGCAATAATGAGAACTCACTAGCTGTTGCCATGGTAGTTACCATTAATGGTAAGTTATAAAAATTGAAAACCTGTATGCAGCATGGCCTGTGCTAGACAAATGGTTGGTCTACAGGATAGGTCTGCATTCTTGATGAATCAAGACATCGATAGTTGTAGAAATCTTTTGTTTTTCTTATAGACATGAATTTTCAGCCCTTCCTAAGAAGCTTAAGAGGTCCAATATGATCTAGGATCTATTTGTTCCAGGAAGAGAGGAATAGTGGAAAGCCAAACAAATCTACCCGGAGAGCTTTTTTTTCCATTCTTCTTTAATTACATAGAACTCTTTTAATATAACAAATGTTTTTTGCATGAAGGAACCTTCTTAAAATGACATATTATCTGTATAATCATGATCTATATAATAATAATAATTATGGCCCAACATCATATCGGTTTGACTGTACCCAGTTTTAAAAAGAATATCATATACTTGAAATGAATCATACAAGTCATACATACATGTAAATCATACTTTACAAAGACAGTTTACTCGATTTTGTTGATGTTTTAGCTTTATGGCAGTCAGTCAAAATGACTTTGTCAAGGATTCTTGTAGCCTGGCTTCAAGACTGTTGGGCATTATCATAAAAAAAGTTCAATAAATGGGCGTGGCTGCCGTAGACCGAACTTTCTCGATTTTTTTTTTCTCCAGCTGGCTCCCATGAGAAAAAGAGGAGAACGATGCAGTCACGAGTCTTGGAATGTCAACAGCTATTTTTCAGTCTGTCCAGAAATGTTCAACAGGCTTGAATCTAGGCTATATACAAGACTAACACTCTCAATGTCAAGGGTAGTAGTAGGGTCATTCCATGGGGTTGGGGCAAAGTTTTTATGCAATGTCCACGTAACAGAGGTGTATCAACCTTTGCAGTTCACCATGAAGATCAATTCAGATGTGGTTAAGTTTTGAGCTGTCAATGAAAAAGTGCTCTCGTCTTTCAGTAATAGACGTTAAAATTGAAAATCTTTTATGGCTTTGAAGCAACAGGCATACAAAAATATACCACTGTTACATGGACATCATATTGTTTTTGAATGGACAAGAAATTGTCATAAGCCAAATTGCAATATACCATGGTCTTTAAGAAATAATATTGGATGGGACACCATTTGTTGGCTCATGCCATTATTGGACTATATTTGCCTGGTTTGAAAAAGATGTGGTATGTGGATGTGGATATGGTATGTCACAAAAATTGCCCCAAACCCATGGAATCATCCAGTAGAGAACCCAATGTTTCTCACCTTTTGACTTGTAGTGGGTAGCTGGCTTTCTCTGTGTCTTCTACGAGCCACTTCAGGCCGACTATCCACAGGTGATACTCGTCCGGATTCACAGCTAAAGACATAGGAGCAAAGCAGAGGGGTGCATAATGAGTCATATTGAATCGAATTTATGTCCGATAAAAATGAAGAAAATATTAATGGAGATCGACATGGAATGGGAGTTCACGGCTGGATAGCCCCAATCAGCTCTTCTTGATACAGCTGTTCTTCTGGGGGAAAACAAAAAAATAAGAAACAGATAATACTGTAACAAACACTACATGACATCACAAAATGTGAAACAGTCAAAGAATATAGGAGTGCAATGTTTATTACAATTACTGGTAAATGAAAACATGCAAATAACATTCAAAATAATTACAAATCCCCTCCTCTCGCCCTCCCCTCTTCTCGCTCTTCCCTTCTCTCGCCTTGCCCTCCTAAATTCCTATCTGCATGCCTAACCCTAATCCCTAATTAAATGCAACATAAGGGATACTAAGCATTGACAACATGAATCATTTGAGCATGCTTACTTCGATGTCTAAAAATCTGATCCACGCCGAGTTTCATGACTTTTGAAAAAGGGAAACATTATCTTTAATGTATCTGGAATTGTGAATCCCTACATGTATGCACAAGAAATCTTATTTTCAATCATGAATATTCAATGATTTACAGTTTCAGTTTCTTGCTGACGTGTGGGGCACTACTCTTACAGATTATTTTTTTCAAGCAGTGCTCATTTATCATGATACAGTGTAGGCTTTGTGTGAACCAATCCATGCTAAACCCCTCTGGTACCAGAGGTGCATGACATGTGTAATACATGTAGGTCAATGGGCAATTCCTGGCTTGGTAAACGATATCAGGATAAAGTGTGAACATAGCATGTTGGGGGTGGACGTTGTTAGGAACCAGGCACTTCCATGAAGGAACAGGAATACCAGATCTAGAGTCAAGGTCATACAAGAAGTCAAGCAACTGCTAAACCAGGCTGACACTACCACAGATAGGGACTCGCAAACAATGAAAACTTGAGTCCCATTTTTGTCTGTTGGGCAGTGCCCGTTGTCTTATAGCAATGTTCGAGTCTTATCATTGATCATGTGATCATGTGATTTGTGAATAAACTTGTGGTTAACCCACTCATTTCCAACAAATGATAGTCAACAGGGATTATTGCCTGCGGGACTATGGGGGGTTGAAGAGCAATTTTCTGAACATCAGGGGTCAGTTATCATCGGGGTGGTCACAGGAACAGCTTCGCTATGTATGGTGGAAAAAGACTTCTTGCTTTAAACTCACTAAACAACGACGAAACATGGAATGCCAAGAAAGCAAATCACACCATGAATGATAAGAATAGCATGATTACTTTCTGGAACTGATGTGCAGTGTTTGCACCAAAAATTTTGACACTTCGGAGCGGGGACCACCCTGGTTATCAACAGAATGGATTAAATGGGGGAAGAGCAGCTGACCAGGGCCCTGTTGAATAAAACTTACCATTAATGGTAACTTTGCTATCACTGGCAACCTTTGATGTGATTGACTGTCCAGTGATGTTACCATGGTAGTTACCATTGATGGCAGAGTTACCATTAATGGTAAGTTTTATGCAACATGGTCCAGATGCACCATTTGTTTGATGTGAGCTGATCCCTGTTTAGTTCCGATTGATTTCGTGTCAAGTTGCAATTAAGCACAACTCTCTTTACGACAAGACTCTGACCTTCTGCATAATTCAGGGAGCATGTATTGCGCAATACCATTAATCATAATGAATCTGGTACAGATATCACGCGTATCCACCATTTCTCCTCTTCACCCCCACCCCCGCCCCTCATCCCCTTCTATAACCCTGTACTTATCTGCAAATTAAGCACAACATTTGTGGCAATTTTGCTGATGCATTACCAATACCTGTATATATGAACAGGAGTCTTGCATTATGTGGTAGGGATTTTTCCCAGCTATTTTGTGGATCAAGACCTAGTAACCGCCATATTGCAGTTTAACGTAAGTGACTCGTATAAACTGCGTCTCCGAATCAGCAGTAATTGTTGCGTCTCATGCAACATGCTATGGCATGTGATTCGCTAATCGCAACACTGATACGGCTTAGAGGAACATGTCACCATCGCGTGTTTGCTCATGCTGGAAGTAAGGAGGAGAGTACACCATTTCCAAAATACCGCAATATTACAACTTTTATCAGTGTATATGAACAGCGTTTTTAGATGCTTGGCGGAAACTTTTTTTCACCAACATGCATATCGGTATCATCACGATCATGGTACATGTATATGAACGGGGCTTTTGTGTCTCTCTCTCGACTCCTCTCTTCATCTTCTTCTACCACCATCCGCCCCCACACTCCAAGACCAGGCTCATCCTATTGATTCACTCCCGTCTGCCCCGCCCACGAGATGGCAATCCTGGTTAATTGGTCACCAATTGGTCGGGGCACTTTGCTTTTGCCTGCATTTGCTGGGAAATTAATCCAGCCGATCGAAATTATAGAGCAAACATGGTTCGACGCAGCAACAACACCATCATCAGCCATGAACTGAGATACATAACACAAGGAGCTTCAAGGAAAAGAGGATTCTGACTGGGGTGCGGAAGTGACAATCAACCAAGGCCTAATTTTGAAACCACTTATATCTCCATCACTGCTGTCAGTATGAAAATAAACGGTGGCAATTTATTCCAAAGATTGGGGAAATCATAGTGCTAGAGACTGTTATAAATGTAGAAATTGATGTCAGACTTTGATAGTCTTGTTGTGATAACGGCTACAATGCACAATATGGAAGGACTTGAAATGTGCATTAAATCTTGACTAAAATAGCTACCGCAAAGGCACTTTCACCCCCCAAAAATGAAATTTATAATTGAGAAGTACAATTCCTGATTTTGCAACCATGTACGTTCTCCCATCGATGCTGTCAGTACAAAAATAGCAGGTGGCAATTTATTCCAAAGATTATGGAAAATCATAGCACTAGAGACTGTTATGTAGAAATTTATGTCCGACTTTGATACAGTAGTCTTGTTATGACAACGGCTACATTACACAATATACATTGAAAAGAAGGGACTGACATATCCATCTTGACTAAAATAACTACCACAAAGACATTTCCACCACAAAAAAAAATGAATTTATCATTGAGAAGAAGTACAATTCAATTCCTAATTTTGCTACCACATTCTTTCTCCACTATTTGTTTTATGTGACACCTCCAGTAGACCAAAACAAACTCCGCCTTGTTTACGTTTGTTGATTCACATGCACCAGCACTTTGTGTCAGAGGTATAGGCAAATTAGCTCGATATGCATATGCACACACAATTTCTAGTCGCCGGCCCTTCAGAATTATTTTTTCCTCCACACATTGTGCTCTAATGACAATGCACGAATGAAAAAACATTCATTATTTGTTCACCAACTGAATGCTTCCCTTTACTGATCGCGCGTCCCCCAAATTCACCCCTCGGATGAGGGCTAAAATTTGGGGGACGCGCGATTAGCGGAGGAAGCGCGCAGTGTGCAATGGACAATTTCGTATGGATCTAAAATTGCACGGTGAATGGAATTAAAATTGCACAGTTCATGACGTCATTGTAAATGGACTGAATGATCGACATCAAACAACCAAATGACAGGGATCTATCTTTGTGTCATAAAAATTTGAATATATTAAAAGATAGGACAATGAAGGCCATTTCAATTTAACTTGAACTCATACAGCTTCAAGGCACAAATATTTCCCAGCATTTCACGATGTAAGAAACAAATGTCTTACCCATTACTGACAGGGTCTTTAGTCTGAACTCTGTGCCGTAGAATACCACGAAGCAAATGCTGTTGGCATGGCGACGATGCTCCTCTGGCCATTTCTCGAAGTCTTTGGAATTCTTGCCAGGTCTGATCTCCTTGATTTCTCTGATGTTAACTGTGGAGGGAAACACAAGATTTGAAAAGTTGACAAATTATAAAAAATATAAACATCAGGGAAAAAAGCCACAATGATAATCTTCTTGAATTTATCTGATTTTTTTACTAACTGAATCCTAGCGAAATACAACGTACAAATATTAGTACAACAGGAGGGAGGACACATAATTCCCCCATAGGCTTACGTGTTAAAAAACATGAAAAATGGATGTAAATGATAATGCTAGACATATTTTTGTCACAGATAGCTTATTCACCTATCTTTGCCTCATAAAAAATGTCATGATGCAAGATTTTGGTGCAATTTTTTATTGAAAGCCTGAAACTGAGGCTGCCCTTAATGCTCAATAAAATCACAAATATACATAACTTTGAGGAAATAGCAGAAAACTCCCTTTTTATGAAACTTGGTATGCATGGATACTATGTGACAAGGAAGTAAATAAACCACTCGGCCATACATTTAGGGCCAGAGCAAACATGGGGGTCTCCCTATAGCCTCAGCTTGCAAGGGACTCCATGAACAAAGTAGACACCTGTGTATGCATACGAAGGCTGCAAGGTACTTAGTCCAGCCGGGGAAGTCCGGAAAGAGTTCCAAAGACAACATCATTTTTGAAACAAGGCATTAGCAATATTGTGTCTCGCCCACTTGCGAAAATAACCAGAAATATCGCGATCTCCGTTGCTACGCAAAAGAAAACTAAAACAAACAAATAAGCAACTTTAAACAGACAACATCAAAATCAGGTGCAAAATAGTGACTTTGAATAAATTTGCATAAATGTGCATGAGTAATGTTTGCCTAAATCTACATCAGTAATGCTCACACATGCTCACACAATTCTGTGCACAAGTTAGGAAGCCTTCACCAAGAGTCTTGCAAGTAAACTTTAATGTATGACCTCAAATGACCTTTGACCTTATCATGTGACCTCTTACAGCACAACAACATGCAGGTGCCCCCAGTGCATCCATCATCCAAGTTTGATTGCCATTGTAGCAACATGTGATGAGTTATGTGTGATAAGAGAGTCTTGCAAGTAAACTTTAACGTATGACCTCAAATGACCTTTGACCTTATCCTGTGACCTCCAACGGTACCATAACATGAAGGTACCCCCAGTGCATCTATGACCCAAGTTAGGTTGTAATCCAAGCAACCTATGTGAAGTTATTTGTCAAAAGAGAGTCTTGCAGGTAAACTTTAACATATGACCTCAAATGACCTTTGACCTTATCCTGTGACCTCTAACAGCACCATAACATGTAGGTACCCCCAGTGCATCTATGACCCAAGTTAGGTTGTAATCCAAGCAACCCATGTGAAGTTATTTGTCAAAAGAGAGTCTTGCAGGTAAACTTTAACGTATGACCTCAAATGACCTTTGACCTTATCCTGTGACCTCCAACGGTACCATAACATGAAGGTACCCCCAGTGCATCTATGACCCAAGTTAGGTTGTAATCCAAGCAACCCATGTGAAGTTATTTGACAAAAGAGAGTCTTGCAGGTAAACTTTAACGTATGACCTCAAATGACCTTTGACCTTATCCTGTGACCTCCAACAGCACCATAACATGAAGGTACCCCCAGTGCATCTATGACCCAAGTTAGGTTGTAATCCAAGCAACCCATGTGAAGTTATGGATCATAAGAGAGTCTTGCAGGTAAACTTTAACATTTGTGACGGACGACGGACGACGGACGGACGACGGACGGACGCCATTTGGATCCCTTAGTCTCGCCTTCACCTCCGGTGGGCGAGACAAAAAATATCAATATAAAATCAGTTGGACATGTTTGTGGGATTTTGTTCATCTAAGCATGAAGATTGATCATTACAGCTCCAGAGCAGTGCCAAAGTTGAGCACAGGTACATTCATGTAGGTTCCTGAATACATTTATGGGGACTTTATGAACTCGCACAAGAACCTGACATTTTGAGCGATTTGGTTGGTAACCTCAATTTCATGATTTCAACAAAAAATTGTTTCAAAGACTTGCCCTTTAAATTTTCATGAGGCAAAGATAGATTGATAGGCTACTTGTAACAAAAACTTGGACACCCCAGAGATGCCAAACTCTTAGAAATAAAAAAAAAAAAACATTTTTAGGTGGAATGTGTTTCGGATTAAAAAACAGTATTTACAGTTTTGTTCAGTTTTAAAAAAAATCCAAGTTTTGTGAGAAACTTTGCTCAAAATCACAAGTTTTTGTAACTTATAAAAAGTACTTGAAACTCCACAAAAGTAACCGTTGGCTCATCTGACAGCCTCATTATCAGCATACATGTATATTTTTCATGATTTGTTTAATTTTCAGTTTTACCACATGAGTACAAATAAAGGGGCATGCTGTCTAAAGGGAATGTGTGCATATACCATATACTGCCCCACACTCTCACAGACCTGACAGTTGGACTCAATACAGCTTATAAAAAGGTCATGATTGTTTTTAAGATTCAAAGATAATTTTTTTATGTAGCAATGCAGCCGTGAGACTGTGAAGTCAAAAGCTCACTCTATTACTATTATGTTTATATCCAAAAATATGGATCAATCTTCCTCAAAGAAAATGACTTCCTCATGTATTTTCCCCTGAAACTAATTTTTGACCCGTGCTCAGTATCTGTGTGGGGAAATTCCACAGACTAAATATGCTCTATACTCCGGGCTAAACATAAATCAACTGGCTTTTACATTTGTATGTTCGAAGGACAGTACACATGAATCAACTTGGGACAACCTCACATACATGATCATGTACATGTACAGTACCATACAAAACTTACAGAAATGATCATACAAAATCAATTCTCAATCTGAACAGGAATAATTCCCCTTATAATCATGTTCAGTTTCCAAAAAGATTTCATTTACAAGGATGTACAGTACATTCATTTAAAACACCAAACACATATGAAAAATCCTGTTGCAGTTCCTCATATCCAAAACAACTCAGATAAGATTGGTTTCTAGGCTTTTTAACTCTGATAACATTTCAAATTACACCCTTTTTAATCAGCTCAGCTCTAAGAAGAGAGCTCCTGAAGGTTGACTTGCCTCCAATTTGTATGAACAGACTTTTGTTCAAACAAACAGATTTGCCTTAATCCCCACTCCAAATTAAAACCTCTTATATCACCATGTCCCAAATCAGTGTCATTGCTATATAAATGCACTTTATGTAGGTATTTCCTTCAACACAGAATGCCATTTTCAAAGCCTGTCACGATGTTGCATTGTACAATCTGTCCTTAAAAAACTACAATGTGTGGAGCATTAATGATTTTCAAAGTTAAGTACTCTGAATGAGACTAACTATCTGCAGCTCTGTAAAAAAAAAAAAAAATAGAGCTACAGTAGTAAAAACCTGTTAACCCTCTACATAAATTCGGACACCACATTTGGTCATTGATAGCCTATTGAATTTGTATTCATGATTACTGGTGCACGAAAACATTGCTGCAATTTTGAGCAAAGTTAATTGATCGTTGGCCTTGAACCACAGACAGATTTTACCCCAATTGTAGGAAGTCAACATCAGTTAAATGAATTACAGTGAGATCAAGTGTGAAGTAAAGCCGTCCAATGGCTCCAATATGAGTGTTAACACACAGGGAATGGACAACCAATACAAAAGCATATGTGCCTCTCATCAATTCATCACAGAGTAATGATTACTGGTCACTTTATAATAACAACTACCGGTTATTGCTAGTGATAATGTATGTTCAACATGGAATCTAAAACGATCACGAAGTTTTGTGAGCTTCTGCAACACTTCGTCAGGTGTGATACAAAATTGTGGTGAGTAGGGGTTTAAATACCCTATGGTCAGTGCAGCGCACTAACCAAGAACCCGCTCCTAAACGGTCAAAGGACAAAGCCCAAACTATTGACCGGCGTACATGTACCCAGATGCTCGACAAAACAATAGGCCGTTGATACAGCTCGCATCATGGTATTATTCTAATGGTATTATTCCTTTGAGTTTGATCAGATCATCAGACATGGAAATATCAGAGATCAAAGCTAAGGATGTCTCTCTAATCCTTCCATAACCAAGCCTTGAAAACCTCATTGGCTTCCTACACATTTTCATAAGAAAGACAAGGTGTCCCTTTAACAGGTCCAAAAAATACAATTTTGGAAAAAATTTAAAATGGAAGTATTGTATTAGTAATGTATTAGAACTTCCCTCCTAATAATAAAACTGGAACCTGATGTTAGACAAATTTAAAGCGATCAGTAGATTGTGACATGGTTTTGGGCAGGCCGTCCAAAACCTACATAGCCTAGTGATCGGAGAACGCTTTGCGCTATGGTCTGCCTCCTGGTGCGTGCGTTCAATGGGAGAAATTAATACTTGCATCTAGTGCTAAAAGGGACAATGTGATTAAGAATGTAGACTATGCTTGCCTCGGTTCAAACATAAACAATGAAAGTTTTTCACTTCTCCAGAAAATGTTTGAGAAGCAAAGACTGTGAGATTTCATACACAATATTGTTAGAGTATACTGCTTATTTCTGCCAAGTTTCATGACTTTTAAAAATGGGACACCCTGGCAGTAATGTTCATGAGAGAGTTGAGGCATATTCTGTAAGACAAGCTGTTGTGTTTAATAATAACAAATAAATGAAGCATGGATTCAACGCCCGCCATTAATCAGTCCCTTCCCATCATCCTCCTCCCAACAGCGAGTCTGCCTTAGCCAGAAAAACACTTAGCCACTTCTATGAAATTAGTATTTGGTGTCCATGTAATTGACACCCTACGTTATGGATGTTCCATCCATCCATCCACACACGGCACTGGATCGAGTTGCATCACTTAATTGTTTCTGTTGAATAAGGGAGATAGTCTAATTAGATATTTGATCGTGTCGGAATAATAAACAAGTCTTACACTGATATACCTGTTGCTGATAATCAGCATCAAGAGCCAGCAGCTACCATGCGCAGGTTAGTATGGCTAACAGGCTGTTGAACATGTCATATCCAAACTAAAAAATTAAGTCTTTTTATTAATTTACAGGATGGGGCACGCTATTCTTACTACAGCACTACTGGGTGTATGCCTAAAAGATATTTTCACAATTGAAATTACCCGGTACCCCAGAATGCCCTTTCACTAAAAGACTTAAATCTTCATGAAACTAGTCACTATTTCATTCTCTGCCTTTTAAAGGACTGTACTGGGAAGACAAAAAAGCCTTCAAATTGTGATCGTGAGCAATCTTCTTACCAATGGTCTTAAATTCATGTATTGTCCATTTTTTAAACTTGCTGAAAGTTATTTGCCCTCAAATGATCCACAAATGGAGTAATGAGTGATTAAATCACAGTTTATCATTGTGTTTGGGCCGAACATTTTGAGGATTTATGATTTAATCATCAATTACTCAAAATAGGGATCATTTGAGGGCAAATAACGCTCAGCAAGTTTCTAAAGTGGACAATACATGAATTTAAGACCATCGGTAAGAAGATTGCTCACGATCACAATTTGAAGGCTTTTTTTTTGTCTTCCCAGTACAGTATTCTCCCTTTAAAGGAGAAATTGAGAATGATTACTGGTAGTCTACTACATCCAGACCCCTTTATTGAATAGTTTGGTTTAGAAATGCCTAACAGCCTGGAAACAAGGCTAGTCTGGTCTTCCAGACATCAGTTCTAAGAGGGTGTCATGACTCTCCCTGACATATCGCCGGGCAGGATGCATTAAGGATAGTTCTTCAGGGTCATTAACCTCCAGTTTGTTTGTGTCTGATTATGGCCCTGTTTCACCAAGATGTGCGTCAGTGACATGTTTGGACGATGAGTGACCTGTTCTTGTACCAAATGAGATAGACCTACAGTATCCCATTTTGGTCCTGTTTTCACACAGTGGGAGCGAATTTCCTACAATCCCAATCAAATATGACAAATCATAAACTTTGTATTCAGACACTTATCAACGACAAGAATTTTAATCTACAAATATCAGATTTCAACTTTAGCTGATGGAAATCGAAATCATTGAGAATCTGATTTTGGCACCTAAGAACATGTCACCAGCTGTGCATAAAGTTGTGCATAACTTAGCTCACATCTGAGTGAAACACCCCGCAGCACTGATAAATTTCACATGAAATTTTCCATTTCAACAGTTCTTCATTCTAAACACGGATCTTCCCTGAGGCCATTTCAAAGACCACCTGAGTGGAAGAGGTGTGTCCATTCAGTGGAAAACACTTCAAAACTTACAAAGCCTCATGAGGAATGTAGCTGAATGAAGAGCAAGAATCAGGCCATGCACATCTTTAGAAGCTGGAAACTTGATTTTTAAAGGAGCATGCAGTGTAGCCCATTGCAAGTCAATTAAGGCAAAAACTGTATTACATGGAAATGGAAGGAAATGCAAGCACTCTCCTCGCGATCTCATGACTAGAAACTGACTTAAGATGGAAGTGGAATTTGAACAGGTCATCCATAATTCAATTCAAACTACTGTTTTTATGGTTTATAGAAAATTTGACAGACTTTGCTTTTGTCTGCAAAAGTGCATTACTACCTTTAACTCTTGGAGTACCAAGTGTGCTCTTATATCAACCGTAATGCACACAAATCCAGTCTGCCATACACTACAGCTCAAAGGAATTGGCATAGGGAAAGGGAAACGGAAGAAAGGGAAGGAGCCGCAGTTTTAAACCGTGGTTTATTTTGTCCAGTTCAGCATGAAACACGATGCGTTAGCCTAAAAAACATCATGTTTCATGCTGTACTAGACAAAATATACCGCCGTTTAAAACTGCGGCTCCTTCCCTTTCCCTTTCCCTATGCCAATTCCTTTGAGCTTTAGTGTATTATAAAACAGTCCATATCCTTGCCAACATTCAAAAGTAAACATAAAGAATATATAATAAAATCATATAGTCTTGACTTCCTGTCATCTGAGAAAATCATAAATCATACTTATTTTTTTTGTTACTGTCAGCATTTATTGGTTGTATTTTTGTTTGGTAATATTATTAACAACTATAAACTAATAACTGGGGAGCAGCCTTAGACAAGTCAATGACCTTTGCTTCTCCCTCCACACTTGTGTATTGATGTGCCTTTCATTATTGTACTATTCTATTTACTTTGTATTCATGTTTATCTTACTAAATATGTATTTCTATTTGCATGTGATAAATGTAGTATTTTATGATCCAAGATGTGGAAAATAAATGAAATGAAATGAAATCCCATAAAGCATCAGTTGACTTGGCACACAAAGGGTTAAAGGTCAAAACTACAAACATCATAATATTGGGACCATCTACAAATAATATCTTCTGTGAAATGTTTGCCTCCTGTGAATCCAACAAATATTTTGTGGAATTTGCCTCATACAATATAAATGCTACATTGAATATTTGCACAGATGCAATTATTGCCTTTCGTGTTTACAATGCGATAAGGATTTCTTTGATTGCCACTTTAAAAAGAGAAACGGCTGCAGGGAAAATATGAACAAAGAGTTTCTTTCATGAACAGCAACAAGAGACGCATCCGCCCATGTACATGCACTACATTGTACATGTGGTAATTACTTTTTGAACTGAAGTGGCATTATTAGAAACAATAAGAACCCATTTATAGCACAAAGCAAATTGAGTAATTTACTGCACGACCAGAATTGAACATTACAGCATTTTCTTTTAAATAAGTCTTCTTCAAAAGAATGCTCCATCTAAAAGTAATAATCATTGAGAATTACACCAACAAAAGTTAAAGTTATTCTGTAAATATGGATGATTTGGTATTTGACCTTGACTTTTAACCTTTTAGATCCATAACTTTCTCAACAAATTGTTTTGTTATACAATATTTTCAATGATCATCTCTCCATTAGCTCTGATGTACATGTACAGGTCACATTTGTGGCATTAACTCATATTTTGTCTTCATCATGTCAATGCTTACAATCCAATTCAACCCTGTACTGAATTTTTATTTTATAAGCGAACATCAGTGAGAAAACTACGGGTGCTCAGGGGCAATTATTGTAAATGTGGTATATTTCACGTACCGGGTAGTCATATATTTTTCTGAATTGCGACAACCCTGACCATTTGCGCAAGTACTGTATTTCATAGGTCCATCATATGACCAACACACAGGCCTACGTACAAAGTGATACAACACATGTCAGAGTCACAACGCATCAACAATATCATACTACAAAAAATGTAGCAAACTGACATGAGACGCACGCACTCTGCCTACAGCTACCGTGTAGCTGGCTAGCAATGAAAGCGGCACTTCAAATTGCAGGTCATAAAATAGGCCACCCATTTAAAGGGCATAAATACTGTACTGGGAAGGCAAAAAAAGCCTTCAAAATGTAATTGTTAGCAATCTTCTTGTCAATGGTCTTAAATTCATGTATTTTCTATTTTAGAAGCTTGCTGAAAGTTATTTGCCCTCAAATGATCTACATTTGGAGTAATGAGTGGTTAAATCACAAATCCTCAACGTGTTCGGCCCGAACATTTTGAGGATTTAATCATTAATCATTAATTACTCCACATGTGGATCATTTGAGGGCAAATAACTTTCGGCAAGCTTCTAAAATGGACAATACATGAATTTAAGACCATTGGCAAGAAGATTGCTAACAATTACATGTTGAAGGCTTTTTTGCCTTCCCAGTACAGTACATGTATATGCCCTTTAACGCATTGTACATTGTAGCTGACAGTGACTGATTGTAAGCATGAAGCCCAAGATAGAACCGTAAATGATTGGCAACATGTTTGCAGTGTGAGAACCGTTTACGTAGAATTCACGGAAATTAAAACACAATGAAATATACCACATTTACAGTAGCCCCCGAAGTAAAATTCACGGAAATCAAAACACAATGAAATATACCACATTTACAGTATCCCCCGAAGTAAAATTCACGGAAATCAAAACACAATGAAATATACCACATTTACAGTAGCCCCCCAAATGCAAAAAGAGCCCCTATGGCTAACAAAAGCGCCCCTGTGAAAACTGTATTTCCTCATAGGACATCAGGCACAGCATGGTCAGTGTGTATGTTTGACCTTCTCAGAACCAAGCACGACAGCTCCATACCAATAACAACTCGTTTCTTTGGCCTCTGGGACAGAGCTGGTTAATAATATTGTGTTTGGAAAGAAATCTTTACAAATAACCTGTTGTTCTTTTTGCCAGGATAGCATGTATACACGCACGAGCCACATTTCTGCAACCTTACTAGCCTAGTTGCATGTAGTTACTACAAATATACACTACAGCTCAAAGGAATTGGCATCGGGAAAAGGAAAGAGAAGAAAGGGAAGGAGCCGCAGTTTTAAAATGCGGTATACATGTATTTTGTCCAGTTCAGCATGAAACACGATGCTCTAGCCTAAAAAGCATCATGTCAACTGTGGCTCCTTCCCTTTCTTCCCTTTCCCTTTCCCTATGCCAATTCGTTTGAGCTGGAGTGTATGTAGCTAAATGCATTTTAGTAATTAACTACTGTAACTAGGAAAAGTACGGTTTCATGACTATGGCCGCAGGTCGACGTTGGGAAGAACATTTGTAACAGTGACACTGTGTAGCTTACTCATCTGTATACCCCACTCAAGGCCTAATCACATTCTAACCGACTTCCACAGTTTCCTTTTAATTATGTAGAGGGGACTGCATGTGTCTGCGTATACCTGGCACTCAACTCCACATAGCCTTCAATACGGTGTCACAACCTGCTACGGTACTGGTGAACTAAATCTACAATGTACAATGCGCACAGCCATCTCCACCTACACATGCATTATGTAAGATCAGGGCAAATAAGAGCGAGCACCAATTTTACAAACTTCATCAACGATTGATGCAGGCCTTTTTTTCCCAATCTCTTTCAGTTAAGGGAATGTTGTGCTGGCAATATGTTTTTAAAGGAAAGGTTGATATGCAAAGTTCCAGTACATGAAAATATCAAAATCAATTCAATACTGTATGTCATACAGTCAATATTCTTTTTAAACATTTATGACCCTATTGTGTGCAGTGAAAATTGATGCTTATTTTAATAAACACGTTTGCATTTTTCCTAACCAGGCAAACCTCCTGTATACGTAGTTCAGAATTGCCAGATCTTCAGAAAATAGCTGTTTCCATGGTCCCATTAATTATGACCATATTGACATTTAAGAAAATTACAATCGTGATATTAATGATATTTCCCTTGAGCACATTCTCAGAATTCCCTGATCAAACCCTGAAAATATGAAAAATACTCATTCATTAGCATTTGTTTAGCATACTGTACATGTATGTGTGCAACGTAGGTGCCATAGCCTACATTCACAATCCTACTGCCCCTATCAGTGTGTGATACGTCAGGCATCGCGAGCATGTTCCCATTGAACGCATGCACTATGGTGCGGACCATAGCGCACAGTAGTCTCCAGCCTCTATGCTACAAGAACCAGGAGGTTTTGGAGGACCCGCCCAAAACCTCTTCGAAATCTAGGTGCATGTTTATCAATTCTTTTTTTGGTAGAATTAAGATTTCCAAACGCGTTTTAATATTTGTTAACGCGTTTAAACAAGTTGATAAACGCAAAGGTGTTTTGATTATGGGGGTTAAGAAAGCTATTTTGAAACACGCAAATTTGTACGATCCTAAACGCGTTTAAACCAGAAATGCGTTTAAAGAAGCGAGGTAAACGCAAAGCTGTTTTGAAATGCGTTTAAACCACGTGTTTCCATAAACACATCGACCGCATCGATTGTACTACAGTGCACACGTAACGGCGCAGTAGAGCTGTGCAGTGACAAGGCCGGTTTTCGACTTGGACGATCGAGTTGATAAACGCACCGTTTTTTTAAACACGTTTGGAAACGCGTTTGGAAATGCGTTCGCAAAGGCCTTTGGAAACGCGTTTAAATTTCAGAAAAGTTGATAATCACGGCCTAGGATCACTAAAATTCTGCTTAAATTGTGTTTCGCGTTATATGATTAGGATGGAAGTTCTTATACAGTATTTACTCCATTTTTCATGTTTTTAACCAATCTTATGTTTTTGACCTGCAAATGTGATACCCTGTCTTTAAACCATGAAACACAATCAGACCGTGTAAACAGAACAGACAGTTCACCTAGAAGAGGGACTATGCTAATCGCTATCTCAAGCTACCTTACACGCTGGTCATGCACAAACCAGGGAGCTCCTACAGCTCTGTCTATCCACCCACTCAAGCCATCTAATACTGGATAGGTAATAATGGCATACTGGATCTATGGAAGTCAGCAAATGCCATTGACAGCACATTCATTTACAGTACTTTTAGATTAGTTTATTGTAACATAATTAGAGCAATATGGACTGCTCACTGCGTAATCAAGAAATATGCATCAGTCTGTATGTTAGAAAGTCTGGTTTTAAATTTGATGCTTATAAATCAATTTAAAATGGATAAATTAAAAATTGCACTCTTTTTCAAAGACTTACATGCACAATGTACAACCTCTAATCTTGACTCCCTTCTCACTTCAAAACTGTTTTGCTTTATCTTCATCTGTGATGGAAAACATGTATTTGAGTTTCACATGTTTGCCAAAGCTAGCTCATAAATACTAGTACACTGAACTTTTGGTATTTATAAAAAGGCTTATCAATTTTTCTTCTTTTTTTTTCTTTTTTTTCTTTTTTTTTTTTTTTTTTTTTTGGGGGGGTGAAGTTTCTCACTTTGAGAATTTAAAGTATTCATATAGATACGACTTGAAAGCATCAATGAGGATGTGACTTTAAAGCTTATCACTTTCACCCTTTTCAACTTTGTACCGTGCCAAGTATCCTCAAAACTGGTCTGTTGCATTTAAATTTACATTGGAAAAGATAGGTTTGTGAGGTTTACTGCCCACTGACCTTTAGATCTCTCAAGAAATTAACCTCAATTATTCTCCATGTATTGACTATCTTCGTACTGCATGTAAGTTTGGTTGAATTTGGATTTTTGGATTTCTAGTAATTGTCAAAAAGATCATCCTTGATATAGTTCAACATCATTGAGCTTTGAGCTCTGCAATCAAATCTTATCACTTTATCTTCATACGGCTATCCATCATTTTACCACACTTGATTGAAATTGGATAATTTTATTTTATAGTTAATAAAAAATATACATTTGAGCAACTTTGAGCTATTTTAGTCAAGGTGTCAAAATTTATTCAAATTTTGACCTCTCATGGCTTGTAGCTGAAATGTCATGTCATGTGTGATCCATCTGTAACAATTTTTGAAATTTGATGAATGGCTTTCTTATTATTTTGACTGGGTTCGTCATGTCGGAGGCACAGTCAACATTACATTAACGAGATTACAGACAGGGTGTCCCATTTGCTAAAGTCATGAAACTCTGCAGGAATCAGCAGTATACCCAAAGGATAACATTTAAATGAAATTTCACAGTCATACATTGTAGCTTCACAAACATTTTCAGGAAAAGTGAAAAGCTATCCTGGTTAAAGTTTGAACCACAGCGAGCATACTCTACATTCAAAATCGTATTGTCCCTGTCAGCGTGAGATGCGGGCATTGCTCCCATTGAACGCTTGCACTGTGGAGCGGACCATGCTGACCATAGCGCACAGCGGTCTCCAGTCTCGAGTCTATAGGTTTTGGACGACCGCTTCAAAACCTTCTAAAAAATTTAGCGATTGCTATGATTTCGCTTAAAGTCAGTTTCCAGTTCCATCATTGGGAGGGAAGTTCTGATACAATTTCTTCTTCCATTTTCCGTGGTCTTTAAAAGTGCAACAAAGTGCAACTCCAATTGTAATCACCAAGACTGTCAGCTATTCTTGGAATCAGAACTCTGATGATGGAGCAATGAGAAAGGACAGACACTGTATGATCTACAGAGCCGAGTATTCTTTGGCAAGGTCCAACTCCAGGAAACCATGCTAAATCAAGGTTTTGTAGGGCCAGCCATCATAAAACAATACAGGCTTCAACTGAGCATTAAAGTCTTATCTGTTACCTGGCTTATGATACCGGTGTATTTGCATTTCTGCCAGAAAATGTTCAGGGAATCCCCTATTCAATAGATGTTTGTCATAAGGGTTTGGGAAACGAAGAACAAATCTGCAATCTGGCAATATTACAGCTATTACATATGACAGCTATTAATCATATACAGCAAATAATCAAGGCGATCTGGATGTAGCTATCTTTCTGAAGCGCAGCTGAGGAAAGATAGCGTATACGTTCAGATCGCCGGGGAAGTGATATTTCGTCTCATTGCCTGAAACCAAAAGTATCCCTCTCACCACTAGGCCCATTGACTTATACACATTTCACTTACCCATGGTACCAAGAGAGTTAACCCTCTTTTGTCCCATACACTCCAGCTCAAAGGAATTGGCATAGGGAAAGGGAAAGGGAAGAAAGGGAAGGAGCCGCAGTTTTAAACCGCGGTATATTTTGTCCAGTTCAGCATGAAATACGATGCTTTAGCCTAAAAAGCATCATGTTTCATAGTGAACTGGACAAAATATACTGCGTTTTTTTTTAAAAACTGCGGCTCCTTACCTTTCATCCGTTTCCCTTTCCCTATGCCAATTCCTTTGAGCTGTAGTGTAGGTAATAAGTACATTGTAATTGACATTAGACTTTCATTGGCTGGTACCGAAAGGGTAAAGGATGAAAACGGAACTCACTTGCGCCTTCGGTTCTCCCGCCCTGGCGCCGCCAGACGATCTGCCGCGTCTCCATGTTGACCTCGAAGGACTTGCGCTCCGGCTTCTTGCGGACGTAAAAGCGGGTGAGCAGCGTGCCGAGGGAGAGGTCGTGCTGGATGCGGTGCACATCCTGCTCCGTCAGCTCAAGCCCACCATTCTGGATAGCAACCGCCATGATACTGGGAGACTGGTCACCGTTCCCTTCTCAGCACTCACAACTGCCTGGTTTCCAATGCGTGTACTGTGAAGAGAGCGGGTCAAACATCAACACTTGTCAGATGTAAAGAGCAAGATGAAGAAAAAGAAGAGAAAGAGGTAGGGTTGAGGAGCAAATTAGAAAAATTGGTACTAAGGAGAAGCAGAACAAAAGAAGAAATTAATGAACACATATCTACAAATCTGAATAAATTTAATTGAACAGGATATCCTTAGTAAAAAAAAAAACAGTCATGAGACTGGCAAAAATGGCGGCTGCTGTCATGCCAACAGAGAAGTGAGAGGAAATATTAGGAATCCCATTTCTACAGTTCTGGACATATTTGACATTCCATGTGTATTGTTCATCTCTAGATAAAATATTAAATTACTGGTACATCCTGGATATGAAATCAATAGGAATTTGAATTAGTTTTTACATACCGATCTAAGCCTTCCACACTAAAGAAATACAGGTAAATGAAGAGTTGTATAGGTTTAAGCTATTAGGCAGCATTTAATGAAAAAAATATACACTGTAGACTGGCTTTTGAGCAAATGGTCTTTACATGCAGGTTGGCAACTATTTTTTTTATTTTTGACTGTCTTAATAGTCATACCCTAGCAACCAGGTGAAGTCAGGTAACTCACAAAAAAATCACTTCTGATTACCTCCATGCATGTAGTTGTATTACTTCATTAAAAAAATGAAAAGTCTAAAATAGGAGAATTTGCCAGTTTGAAATTAAATCACTATTTCAAAAGTAATAGGAGAGGGATATCACACACCAAAATGAATCCTCCCGCAAATAATATTTTATCCGAGCGATGGAAAAACTGGGGTTGATCCTTTGGGTTCTTAGCTTATATGTGAACTTGACTTTTCCTTCCCATAGTTAACTTAGGTTGCATGATTCTAATTAAGACGGGGACTTCCTAAAATCATTTCGAAGATGATATCATTAAACAAATATTCATACAAAATCAATTGAGCAACTTTTTTCCCATAAGCACGAAAAATTCTCAGTATTGCTCTAGGGTAGTGAAATCATTGGACACATGTACGTGTAGGTCCTTGATTGAATATTGGGGGACTACCGGTATATGAAGTTGCGCAAGCTGCTGGAATTTTAAGCATACAGGCTTAGAAAAACAAACTGCGCCAAAGGCTCGCCCTTCAAATTCTCACGAGGCTAAGATATTTGAATGAGCTATATGTGTGACCAATATATGGGTAGCCTCATTATCAACATCTATTTGTTTATGATTTTTTTCCCACCCATAGTTAACATCTAGTTGAAGGATGCACAATTGTAATTCACAGAGGGACTTCCCCAAAACATACCACAACGTGACATCATCAAAGAAATATCAATATAAAATAAATTGTACATCTTTGAGCAACTTTTTCATAAAGAGTGACCATTATTGCTCCATGGCAGTGTAATGCTTGAGCGAAGAAAGGTCCTTGATGAAATTTGGGGGGAGTACAGTTGTATATGAAGTTGTGCAAGCTTCTGGAATTTTGAGCATACCTGTACATGTACAGTCTTTTAAAAACAAACTGCGTCAAAGACTTGCCCTTCAAATTCTCACAAGGCACAGATAATTGAATAAGCTATATAGCCTCATTCTCAACATCTATTTTCATGTGATTTTTGAGCAACTAATTTACATACAAGCATGGAGAGTTATTGCTCCAAGACACTGCAATGGTTAGAAGACAGGCTGCTTGGTCCCTGGTTATTTTTTTTTTGGAGCAACTGAACCTGTTTTATCACCCCCACCCTCCTCCGTTGGCAAAACAGTTTTACCCCCCAAAATGGGTAGATTCTACAGGTTGAAGTTGAAGTGGAGGGAAACTTTCTCCTTGTTTTACCCCCCCCCCCCCCCCTCTATATTATGGTGATTTGCCAATTGGTCCACTCCCAGTTGGTCCACTCACCATTTCATCTACCATTACATGGTGATATGTATGGGTTAGGGTAGGGGGTCTGGATTAAGGTCAATGGTTGAGCTCATGGTGTACATTAGAGTTGTTGATAAGTTAACTCAATATTTTAATCTAAAACAGTATTTTTAAGGGGTTCCTTGAAGACAAAATGGTGGGTGGACCAACTGGGATTGGACCAAAATGCAATAAACCCTCAATATATTCATGTACATTGGCTTTCTCCCATTTCCTAAAGCCTATGAGAAGGTTCTACAAATTACGAGCATCCAATAGTAGTACAACACAGAAGACGCTACTAAATCTTTGCTTTTAATGAAGAAAAGGGGTAGGAGAAAATCTTTGTTCAATAATGTGTGTATGAAGTAGCCTAAGATTACAATGGCACAAACATTTTCAAGTTCAAGGATATTTGGCCAGCCTACTGTATACAAAGGTTGCACAATTGTCATTCAGATGAGGACTTCCATCAAGCATTCCAAAGGTGATGTCATTGCAAAAATATAAAACATAATTAGTTGTCCATGTTCAGTCGTCATTGCTTCCAGGCAGTGCAAGATAGGTCCCTGATGAAATTTGGGGGACTTTTATTTGTGCAAGTACCCTAAAAGTGGCTGGTGGCCTCAGTTTCTGACTTGCCCTTCAAATTGTCATGAGGCAAAGATAATTGACTGTGACAAAAATATGGATAGTTTAATTCTCAAAATCTGGGTTTTTTTGTAATTTTCAATTCAATTCTTGGCAGCAGTTCTCTTTATCATTTAATCATATCTTGAAGGAATAGACTGATTTACTAACACATTCAAATTTTATGCATATCAGTTTAACAAAGGTTGCCCCTGACAACCAGAAAGCTTGCCCGAGGTTTGCCTGACATAGCAACAACTAATGTATGCAAAGTGGATTCCAAGTACTGAAATACCGTTGTTAGGTACAGGTTAATGGAATAATTCATTACTAGGCCCCGAGGGAAGAAACATCCATAAATTTGACTACATTAGTAAAACGGTCTGTTGAAAAGTTGTACATTGGCAAAAGGCATACATGGCACAGAAAGTGCTAATACTGTAAACGTGATGTATTTTAATTTACGTGAATTTCGTGACTGATTGTCAACCAGCAAATAAAAACACACAAACATTTTACATATTGTTAATTTTTCTCTCCCGGGCTGCGCGCATAATGTTCCGTCACTGTTACAGTAGCTATAACCTACTACAAATGGTTGCCTATACTATGCGCTCCGATTTTAAGCACCACGATCTTCGCTAGCTTAGCTACTATACATGTAGCTGTAGGGGTAGTGTGTCTCTTGTCAGTACACTAGTTACAATTAGTTTGGTGCATTTTCCAATTTGTATTGTATCATTTTGTAGGCCTATTTGTTGGGCTGGAATGGGCCCGTGAAAGAAAGTGTTCACGAAATGGTAGACGTTGTTACAATTCGCAAAAATACCTGTACATGTAGTATACCACATTTACAGAAGACTGCCAACAGTACAGTCTGTCGATAAACTATGTCAGTTTGTCACAGAATTGTTTTCTACTGCGCGGTAAGGTAATCTGTGGATTGATTAATGAGGCTCCCTGCACCTGTCCACTTCACACCACCCAGCACATCACCTCATACATGTTTGCACATGTAGCTACATGTAAGATGTGACCACTATTCTGCCCTACTCTGACAAAAGGAAGCAAGTGACAACTCACTCAAATCTGGGTTATCGGTATTCTTAGATTGTACCCAGCATTCCCTACATACGGCCCAAATCCGGACAAGAAATATTTATCTTGCTGCGAGATATTCAATCTAACATGATGTGGTATTGCACTGATGCCAATGCAAGCGACAGACACAGTTTGCTCATTTACATAAAGAGTCTCTTGTGTTAGTTGCTTCTTTTTGTCAGAGTAGGGCAGTATTGTGCTCAATGTGAGTCACTGCTATGAAGTCAAGCACCTCTGATTCATTACATGTCGTCTTTAAACCAGCGGGGGATTAAAAACTCATTTGCAGTGGCTACTTTTCAATCTCATACAGTGAAACCTGTACATATAAAACTACCCAAAGGAAACAAGAAGAGTGGTCTTCATGAGCAGGTGGTCTTTCTGGACAGGTTACCTTAATAAGGGAAACACACTTTTTATGGGCAGGTGGTCTTTCTGGACAGGTTACCTTAATAAGGGAAACACACTTTTTATGGGCAGGTCTTTCTTTACAGGTGGTTGCAATAGCAGGTTTCACAGTACATCAATCAGACTCCCAGAAGCACATATTTATAGTATACCCTTGAAGAGGATTTATTTTTCACAGGGAATCTTTTGTTTTTCCAGTGTTTTTTTTTATTTGATATTTGGCACAATATTTTTGAAGTGTGGAATAGAAGTACCATCGTCTTGAGCCAGACTGTATTTTCACATGTGGCAGTCATCAATATTTTTCCCAAACAACAAGATATTTTCATCATTTCAATCATTTGTTGCACAAAAGTTATAATGAAAACTCCAAAGCTGACAGAGCTTAGCCTGATGCAGCAACAACAAACATTGTATGTGAACTGCATAGCTGTATTCCTTCACAAATAAACATTACTTACAAAAAAAAGATAAAGAAATGCCCTGTTACATCACTAACAGGGAGAAATGTGCATGAACATGGCAGAGCCAAGATATACAAACATGAATAAACAGTTTCTTTGGTATTTAACATTAGCATACATGTGTGATGTACAAAAGGTATTGTGGTATTCGGAAAAAAGGGAAAATTACTGTGAAACAAAATTGCTTTCAAAAGATCATGATATTAACATTTTTGGGTTAAGTTCATATTTCCAAAGCACAACCTGAATGTAAATGTTCTTAAAGGGTGAAAAAAATTTGCACACAGAGACTAGAGAATATTTGATTATTTGATTTTTTTTTTTATATTTTCAAAGCACAACCTGAATGTTAATGTCCTTAAAGGGTGAAAAATTTTTGCACACAGAGACTAGAGAATATTTAATTATTTGATATTTTTTAATCACACAAGCATGTGAACTCGACTTTACATCACATTTCAGTTTGATTTGAGTAAAGCTGTCAACCTTCCATACAGTGATGTCAAAAAAGCGTTTTTATGTGATGATTGTGATCAACGCTCTTCTTCCAGGAAGCAAATGTTTCTTAAATGACTTTTTGTTTTCCTCAATGAATTTTGACAGGGAAGTGAAAGTAGATGTGATGTACGGATAAGGACCCTCTGCCAGCCACAGGCCCTGAATCGCACCATCAAAAATGAGTACTCGGCCAGAAAACCGCAATAAAATCCAAGACCAATAGTAATAGATTTACCTGCCACACTAAGCCATACCTGGCAATCTCATATTTTAAAGGGTTAGTAAATTAGAAAAATAAGTCCCCACTAATCTATGCAAAATAATCCACTAAAAACGAATTTCATATTTATATATGCCGCAATAAAATCTCATTCTGACAAAAATTTGAAAAAATGCACGCTTCCAGTGACGTCACAGAAATCAAAATGCCACAGATTGTACGGAAGTCAACAATAGACTATTTTCGTAACGTATTCACAACTTTCCCCCTTAAACTGCGTATTAACTCGTTATTGCATTCACCTGTATCTTGTCATTCAGATTCAATGGATGGAATGCACTTTGAATCTATTACTTGTTGCTACTCTGACAAACCTCGGACAAGCTTTGGGGTTCCCATTGATAACGTATTGTTTGAACGGCGTGAATAAAATATTTTATTTACGCCGTTGGCATTTATGGCATTTTGACTTCTCTGACGTTACTGGAGGCGTGCGTTCTTTCACATTTTCGTCAAAATGAGACTTTATTGCGCAAACCAATGTGAAATTCGTTTTTAGTGGATAATTTTACATAGATTAGTGGGAACTTATTTTTCTAATTTAGTAACCCTTTAAGTTCCCGAGGATCTAATTCCAAAGTGCATAACTTCTGGGCCCAATCCCAAGAGAGTAACGATTGATCGGAATCGATCGCAAGTCCAATTCCTTATCTAATCAATGTACAGTGTTACAATTTTTAGCAGACAGTGAGTCAACTTATGATCAATCCAATTTCTTTTTAAAACAGGGCCTGGACAATATCAATGAAGTTCTTTGTTCAGCACTTTGCAAAAGTTCTCTGCATGAGCTCTAGTTTCTTTTTTGCGAACAGTTCGCAACAAGATGCTCTGACTGATCAGCATTTACCTTCACACAAGACATATCACAACATACACTTTGTAAAAACGCAAAACATATGAATAAACTAAATCTACATTTACTGATTTAGTTCATCACCATCGGCTATGTTAATACATAAATATTCATAATTCTGTGCCTCCCAAACTTGTGCCTTGGCTTGAAGTAAGAACCCCAAACCTCTCGCAACAGACACATCATTATTTCATAAATAGAACATTTACTGATTGTTACGGTTAGGTTATTGGGATAAGTTTTCCAATGGTGGAAATAAGTCCTGAGGACTGGCATAGGGAACAACATGACCAATGACTTATGTCACAAGAATTTCTTTCTTTGCTTTAGTTTCTTCTTGCTACCTTTTATCAAACGTTAGTACACCTAGACTGATCCACTACTTAAAACATAGGGCTAGACCAGGCTTAGACCGAAAAATCAGTCTCTATAGGACGTTGGATCCGCTGAGATTGCATCTGGCTCCTCTGAAGGGGGGTATATCCAAAAATGTCATTTTGATTAAAGAATGCCCCGAATGAGATGGTTATTCCTGTCTAGACCAGGCTTTGATCACAGATTCTACCTGATGACCATAAACATGTGGATAATTACTGTAGAATACCCATTTGAGTCAGTGTCTTACACTTAGAAAACTCTTACTTTTGTCATCGACTCTCCTGGCCCTTGGTCAATCTTGCTTAGCTTGGACTGCATGCACTTGCCACTTGGTAACTTCAATTCCGCAATGTGCGTAATGCACTGTCTCCTGATATCAGACCGAAAACCGACCCAGGCGAGGGCGAAACCGAGGAAAACAAATCCCTGCAAATAATCATTCAGGTTGTCATGAACCGACTCTACATATTGGTAGGGGCCAACATGTCTCTGAAGTTTTCCAGGGTAGATATCAAAAGTCAATCAGATTTGATGTATTTCTCGTAGGTGTGTAACTTTAGTTGGATCTAACTCACGGAAAACAGTCATTGCTCCTACCAGCCTACAACTGCGGTCCAACGTGTAGAATTTCGTGTAATGTTTTCAATCAATCACACACTGCACTTCCGTCTTCTTCGTAGAAGCGTCCATTATAACGCAGGACAATTTATATTTATCAAAGCCAATAAGATTTATTTTGGTCACTAATTCAATTACATAACAACAATCATACATATATATCTTTAACATATGCAATATATCACAGCTATCTTATGTACTTTGCTGAAATTTCCTCATGTATTCCACCATTAATTTTAAATCACAAATTGGACCTCCTAATGGAGAATGGAATGGCTCAATGGCTGAGGCCAGGTACGGTGTGTAGTCTACAGACACAGACCCTATTGTGACACCAGTTTAAAACACGTGCCTAGAAGAAAGGCTATGTACAGTATGACATGCTGCGTGTCGTTTCACATAATGTTTGTTCAGGTTTTTCTTTTCTTTTCTTTTCTTGTATTTTTTACATATTGCCTCGGTCTTTTTCTCATTTACATACATTTCGTCTTATTATGAGATATAAATGTAAAGACTTTATTTCACTTATTAGAGGAATCTATACAATAGAAGCTCAGCTTTTTCCCCATATTTCACTTTCTTCTCTTCAACTTGTCATTTTAAGATCATACAAAGAATGAATGAATGTACCCCGTATTGAATTTACTTTGTATTCTGTGTAATCTGTACCTTGTACCAGGGACGTGTCTCCTCTCACGTCCCTGCTTGTACTGTTCTGTAATGTCATGTCATTTTTTGTTTTTGATATGTGAAATATGAAATTGAACTAAACTGAAAATGAAAATGAAGAGGGAGAAAGTTGGTTTTGACAACATCAGCAATAATTAGTGTATCTTCAAGGGTGCACGCCTGTACGGAGACTAGGGTGGGGGGGGGGGGGGGGTAGTTTGTTAGCATCCCCCGCCCCCCCCCCCCCCCCCCCATTTTTTGTCCGAAAAGTACATTGAAAGATACATTTCAATCTTCCTGCGTTTGATTACAATTATGGCCCACGCCCCTTTCATTATTTACTTATATTTACCTATATGTACTTCATAAGCCTCAAAATGAAGAGATATTACCCTTCTCTCTCTCTCTCTCTCTCTCTCTCTCTCTCTCTCTCTCTTTCTCTCTCGCTCTCTCGCTCGGTTGATCGTTTTAACTTAAGCTCCCTGACGTAATCATGGTAATAGTTTTAATCCAGTCTACCATGGGTCGTATCGTCATAATCGGGTTGAGATAGGGATGCTTTCCTCTATCAAGGGAGTAGGGGCCCAACTTGAATTTGGCATTATCTTTATTAGGCGTACCCCATCCCTTCTCATGCAAGGCTAAATTGATAATTGGAATTAAACATTGAATAGTTCGTGTAGACATGCATATAGGCTTTACCGAAACGTGAGCTAGCTAGTGCTCAAAATGCAACATTCATGTTTCCAAATTCAGCACCCCACCCCCACCCCCACCCCCACCCCCATTTCCCTAAAAATAATATTTAAACAAAAATCGCTAGGCAGCAATGCTCCCTCACACAGTGATAAACTATCATTGTTTTGTTTCTTACATTGCATGAAGAGACCGAGTATATACAATTTATTAGTACCCAGTATTGCAAATAGGTTGAGGTAGACCGTGTGTTTTAAAGGCCTATTTAAGAATTGAGAAAACATATATGAATAGATGGCAACAAATTACAATGGATCGAGAACCACTAACATGACATACTTAAGTAAAATAAATTCCTCTACAGTTCGGCTACAGATCTTTCATGATATTAGTAGAGAAGAGCCATTAAAATAAAGGAGAGGACCACTAAAGATGACACTTTTATTTAAGAATCTGTGTATTTCAGGCTAGAAATAAATAAACTTTTTACTAACAGATACATCTTTTTGAGAAAATATCAAGATAGGAGATACCCGAAGATACGTACGTGATTGTCCTTTAGGGTGTATGGTATACGTAAGGATGTGAATGATATAGTAATCATCATCATTATTATCATCATCACCATCATCATAATGATGATGATGATGATCATCATCATCATCACCACCATCATCACCATCAACATCATCACCATCATCACCATCATCATCATCACAGCCATCATCATCATCATGATCATCATCATCATCATCATCATCATCATCATCATCATCACCATCATCATCATCATCAACATCATCATCATCACGATCATGATCATCATCATCATCATCATCATCATCATCATCATCATATTTGGTCGACGCTCTTATACGGCGCTGAAACATGGACACTTACAAATATCAACAGGAGAAAAATTGAAGCATTTGAGATTTGGTTATATAGTTCTAAGAATATTACACATATCGTGGACACAACATAAAACAAACAAAGAAATCTTACAAATGATGAAGACTGAAAAACACTTACTCAATACGATTTAAAAAATGCAAATACTTTGGGCATATTATAAGAAAGAATGTTTTTCAAAGAGTGCTGTTTGAAGGAAGGTTTGATGGGAAGAGAGGACGAGGGCGTCCACGTACTCAGTGGATGAGGCTGAGTTATGGAGAATATGTCAGAAGGGCACATGAGCGGGAAATGTGGCGGTCCATGGTAGCCGAACTGCTGAGAGCACGTGGCACTTAAAGAAGAAAGGCTCGGGCAAACATTGGACGAAGTTTGGGGTTACCATTAGTAACGTCATGTTTGGACTACGTGAATAAAATGTGCGTTCAAAGCAAACATGGTCCATTAATGTTTGCAAACCACATGGTTGACTTCCATAACACTATGACGCTGTAAGTGAAAAAATGTCCAGTTACTATGCTGACGGAAAGATGTGCATACACTTTGAATACTTTTTATTAGTCAACGATTCATGTTGATTTGTTGCTTGGCAATGCACAGGTATCGTATTGTTAGAATTAATAATTTGATACTCACAAATCTAATCAATTATTTGAAGAGTCAAAGGTTTTGCTTTAATATCCTCCCAAATTGTTGAATATCCTCCAACGTTATAGTACGCTGTATTTAAATTTGAGCTCGTGACTTGTAAGTTTTGAGTTATTGTCGATCCAAATTTTAAAATGTGTTTTTTCACACGTCAAACTTTGTGGTTTTGAGGTCGAGGCGCCAGCCGACTGAGCATAGTATTGTGTGAATGACGATTTTCCTGACGGGTCTCATGCATTTAACTGTGAGAAATTTTTTGTTCTTCCTTTTTTAGTCATTATTATTCTTTTTTTCATAGGGAAGTGCAAATACATATAACGTGCTGCCGATAGGCCTAAGCTTACCAACGATACCCAAGCACTGATCTCCCCACTTACTGTAGAGATCAGTGTACCCAAGTGATAAAATACTAGTAAATCAACGTCTACTTTGAACACAAGAGGGCTCCCATTGGTGTCCGTTATAGACCGGTGAATATGTCTTGAGCGGTGATAAGCGGGGACGAGATTTTGTTTTACTAATATCATCTCTTTCTTTTTCTTTGTGTCTTCTCATTTATCACTGTTTTTCTGTTCTTCCCCAATTCATCTCGTGTCAAGATTCAACATTGGTGCTTTTCATTTGTACTTTGATTAGGGCCTATGGTGCGTTGAGTTGCTCTTAGCTCCAGAAAGTTTTATTGTATATCCGGTTTGTTGTTAACACTTCGTCAGGTGTGATACAAAATTGTATTAAGACTATTGTACTACAATTTTGTATCACACCTGACGAAGTGTTGCAGCGGCGCACGAAACGTGGTGATCTTTTCGATTCCGTTTACCTTACATTGCGAGACAAACGATTATCAGTAGCCATTTATCCGCAATGAGTAACATATTTAGCATTAACAAATATTTGACCAAAAATTTCTCCACAAAAGCAATACATACATGAAGCCCATGAAACAAATTGATTTTCTTATATACATGTATCATAGTCAAGGTTTTTGGAATTGAAACGAGTCAGTGACATGTGAGTTCACTTCAGAAAGATAGTTTGGAACCAGAAGGTTTTGAACCTGCAGTGCAGTGAAACGGACAGCGACTTAAGACCACGCAAGCCATTTCTCCTTAACGGATCAAGACACGATAATATGGAAACAAATACTAAGAGTCTCATCCAATTTGACTCATTAATATTCATAAGTAGTCCGCCGTGAGAAACATTCGGCTAAATTTTAGTGAAAGGGCAATTTCAATTTTGAATTCTTTTCAAAATTGAAATAATCCCAGAAATCCCTTTCACTAAAAACATTTGAGTTAAAGGTGATATTCATAGAAAATCCAAAAATATGAAGATATTCATCGGAGAGCTTATAAGCCATACAATGAGCTCGGATGACATTCAAGCAATATATCACTTTCCAAAAAGCGAAATTAGAGTGAAAACAATCACCATATTCTCGGGGACAAATTTGACCTACTGTCATCCGAAACGGCCTTTAGGTCTGACGTAAGAAACGGGAGGCGTTATTGTGCATCACACATGCCAATCCGCAGCTTCTTTTCCGCCAGAAGCATCAGGCATTGTTAATGAAACTGTGATGGCAGTTGCTAGTGAATTAACAGGTGTGATACACAATGGTCATTGTGAAGCATATCCCGGCTGTGACGTACACACAACGCCACTTTCCTTAGGCGATTTCGTAGGTCAGGAAGAGAGTCAATTTGGTGAAATTTGACTTTCATTAAACACATAACTGAACACTTTCATGGCATGTTAGCTGCATAAATTGCTTTAATAACTCATTCAATTATAAAATAAACTATATTTATTTGATTTTATTTCCTATGAATATCACCTTTAAGAACTTAATATTTTATGTTAGTGAAATCTTTTGCAAGTGGGGTATTGTAGGTTGCCATGCCGATTAGTGATTAGGGTATAATATTGATACTCTGTAATGTATGCGACGGTGTTTGTTTAACTCGATTTGGAAATTTGATTTTTACATTTCATTGGTTTTTCCATGTTCTTGGAACGAGTTCCAAAATATTGCTCAACTGAAAATACATTCTGGGCAAATAGAGCGAGTACATGTATTGTCACTAGCTGCCAGTTCTGCGATGTATTGTATGTGTGTTTGTGTGTGTGTGGGGGGGGGGGGGGGTGAGCCTAAGCAACCACATGCGAACAAATTAACTCTTGATCAAACACACACACACACACACACACACACACACACACACACACACACACACACACACATGTCCACTCACGCATCATACGTCCCTGCCCCTAGTATAATGTTCCTGACCTGCTCTCACTTTCTTGTTGTCATTTTGCGAGCGAGTGGAGCAAAATGTTACCCCATCACTTCACTCCTGCTGTATACAGTAATTTAAATATAATTGTCATAGTCCTTTGACCAAATGTAATTGAAGTTAAGGGAGTAAAATATTTGCCTTTTAGCCAAACATAAATCCCCTCGTTCCCACAAAACACAATTTTAACACCACAAGGTGGTTCACGAACGATGAGTCTCGCCTGCTTTCGTAATCAATATAGAGTGCTGAGTTGTTTTCTTAATATCTAAAATGGTGCCTAGATGACCTTTAACCCCATCATCCTCATGACGACACATGTGGTACCCAAGGATCATTTGTACCAAGTTTGATCACAATTGATGCAGAAATAAAGAAATGAGAGCAAGTTAAACAAACACTTTAACATTTTTTGTAACAGACCAACAGACTAACAGGAAAAGTGATCACTAGGTCTCTGACATAGAGCTATATTTAAACACTTTAGCTCTATGGTCTCTGACGAACTTTGTTCAGGTGAGACAACAAATGGCCGAACACACAGAGACTAGAGAACAAACACGAAACAATAACACAATCATTTTGCAATTTCACTCATGAGAATTTATTCCATATCTTTCTTTAGTAGAGTCCAAAAACAAAGCCCTTTCATCAGTTGGTTACCAGTGATTACTTGCGGGAATCCAGATGTAAATACATATCTCAAGTTTCAAGTTTAACTTATTACTCTTATCATTTACCATGGTGGTTAATATTTTTCGCCAATATATATCATGTTAGATTTGAACTGTAAAGCCAACTGCTTATAAGCAATGTACTTTTAGAAATGGGCAATATGGATTTTTAATTCATGCAGAAATGTGAAGTATGATATATGAATACACTGTATCAGAATAGCATCATTTTGGAAATCAAAACTGATTGTGCGAGACTAACTAATGCTAGATGTCATCAATGTGGGTCTGTCAAAGGTAAAGGAATATTTTTTGGCACAACTGAATCATTTGAAATTATGACCACTTTGCACCACCAAAATATGACAGAGTGTTGAATTAATTTCCTCCAAAATAACTTCAGCTAAAATCCTGCTCTGAATGTTCATTATTATATATTTCTAAACTAAGGCTGTAATATTTGCCATATCACAGTGGTAACGGGACAGACGAGCGTATTTCAAACTCACCTGTCTCATTACCAACATGCTGTGGCAAATTTGTACAGGGCAAATTTTCTGAAGCGTACAAAACCTTGTAAAGTGCAAATCAATACATTTCTTAGATATTTTATTATCATTGGCTGGTTTATTGAAGAGACAAAAGAAAATAATTAGAATTTAAGAGATTTATGCAAATGTTACAGTAAATATAACAGAAATGTACCCATTACTGTAGACAGGCTCATGTGTATTGATGGTGAAAAAATGGTTGCAGTTGGATATTCCGAAGGTTCGTTATTCCAAAGGTTCGTAATTCTGAAACATGTAAATTGCCTATACCTCGATGCTTGTTAGTCCGAAAACGAAAAAGGGTTCGTTAATCCAAGCATTTGTCGTATAACGTTCGGAATAACGAACCTTCGGAATAACAAGCTTCCTGAAAAAATACACACATGGCAAATAAAGAGTAAAAGTGATTTTACTCATATATCAATCAAAAAGAAGAAAAATCACTGCTTTATGTTTCATTACTGTTACATGTTGCTACTAAATTTATCCATTTTGGCTTTTTTATGATTTGTATCAGCTAGTTTGCTCAAATAATCCTTCAATCACACATGAAATGAATAAATGGATTGAATATAAACAATGTAGTGTCACATATAAATGCCCCTGCTTTTTGTAAGGTACATATTCATCCAGTGAGATCTTATGTATTTCTTAATCTTTGATATTTTTCTTTAACCCTAATACTCCCGGGGTATTTCAAAGCTTGTTATTACCAGGGGGGGGGGCATTATGGCCCCCCTGAGATCTCGGCCATGGGTCGCCCGATTGCCTCAAAATTTTGCACAAGGGTAAAGAATTATGTAATCTACAAAGTTGTATAGCTAAATTTACGAAAGTCCTTTTATTATTTTTTTTAACTAATTAATTTATGCTAATTTATGCGAGAAATCATAGATTTTGGTATTTCTCACTAAATAAAGCTTCAGGAATAGTAATTTTTGGTACAAATGTCTTTCATAACTCCCTCATCAATTCTTGAAAGAAAAAGATAGGTTGTGGTAATTATTTCTTATGTATTTTATTGTTTTTCAATTTTCTTATGTATTTCTTTGTTTTTCGTCAAGATTCAGATGCGTATGCGTGGGTGTGTGTGTGTGTGTGTGTCTGTGGTAATTATTCACACTATTTGAAACAATGATAACACTTAGAAAAGTATTTACATAAATTGGAAAAGCTCCTGATTTTATCCATAGGGTTATACACAGTCACATAGAGAAATAGCGAAATTTCAGTGACATGTGTTCGGTAAACGTAATCTGACACCCGCACGGTAGGTTCGATCGCCATAAATTTGGGACCAAAATGTGCGGGAAGGATCAGAGAAAAAAGTCAAGAAATTTCGTTTCGAAATGTTGAGGCATTAGGAAGTACCGACAAAACTTCGACAGGGAGGGGGGGGGGGGGGCCATAATGGCCCCCCCCCCCCCCCCCCCCCTGGGAGTATTAGGGTGAAGGTAAGGACAGATTTAAATTCCATTAAATTCCCTTTGAACCACACAATAATGCCCTACATTCATTATTAGTATGAATCACAACTTGGTAATGTATATTACCAAATAAACTATTGAGATACTAAATGTGACCTTTGACCTTCAGCCATTACCTTCTCATATCATCTATACTGCTCCAATACATATACATGTATGAACTTAAAAGGTATCATCACAATATTTGAGTGATGATTATAACAAAACTAACACTGAACGGTAACTTCAGGAGGCATTGTGGTATAGTTATTGTGAACTTTGACCTTAAGGTTCACGCCCCACCAAGGCACTTCATTTCTTAAGCAGTCAATTGTCCTGTCATATATTATGTTGTGACATTTAGTCAATTTTCATTATTATCATCCCATAGACAATGAATGTTCTAGCTACGACCCTTTCAAAAATGGAAGAAATAAAAAACATAAAACGGTTCCTCATAGAGCATGATGAGAACTTCTTCAGGCAAAATAAACGGCATTTAAAAGAATATACACTTGAATACTTTGAATAATGATGGTTATTATATGAATATTTGGAGTTAGGTCTGCCAAGTTAACAAAATGTTTATCATTTGTATGGCTAAAACCAACAACATACTTAACAATGAAAGAAAGTTTCTTAGTAAAGTCAAGCAATATAAGTCATGCATTTCACTCTATAAATGTTCACTCAGACACACACAGTCTCTCACACACAGACACAGACACAGACACACACACACACACAAACACATACATACAGATTTGGTACAGCTGTAGTCTATATGTGTTAATGTAAATATGCCAAACATAAAGCTGTAACGTCTACATCTACAACTACTACTACTACTACTGCTACTTCTACTTCTATTTCGACTATTATTACAAATGCTACAATAACAACTCCTACTGGTAATCAAATCATTTCTATGGCCAACTTTGGTTACTTTGTCATAAAAAAAAACCCTCAACACAGACTTCCTACTAAAACCCTGAAAACAAGTTGATTTTTATCAAAGCCGAGAAATCGGAGATATTATGGAAAATCAAGAAAAATAGTATGAGAGTTTGGACAGGTGTAATGTCTTTAATATTAACCCCGAAATCTTACATTGCCAAATTACTTTAGTGCATAAGATGTCGCTCGGGGGAGCCATTGTCAGTGCCACGCATTGTGCACAAGATATAAAAGATGCACAAGACATTATAAGGAACATCTTCATAAAAAGAATGGCTTCTTTTAATTCGCTAACATTTTCGCTTAAGTGCTCTTTTGATTTTTCTGGCTTCATTGAAATCTACTCATCTTTAGGATTTGATATTCCTTTAATGAACATAAAGTTTTAAGGCCACATGATATTTAATCACTGATATAAAAACAAACTACAAATTGAGTTGCAATAACCAAACCGTTGCATCGAACATCAAGAATTAATGAAATGTGACAATGTTTACAAAGCAGGAAAAAAAAATAGTTTTTGTACTGAAAATAAAACTTTGGCATTTGAGAGATCACACACTTTATAAGAGCTGCATACATCATACATCTCAAAACAATATAATGTACAAAATGTAATACTGAAATAAGGCACATATGAAATCACACACTTCATTGGGCTAAGGTGGAGTACAGTCAAAACCACATTACTACCAAGACTGTTGTTTTAAACTTACCAACAATTGTAACTCTGCCATCAATGGTAACTACCATGTGAACAGCTTGACAGCTAATCAAATGCAAGGTTTCCATAGATGTTACCATTGGTAGCAAAGTTGCCATCAATGGTTAGTTTTAGGCATCACAGCCCAGAGATGTTGCCAATTTAAAAATTTTGGATTTGACCTTGACCTATGACCTTTTACCCTGTCTGACCCAAAATCTAATAATTTAATTGTCCGGTCATATATAATAATTAACCCAAGTTTGATGGAATTTGTTCAATTAGTTGAGTTATCGTGTAAACTTAATTCAGACTAATGGATAACCCAGATGCATAATGCCACCAGCCACTTTGCAGTGGAGTCGTGGAAAACAATCGCTTCCCTAGATTTTATCAATGTCAAAAATACAATGTATTTTGATCTACACTACAGCTCAAAGGAATTGGCATAGGGAAATGGAAGAAAGGGAAGGGGCCTCAGTTTTAAACCGCTGTATATTTTGTCCAGTTCAGCATGAAACATGAAGCTATTTAGGCTAAATCTTCACGTTTCATGCTGAACTAGACAAAATATACCGTGGTTTAAAACTGAGGCTCCTTAACTTTCTTCTCTTTCCCTTTCCCTATGCCAATTTCTTTGAGCTGCAGTGTACATTGCTCATAAGAAACAACATACATTTCTGCCTGCACATAGAGTCCTGTTATAGCGGTATTGACTGTACTTCCTCTGTATAGATTACATGCCAATATGACATGGCACAAACACAGTTTTGGCACAATACCAGTTTATAAAAAGCAAGAAATGTGGCTGATGTCAAGTGAATGTTTATGCAGCACACAACGACACATATATTGCAGTCACATGAAATCAGCCTACTTGAACAGTGATCCACAAGATCACTGATCTTAAACGGATGAGGATCGTCCTTATTGCTCAACTTTCCGTGACAATGAAGGTGACTAACTTAAAGATGGAATCCTTGAGTGAGCAACATAATCATCTTATTAAATAAGCAGATGCACTACATCCTCTTGATATTTTCTCTTATATTTTTTAAACTAAAGGTTATGACATAAGAAGATCTGGAACTTCTTTATTGTTACTCTGCATCACACGGTATCTTTAATCCCATCTAGATGACAATACAAAGTGACCAGTATTTCTGTTCTCCCCATCCTTAGAAATATTTGGGTTCCCAGAGGAGCACCTAGGCGGAACATGCCGCGGTCCTGCCAGCCTACTTGGCCTGTGGGACATGGGGTGGGTTCATATCTTCATCTGATGTCGCTATCTTCGCCCCCATCCCATACAGGAGGGAGCGACCACTGCCCCCCTCCACCCGGTGGCCCCCATCAAGGGTGTAGCACCCCACCCTGTGTGGTGGGAGTGGGGGGTAGCCCGGGCAGGGCCCCAAGATACCTGCATTGGGGCCAGCATAGTACGGGGCATTCGGTCCGTTGAAAGGGGCCCGGGACACTCGCTGCTGCTCCTGTGTGGGCGGGACCCACGCTGGGTTTCGCTGTTTCATCAGCAGGGGTGGCACGGTGACACTGGGACCAGGGTAGGAACCGGGCCCGGGAAAAGACCCCGGAGCAACGTACGCGGGTGCTGGGGCTAGGCGGATGCTATCAGGGGGGCTGCCCAAGAGCGAAGAGGATGAGGAGGAAGAGGGCGCTGGGACTGCCGATCGAGCTGTCACCCCCTTCTCTATCACTGCTCTAAAGACCTCTCGGAAGGTCGGGACACCAACATGGTGGGGCGGGGTGGGGGAGTAATCATCCTGTGTGCTCACACTCCGTGGAGTCTCATCATATTTGTGATTGTTGTTGCCATCCGTTACCGTGGAGTCAGAACTCGGGGCAGAGAAATCCTGTTTGGAAAACAAGGCATTAGCAATATTGTGTCTCGCCCACTTGCGAAAATAACCAGAAATATCGCGATCTCCGTTGCTACGCAAAAGAATTGTATCCCTGACCTCAAATGACCTTTGACCTTATCCTGTGACTTCCAACGGTACCATAACATGAAGGTACCCCCAGTGCATCTATGACTCAAGTTAGGTTGTAATCCAAGCAACCCATGTGAAGTTATTTGTCAAAAGAGAGTCTTGCAGGTAAACTTTAGCGTATGACCTCAAATGACCTTTGACCTTATCCTGTGACCTCCAACAGCACCATAACATGAAGGTACCCCCAGTGCATCTATGACCCAAGTTAGGTTGTAATCCAAGCAACCCATGTGAAGTTATTTGTCAAAAGAGAGTCTTGCAGGTAAACTTTAACGTATGACCTCAAATGACCTTTGACCTTATCCTGTGACCTCCAACGGCACCATAACATGAAGGTACCCCCAGTGCATCTATGACCCAAGTTAGGTTGTAATCCAAGCAACCCATGTGAAGTTATTTGTCAAAAGAGAGTCTTGCAGGTAAACTTTAACGTATGACCTCAAATGACCTTTGACCTTATCCTGTGACCTCCAACGGTACCATAACATGAAGGTACCCCCAGTGCATCTATGACCCAAGTTAGGTTGTAATCCAAGCAACCCATGTGAAGTTATTTGTCAAAAGAGAGTCTTGCAGGTAAACTTTAACATTTGTGACGGACGACGGACGGACGACGGACGGACGACGGACGGACGACGGACGGACGCCATTTGGATCCCTTAGTCTCGCCTTCACCTCCGGTGGGCGAGACAAAAAATGGTTTGGAGTCAACACAAAATAATTGACCTGCTCCCAAATCTATCGCTACTGAACTTTATTTGGCTGAAAAGGGGTGCCTGGATAAGGTATAAAATTGTGTGTTTCTCATTAATATTTTTTTAGTAGAATTTCTTAACCATTTCTGAAATATAAATAACCCTTGGTATCATTAAGAAAACCTTTTGAATATCACCATGTCCTGAATAGGCTCCTACTTCTCTTAAGATTGGCATATTTTTCTAAAAAGTTCTTCACATTTAATAATTATATTAAAACAGCTTCATAATAAATAGGTATCAGGCATATTTACTTGCTTGTGAACAGACAAGTAAAGGTGGACAGGCATTTATGGGTTATATGACCTCTGACCTTAAGACAAAGAGAACATTATATGACCTATAGAAACTAGGGTCTAAGATCTCTGTGTTGATTTCCCATGGCATCAACACCATATGCAAATTTCAAAGGGATAGTTTTCCCTGAAATAAAGTTAATTTCAATAAAGGCAAAAACATGAAAGAAACATATGAGTGAAGGTTTGACAATACGAAAGGATAAGAAAGTTATGATCTGTTTTGATTTTGTGATATCATTTGCCAAATGCTCTTCCATATGTTGTGTCCAATTTTTTTTTGGAAAATGTCAATTTTCTCAAAAGGATATGTGCATCATTTTACTTGTGCATTTGATACAGAGCAATTCAAGGAAACTAACAGCACTCATCATATGGGAGAGCACCTCCCACGTGATGTCACAAATTTGGAAATTCAAAAGATTATAACTTTCTAATCCTTTGACAGATTTTTGTCAAACCTTCTTTAATAATTTCTTTCATATTTCTGCTTCTTTTCAAACCAACTTAACTTCAGGGTGAACTATCCCTTTAAGAATACACACAATTTGTGCATATATTTCATACAATTGTGAGTGCAACCAGCACATTTTGTGCCAGTAATAACATTTAATCATATACAAAACCAATCCTGGCAAGAGCATTGTCAACATCTGGTAACTGCATCATAAAATCACCTTGTTTCCATGGCCCAAGGGGGAAGTGATGATGTTCTTCGTTGATGTGGAGACTGGTTTCCATGCAGCTTCTGGTTTGCTTGCCTCTGTGGTTTTATCCCCCTGGCTGGCAGGCTTCACCTGCAGCGCTCCCTGGAAGAAACCATTTGCACTAAAGTTTAAAAAGTACCAACAGAGTAATGCTAACCTTTACTTTATTTGAAGTCTGAAGGTGGAGTATCCCTTTTGCAGGTCAAAGAAAATAGACAACATGGAAAATGAATGAAAGTACTGTGTGCGAAGTTCCTTCACAATACTAAAACTGGAATCTGACTGTACGCAGAATTACATTGATTGCTACATTTCAGGGTTTTGAATGAGTCCAGAACCTACCAGTTTCTGTAGCCTACAGACCAGGGTTGTCTGCGAGGCAATGATGCGCTCGTGCGATCAAAGCCCTGCTGACTAATGAATCAAGCACTAACCAGAGCATTATGGTATATGAATGTATAATATGGATCCCAGGAAACTAGTAAACTCTGGTAGATTGGAGCCGCTATTGTTTCTTTGATCCAGCCGCGAGATGGCGCTATACACGATACCTATACCGCCCGAGATCAGAGGAGCGATAGTGGCTCCTATCTCACGGAGTTTACTAGTCTGATCCTTAGCTTTCACCTTAGTGATATCTTTGAGGTGTCTCGAATAAATACTAGTCTTGGTGCTTTCTTAGTACCGGTAATTATACTGGTGATAAGAATGAAATCGTATTATGAGTATGTTAATTGTGTCAGGCTATCAAAACCATCTATTTTGTTATTGAATGTTGTCATACAATGCATAGGCCCATACATGTGTATACATGTTTTTAAAGACTTTGGCATAATTTTCAAGGGAAAAACCCAGTGTCTTATACGCCGAAAAATATGGTAGTAATAATACCGCAATATTGTGGTAAGCAAATTTTATAAACTGCGTCCGCAAAACAGCCGTAAGTAGTATTCACAGCTAATTGCAAAGTAAATATGCATGTGGTTCATTTTCAATTGGTGGAGTGCATGGTGAATCTTTCAATTATTGTCGGTAAGCGGGCAAACCTCAGACAAGGATAACTATGATTTAATTGTCCCTAAGACTCTAGAGAGTAATCGGAGAGCAGGATTCTTACCTCGGTCATCTGCTTAACCTCTCCACTTGGGTATTTCATCCTCCGGGGGGTATCTCTCTCACCCTCAGCCTGTAGGGATAGTGGGGAAATAGGAGAGATACAAAAAGAATAAAATTTTTGTCACTTCTGATTAAATCTTTTTCATTTCTTTTTCTTCAAATAAAAACTCCATTAATGTTCCCTCATAGCATAAACATTACAAATAAATGTACATGTGATGGAAACATAATGTTTGATGCACTAGATACAATATGTAAAAAATGGGATAGATTTTAAATAAGCTGGACATGTCTCCATTTATCGAGAGATAAAATAAACAACTTGCAGCATGTACATTTTTTTTTTTTCATACTGATATCTTGATTATTACTGTACATGAGGTCATATTTATTTGCAGTGTTCAGCAATGCTCCATATAAGAGCCAAGTATAACCAAAAACACTTTATAACTCTTTATAAAGCTCTATTCAGAGCCACAAACTAGAGCATCAATTTGCATAATCAATTAATGATAAATATATTCTAACCGTATTCCAGAAACTACCTATGTAAATTGAAAGATGAAGTTACAAGAAATGTATGTGCTGATACTTGTGGCGGTCGCATTGCAAATATCTAATGGCCCCCCTAAAATACAGAGTAAAATGTGCTTCAACTATGTAAGTTAAAGGGAATATACTGTACTGGGAAGACAAAAATGCCTTCAAAATGTGATCGTGAGCAATCTTCTTGCCAATGGTCTTAACTTCATGTATTGTCCATTTTAGAAACTTGCTGATATTTATTTGCCCTCAAATGTGAGTCAAAGAAATGTGTGGCACTGCCATCTAACCTGTCCTGTCCATGAGCGCATCCTGGCTGATCTTGGAGTTTCCTGGATCCCACCTTCCAAACTTCTTGCAGATGCTGCATCTCCTCCTCCTCCTCCTCCTCCTCCTGCTCCTTCTGCTAACCATCCTTCAGCAGTTCCAACCCGGTGCCAGTACTTTGGGGAGCGGGAGCGGGTGAGCGTTGATGGCGCTCTTCCTTCATCTTGGTCTCCTTTCACGCCTCCTCCTTCTCCAGGCTGTGTTGCATCAGGTGTGGTCCTTCGCCAATCCTGGGACCGCTCCAGGCTAAACGAGGCCGTCCCCCCTTCATCTTGGTCTCCTCCTAATCTCGATCCTGCACCTCTGGTCCTGAACGAGCTCTGCTGGGATTGGGCGTGGTTGATCATGGAAGGCACGCCTCTCTCTTCTCCTCCTCCCACTGCTTCTATCCTCTCTCGAGGGCTGACAGCATCCCTCTCTCGGCGCCAGCTTCCGGAGGCCCCATCTCCTCCTGGCACCATATTCTCCCGGACAGCATCTGCATCTACCCTTTCTCTTGTGATGATGGCATCTCTCCCTCCACGCCAGCCTCCAGGGATGCCCACCGCTCCTGACCTTGCATTCTCCCCGACCCCATATTTGGCCCCTTCGGAAGCTCCAGTGCTTCCTGTACCTCTCACTCCTCCAGGCCAGCTGGTGGTCCTCCTTACCCCTTCCCTGCTGGAAGTGGGGGTTGGGGTTTGCACCCCTCTGCCGCACCCCTCTCCACCTGTCTGTCGAGACTCTGGAGTTGCTGGCACAGACATATGTCTCCTCATCTGAACCACCCTTGGGGTGGGTTCCCCCGTGAACAGCTCCTTGGGGTCGCTGAAGGCGTGCCGCTGAAAATGGAAATGCGACATTTTAATAAAGAAGTCCCCCATCTTATAAAGAGGTGCGACTGATCTTAATCAGTCGGAAGTCCAATTCCCTATCTCTAATGTAAACAGTCATTGATCACAATTCTTTAGATAACAAGGCTATGTAAAAGGATAACATGCCTGACTTTTGGACACCTGGCCAAAGGACAGAAACAAACATATTCCCTTTAACAATATCAGGAACACACAAACGAGCCTGGCCTGATTACAAATAGAGTGACAATTAACAATTGGAGTACTTTATATTTGAGTATACACTATATAAACATGTAATGTAAGCCTTTCATTTTGTGTTTTACTATAGGATGGTGATATGAAGAAATGGAAGCTGAACCTGGTGATGCAGGTGTAATATTTCTCATTCATAAAAGTGATTCTAACTGAACGCAACCATTTCCAATTGCCACATAGGAACGCATTTTAAGAAACGCTTAATTCAGATCTGTCTGAACTCACCTGTATGATGAAGGAGACGTCACTGTGTGAGATGGTGTGTTTGAGAACGGCCGGCATCTCCTTGGAGAAGGGAGACTTCCAGCAGTTGAGCAGGAAGGACTTGGTGTAGCGGACAGGCTTCCCATCGTTAACTAGCAGGAACAAGGAAAGTTAGCACACACCCACGATTACATTCTTGGACTGCTGTTTTAAAGGTCCCCTGTCATCAAAATGTATGTTGACTTATGTTGATGCAACATAATAAGTACATAATAAAATCACTAACTATTCACTGGAAATATGTGTCCTATATTTAAAAAAAAAAATTCTTCATTTTTTCTCAGCACTGATAAGCCCCGCCTCCAAAATATCCTCCAACTCAAGATTCCCCCTTTGACATCATCAAAGGTAGAAATTAGCAGAATTTATGCACAAACTAAACATTGCAATGACTACCTCCACCTACCCACAAGATCATCACATGTCTTCACACAATACCATCTAACAACCTTTCATGTGGGTATAATCGTTTCCTTATGTCAGAAATGTGCTTGCTATGTGATGCTATTATAAGCACTTGCAGGTAGTCATTGCAATGTTAAGTTTGTGCATAAATTATGTCTATTATCCTGCTAAATTCTACCTTTGATGATGTCACAGGGGGAATCCCGAGTTGGGAGGATATTTTGGAGGCTGGGCTTATCAGTGCTGAGAAAAAATATAGAACTAGAGCAATTCGACTGCCACGCAATCGATAAATATGCCTCCGCCTCTTTGCTATTCTCAGAAAATGTGTATGTTTGGTGGGCAATGTACCATTGCTCCTATGTGAAATGAAAACATCACATTCTGTTTTTTCAAGTTTAGCCAAGTTTGGCAATGTTCATTGACTTTTGACCTCTTACTTCTTTGACTTCCAATCTAACCAGTCTGTCTAAATCCATCCTTGTATCAAGTTTGTTTAAAATTAACCAATTTTGGGTGAAGTTCATTGACCTTTGACCTTTCAGGAATTTTACCTAAACTTCACCAGTCTACCTCCATTACGTGATACATCTCTGTACTATGTTTGGTTTGAATTAAATCATTAGTATTGGATTCAATGTGAAAAATATCTATTTGGGGGCAATTTTTAGCCAATTTTGGAAAAGTTCATTGACCTTTGATCCCTGACCTTTAAGAAATTTCACCAAAAATGTCCTCAGTCTAGTAGTGATCCATCTTTGCGCCATGTTTGGTTGGTATTACTCCATTGGATTTGGATATATTTCGAAAATTATCACTTAAGGGGCAATTTTTAGCTAAATTTTGGCAAAGTTCATTGACCTTTGAACTCTCAGGAGTTTTACCCAGACTTTCACCAGTCTACCTCCATGAAGTGAAATATCTCTGTACTATATTTGGTTAGAATTGCACCACTGGATTTGGGTTTATTGTGAAAAATATCAATTTTTGAAAAGTTTTGACCTTTGACCTCTGACTTTCCAGCAATTTCACCAACAATGTCACCAGTCTACCCCCAAGTAGTGATCCATCGTTTCACTATGTTTGGTTGGAATTGCACCATTGGATTTGGATTTGTTGTGAAAAAGGTCAATTTTTGGCAAATTTTCACAAATTTCATTGACCTTTGACCTTTCAGGAACTTTACCAAAAATATCACCAGTCTATCCCCAAGTAGTGATCCATCCTTGTGCCATGTTTAATGAGAATTGCATCCTTGGATTTGGATTTATTGTGGAAAAGGTCATTTTGGGGCAATTTTTACAAATTTCATTGACCTTTGACCTCAATCAGATTTGACCCCAATTTTACACACTTCATTAGTTTCATGCAATACATACATGTACCAAGTTTGAAGCGAATCTGCTTAATGGTTCTCAAGATATTGCCTAAACGGATTCGGGACGGACGGACGGAAAACCCGAAAACATAATGCCTCCGGCCACTTCGTGGCGGAGGCATAAAAATTATTTTAAAATATAGGACACATATTTCTATCGAACAGTTAGTGATTTTGTTATATACATATTAAGTTGCATTAACACAAGTCAACATACATTTTGATGACAGGGGCTCTTTAACCCTTCGTGTGCCATCTTGGCACCAGTATGACACACAAATGCCATAGAGCAACATTTAGTCTGGCACACACAGAGGTAAACAGGACAGACTTGGTGTCCTACAAGGGCAGAGAAAATCTACAATAACCACACATCCATTTTGCTATCTTGGTCTAAAATAGCACTTTCAGGAGACCTTGACTATGTATTTGACAAAGAAAGATCTGTGACAACAATGAGAATATCTTACATTTTTGTTTGCTTATGCATGAGCAAATCCTATAGTTGTATGCTAAAAATAACATGACTTTTCAAAGTGAAATAAAGGTTAGAAAGTTGGTGATCTACAATCTTTTCAAACATGAAAGTTTAATTAGGTTCGTTACAATAAACCGTGGTACTGAATAAATCATCAACTCTGGAAGAATCTTGAAAAGACATATATTTTGCACAAGTAGTAAATACAAAACTCCTGTAGAAACAGTAAGATACTGCCAGGGACAGGAAATCACAGGATGTGTCATAGGAAAGGAATACGTACCCCTCCTCTTATAGCTGTCAGGCAGCTTGGATGCCAGCAGACGAGATAGCTCCTCCTCCAGATCCTGGGTGGACTCCATCAGGATGTCTTCTGGCATCCCCGCCCCCTCCTCCGGCATCACAAACTCCTCCGAGCTGTCCGAGCCGTACGTCTCCGACAGCGTCATCCACTCGTCCCCGTACGTCTCCGACAAAGTCATCCACTCCTCCTCGTCGTCCTCCGACGACTGGTCGGGGAAGGGCGTGGAGCGGGCCAGCTGGGTCAGCTGGTGGATGTCCAGGGGCGTCGCCTGGGGGTGGGACGGTTTGGGTGGGGGGATGGGCGAGTACCTGCCAGGAACAGCTGGAATGTCATGACATAAATGAATTTATCTTCTAACAGCTTCGCTTCAAGAAGGTTAACAGTGAAAACGATACCAGTGACATATATTTGTCTAGGGCTTTAGAAATTACTCAAATTTAACCTGTTTACACACAAAATGTTCCAGAGCCCAACTTCATCTGATACTAGCATTCCTACATTAATATCTTTTCAAAGCTATACATTAACATATGATTCATATAATTGATTCACTGCATCCTATAAGCTTTCCAGATGTTCCTTTCTACTAAATATAAAACTGTAAAATTGATCATAGTCTGAATTTATGCCACTTTGTCCTAATATATCCAGGTAAATCACTGTGGGATAACAGGGAACGCATTAATGCACGATTAGATTTAAAAACCTGTCAATTACATTTCATACATTCTCATTCTAATTTACAAATTAATAAAATTACTCTCCTTTTCATCTCTAGTAATGAATACATTAAGAAAACAGCTTATTGCAAGTTAGTTATCAATCCCACATTTCCAAAAGGAAGCAACTAACAAAAGAGACTTTTCATGTAAATGAGCAAAATGTATCTGTCACTTGCATTGGCATCAGTGCAACACCACAGATTGAATAATTCGCAGCAAGATGAATATTTCTTGTCCAGATTTTACCTGTATGGAGGGAATGCTGGGAATCTAAGAATACCATTAACCCAGATTTTAGTGATTTGTCACTTGCTTCCTTTTGTCAGAGTAGGGCAGCACTGTGAAAGTCATTTTTGGAGGGTATTATTTCGCAACTTTTCTATTCAAGCATGGTGAACAAATATCTGAACATCATTCCTAAAATGTGGACCAGCTGTGAATGTATTTTTTTTTTTTTTTTTTTTTTTTTTACAATGAAAGAAGAATTTCTCTGTGCTTATGGTCAGTCACACTACTGCATCTTTTCTCATCACAGTTCATACACCAAATTCCAATCACTCTAGAATGTAACCGATCAACCAAGTACACAACTTTTAAAGGGTTTCTAAATTAGAAAAATTAGTTCCCACTAATTTCACATTTGTTTGTCACAATTAAGTCTTATTTTGACAAAAAATTGAAAAATCGAACGCCTCCAGTGATGTCAGAAAAATCAAAATGCTATAGATTGTACAGAAGTCAACAATAGACCATTTCCGTAATGTATTCACAACTTTCCTCCTAACTGCGTAGTAACACGTTATTGCATTCACCAGCATCTTGTCCTTCAGATTCAATGGATGGAATGCGCTTTGAATCTATTAGTTGTTGCTACTCAGACAAACCTTGGACAAACCTCGGACAAGCTTTGGGGTTCCCATTGGTAACGTATTGTTTGAACGGCGTGAATAAAATATTTTAATCATAAATCATAATCACAATTTAATCAATAATTTTACTTAGATTAGTGGAAATTTATTTTTCTAATTTAGTAACCCTTTAAGTGATGTTGTTAAGAACCAGAAACCTGCAAAACAATGGATATGACACTACTTGGCTTCTCTATATGGACCTAGTAGTAGTCTTACCTTTACCTTCATGGCTGACCTTTCTCGCAGGGTCAGGTGAGTACTGTTCAATGGAGTCTGCTGTTGTGTCTGACAGGTTCGTAGAACTCAGGCTCATTGGTGCTAGGTCAGGTGTAGAAGTCTGCAGACAGTGAGAAAGATAACTCATCCATTTACAAAGGAAGAATTGAACTTTGGGGGAAAACTCATAAATTCTAAATTCAAGCAGGGGGAGGCATCATGTAGCAGGTAACAGCCAGGTAACAACAAGCAATGTGTCCTTACAGTCTGAGCAAGGATGTTTAAGTACATGGATATCCATCCCTTTGAACAAGGTTTGATGCCGCCACTTAATATTCATGACTAGCAGCTGCTCTCAACGATATGGTGCATACGCGATTGCATCACGTTCACATGGATTTTATAATAGGTCATACTCATTCCTAGACATGCATACATGTACATTTCAGCTTTCGCTGCTGAACTTTCAATTTTGTCACTAAGTGCTTGTTATGTAGTTAATAAGGACAAGCGAATACAAAATTTGATACTTTTTTAGATGAAAATACTAGCTTGGGCGCATGGAACATGATGCGGAACATTGTGAAATTGAGACTTTTGTACTGCAACTTGATATCACGTTTAGAGCCTTTTTGCCATATTGTAACAATATTCCTCGATTGAATCTTTATAGATACATCGTCACAACTGCGCAAGTATATGGGGTGAGGATGTTTCCCCAAATTCTTCTGCACATCCGATTTTGTATATATGTCAAATCCAGGCAACATCATCCAGAGAATTGGCAGCTACGAACATGAGAGATCAAAGAGAAAATCTATGTAAAGCTTTCTGTAGTGACTTGAAGCAGAGTACAATGAATCTGCATTAATTGAATGGCTGATGGCACTCCATGTGCTTACATAGTAAATTTTTAGATTTTACCTTGCAGAAATACCTCAACCTTTGAAGAATTGAATGATAACATGGCTGACTCCAAATTCACTTTGCATTTGAAAAAGAAGGTGAGCATAAGTGGCAAACTATGGAGGAATATGTCTTCCATGCAGTTTATGAATTCTTTGTCACTGTCAAGTTTCATATTTGACAATCTGGCTGTTCAAAGGGAGTGCTAGCTATCGAGAAAATGCTGCCCTAATCTGACAAAAGGAAGCACCTAACAAAAGAAATTTTTCTTGTAAATGAGCAAAATGTGTCTGTTACTTGCAATGTCATCAGTGCAACACCACATCATGTTAGATTGAATATCTCGCAAGATTAATATTTCTTATCCAGATTTTGGCCATATGTAAGGAATGCAGGGTACAATATAAGAATACCAATAACCCAGATTTTTGTGATTTGTCACTTGCTTCCTTTTGTCAGAGTAGCGATAAATCTCAGACCAGTAAGACCCTCGCTGGAGTGATGTTAAGAACCAGACACTGCATAACCAAGGATATGATGCCAGACTACGCTACTCCATAGAATTTGATTTGATCAACAAAGGGGGCGCACTAAGGGTATCTTATTGTTATGTCATATAAGTCCATTTTCACCCCTCCCCCCCCCCACCCCTCAAATCATGAGTTCCACGTTTATGACCACTTTCCAGAAGCCCAATTACTCTGAAGGTTATAGCTAACCCTAGAGTTTTATGGGGCTGGTCCCCAAATAACACTGAAACTGTGACGTAGGAAGACGAGCTTATGTGGAATAAGTATGAGTCATTATAAATCCAAGAAAATGACCCTTGCAAGGTGTTTTACTATAATTGTTTAGTATAATCTCATGAGAGAACCAGTATATGTTCAGAGATATCAGAGTGTTTGAATAAGAGATATAGGCCGTGTTTATCAACTTTTCAGAAATTTGAACATCTTTCCAAAGGTCTTTACGAACCTTATCAACTCGATCGCCCAAGGCGAAAACCGGCCTTGTCACCGAAAACACGTGGTTTAAAGCCGTTTCAAAACAGCTTTGCGTTTATCTCACTTCTTGAAACGCGTTTCTGGCTCAAACGCGTTTAGGATCGTACAAATTTGCGTGTTTCAAAACAGCTTGCCGAACCCCATAATCAAAACACCTTTGTGTTTATCAACTCCCTGAAACGCGTTTAAAAAATTTTAAATGCCTTTGGAAACCTTAATTCTACCAAAAAAAGAGTTGATGAACACGCCCAGCGATACTATCATAGTTGATCCTGATGCAACCACACACTACACAACATTCTCAGTGGAAGAACATGGACTTTACCCTGAGAGGTTCTGAAGGATCCCTCCCCCATGCCTTGGCCCTGAGCTCTAGCACCTCCAGCAGCCTGGAGCGGGACAGCTCGTTCTTCTGCTGGTCCATGATCAGGGTGCGGACGGTGAAGAACAGAGCATCGATGGTGTCTACACAAAGGAGAGACCATGGTGGAGGGAACAGCTGGTTACCTTTCATCAATTGCTGGATTTGAGCTTGATCTGTGACCTTCAAACTATTTGACCCAAGATCTAATGAATTAAATGGGAACTCGAGTCTAAACAATTAAATCTAGATTAAGATATTCAAACTCAATCTTCAGACTTGTGCACAGTGCATGTACAAGTTATAGCATAGCTCAAAGTGCATCATGTTATTAACTTTAGAAGTCGTATTGGCGATGCAAATTTTGAGGGTCTAATTTAGTAGTACCTACTGTACATGTTAAATGTTAAGGCTCTGCCCCCTCTTCACTTCATTTAAAAATGTTTCAAATGGGCAAATTTATTTTTGTAATTTTTCTAGTTATTTAACAGAATAAACTTGATATCAGGGTATCATTATCCCCTAAGCTTTCATAATTTAAGAGAATGAATTCCAATAAAAATGCAGCCAATTCTCACCTTTGTATTTTGCGTCAAGGTAGGGTCCATTTGTCTTCAGCAAGTGACAGAGCTTGCCAACAACCAGGTCAAAAGATCTTCAAGAAATGGAGGAAGACAAACTTTAAAACATGGTTCTGTTGATCAATAAAAGTCACGTTCCTTTGATCCATACTGTAATGTGTAAGACTACTATTGTGTGTGTGTGTGTGTGTGTGTGTGTGTGTGTGTATGTGTGTTTGTTTGTCTTTTAAACATTGCTTTTCTCTCCGATTGTCCACTCAAACTCAGTAGGATTCTCCCTATCGCATATAGCCGATATCAAGCGATATCACCTCCGATACCGATATCTGATCGATTGCTCTTGGGACGTATACTTCTAGTAAGAGTTTGTCGTTGGCAGAAAATTACCTAGAAATCACTTTTTTGGATGAATTAAGCAGCAAACAATTTGTCTAGGGTTAGGATTAGGGTCAGGGTTAGAATAAGAATTAGATTTAGGGTTAGGTTTGGGGTCAGGTTTAGGGTTAAAATTCATAAAATCAGTGGGATACTCTGGTTCCCTATTCTACAGGATTGCCGAATGTTCGTGGACCGGAAGTTTATATCCCAAGAATTAAAGGCTAAAAAATTGGAGCGCCACACACGTTCAGATTCGGAGAGCTATATGCGATAGGGAGAATTGCATTCATCCACAGTTAAATTGCTCCCAGATAGTCACTGTGGGGAGTTTGTTTGAGGTATTTCTGTCACATTTAATATCACTTGTTTTAACAATAACTTTTAGTTGAGTAACTACAGGTAGGTACCATGCTGGTTGCAAAGTATAACCTGCTTTTAAATCAACAACACTCAAAATGAGTTCATTTGCTTTGGAAATCTTCCAAAAAAAAAATAATGGAGCAATCCATGCCATATTTTCAAAAGCTAAAAGCACTTTTCTGAGTTGCTAGTACCCATTGCTCTCTGCTGCACATCTTACCCAAATAAACAACTGCACAAATCTTTCCCAGTAATCTCTCTCTGGGGATTAGAGTAATCTGCTCCAACAAGAGGAGTTGTGATGTAAACCACACCACTCACACTTCAACAATGCCTTCTGGTAATGGGTAATTTGACCCCCAAAATGGACCACCCCTCAGGAGACATGTGTGAAAGAGGATTTTATTTACCATTACCAGTAATGCTTTTTTTTTTCTTGAATGCTGGGTATTAGCTGGACAATGCAAACATGCAGATAAGTGGGACGAAATTAACAACTTGTGGGGATGAGGATTCGTGGGGACAATGGCGCTGGATGTGTGAATATAAAACAGAAGTGGAGATGATCTTTGAGGTGAAAGCAGGGACCCCATATCAGGGGAAGTTTTCTTCTTCAGAAAAAAGGAAGTGTGTGTGCAACAGCAAACATGCTAATTGACATCTATAGTGAACCCATTTTGGAAAAAGGAGATAAAGAATTAAAGCAAATATAGTGTACTGGGAAGACAAAAGGGTTTTCATGAGCAATCTTCTTGCCAATGGTCTTAAATTTGTGTATTGCCCATTTTAGAAACTTGCTAAAAGTTATTTGCCGTCAAATTATCCACATTTTGAAAAAGTTATTAAATCACAAATCCTAAAAATTTGAGGATTTGTGATTTAATTACTAATCATTCCTAATTCGGATCATTTGAGGGCAAACAACTTTTAGCAAGTTTCTAAAATGGACAATACATGAATTTAAGGCCATTGGTAAGAAGATTGCTCATGATCACCCTTTTGAGGGCTTTTTGTTTTCCCAGTACAGTATATTCCCTTTAAAGAAATTTGACAGCACAGTTGACTGTTATGCCTCTGTCCTCATGTGCTTTCATTTAAGTATTGCCACGATCTCAAATAGTACTAATTTATCATCCTATGCTTGGAAAACTTGCTTTTTAGCAAAGCTTATGACAATTGAGAGAGACCTGTCATGTAATTGCTGACATACCAAGTCTGGTGATATTTGACAATTTATCAAAAAAAAAAACCCACATAAACTGCAACATTTCACAATTTGACCTTGACCTGGTCTATCTGACCCAACAAAGAATCAGTTCATTGTCCTGTCATGTGTCATAGATCATTTGACTAAGTTTAGTTGAGTTTGGTCGTCAAGTATTCCTTGAGTTTATACATACACTACAGCTCAAAGGTATTGGCACGGGTAAAGGGAAAGGGTAGAAAGGGAAGGAGCCGCAGTTTTAAACGGTTGCATATTTTGTCCAGTTCAGCATGAAACACGATGCTTCAGCCTAAAAAGCATTGTGTTTCATGCTGAACTCGACAAAATATACTGCGGTTCCAAACTGCTGCTCCATCCCTTTCCTTTACCCGTGCCAATTCCTTTGAGCTGTTGTGTACATGTAATGTAACATTATGAAGTCTTCTGACCCATCTTATGGCTGAAAATATGAGTGTAAGAACCAAATTCTTCACAAACAATCCATACTTTTAAGACCCTACATGAGTCACACAGGTTATCACTGGCCAGGCCATTAGCCCGATCAGAAGAAATAGCGAGCTATTTTGCTGATCCGGGGAACTAGCCTGAAGTTGCAATCGCGTGTTAATTAGCTCAAAACTCAAGATACGTAAGCTTGAAACTCGAAATGCATAAATTATCCCGATGTTCGCACATGCGCAGTGTGCGATGGGAATAGGCCACGACCGCAGGGCTTCGGTTGTGAGCTCGCATTCACGCACATATAAAGACCTAACGTAAACAATGCCTCGTGCGCGCTGATGCATGCTGAGGTGGCGAAATTTTCAGGCTAATGAAGACGCTCTGAGCTAGCTTGAGCTAATTCACAAACTAGCTTCAGCTAGCTCCATCTAGCCCAAGATTTCTTGGGAAATTTTGGGAGAATTATGGGAGAGCACCTTGTAAGTGACGTCACAAAATTAAATTTGTTGAAAGATCATAAATTTTTTGTCCTTTAATGGATTTTCGTCAAGCCTTCACAAATGTTTCTTTCAAATTTCTGCTTAATCAGCTTAATTTTCCTAACCAACTTGACTTTAGCCTAGGGTGGACTTTCCCCTTTTACTAGATCTAGACTCTAAATAATGTTGTTAGTCTAGTCTAGATCTGACTTTTACTTAGTCATGTTAGTGTTCAAATTCGATATTCGAAATTCGATCCATCTTTTTGTTTTTCTTACACAGGAGTCGGATGTTACATTACATAAAAATTTAACAGTTAGAGTTAAATCTCGATTAACCTGCTAAGTTTTGGAGTTCACTACCTATTAACATTCGTACCTGCTTTTCGTTACAAATGTTTAAGAAAATGTTGAAAACTTACTTATTACATAAATATTGATCTTCTGTATGTCTTATTTAAGTATCCCTTTGTGTGAATGAGTAGTTAAATGATATCTTTTGTGCCCTATTATTATTATTATATTATGTTCGAGGACTTTTTCCCCCCACAAGGCCTCATGGCCTTTCTATGAAGTTCTCTTCATTTCACTTTGTTATATTATGGCTATATTTACTTCATGTTTGATTATCTCGCGTGTGTTATGAATATATGTTGTTTATCTTGTAAATATGTTTTTAATGAAATAAAACCAACCAACCAACCAACCAACCAACTATTTTAATAGCTACACTCGACTGACGCCATTTTCTTTCCATCCCCAAGCCAAGGCCCCATCAACATCATACTCAGCATACATGCCACGCACGAGGCGCAGATGGCCCTTACCTTCCCGAAGCTCCCAGCAGCTTGCTGTGGTAGTTGACAACATTCACCAAAACAACATCGCTGGAGTCTTTCTCACAAACTTTCCCCATTTCCCCAAATTTGGGCAGACTTGAGCTACGTGTTCCCGGCTGTGTCTTGCTGGCCTCGATTTTTCTTTCCAGGGTATCTCGAGAAAATGTGACTCTCATGCTAGGTCGGGTGGAAGATCTACGTTCATGAGGGACAGACTCCATGATGAATAACTGATGTAGTCCAAAAACTTCCAGTGTCGTGATGCGATGTGCTGCCTAGCTAGCTAGCTGAATACAATCACTGCAACATGCATTGCATTTCACTGTACATAAAGCACTGTGCATGCACTGTCAACCTTTACGATCGGCATGCATCCGCGCCGCGCCTTCGTGCATAACATGCATGCTCTCTCAGCTATGCACGCACACACGTGTTGTGGGCCCATCACGATACTTATGCGGTCGAGCCTTCGGCGAAGAGGCACTGACTCCGCCCACTTTAGCCACTGGTGAAATCTGTAGATGAAGGAGGAGGAATGTGATTGGTCACAAGTTTTATAGGCGGCTGAAATCATACTCGCGACTATGATTGTATACTAGTCGATAGCTCTTAAACTGTTGGTATTTATTGACGAATTTAATTGTCCTTTATTTAAATGCATAATATCCCTGCATTTTTTCCTATTTTCGTGTATTACTGACTCTCCATCGCTCACAACTCTAACCAAGGATAATATATGAAGCGCAGCTTCGCTTGAACTTCTTATAACACCAGTTCTAAATCCGATAGTTAGTGTGAGAGGTGATGGACTTATGCGATTTCCCTCAAAACTACCTGCATTTTCTGGCTTTTGCAAATCCATGGCCTATTTTGTGGTGATAAGCCTTACCCTTCTCTATTCTTGAGTCAAAACCAATATTTCTGTATAAAAACAATAACTTGGACTACTTATCCTCATCCTCGCTGTAAATACATACCGGTACCTGATAGAAAACGGGGATGAAAAAGCAACAACGCAACAACATTCCTGAACAACAGGCTCTATTCATTAGCCTTCCCAGAAAAACGTTTATGACCAAACATAACAGCTCCCCATGCTTTTATACATCGTCGCTTCATCCTAATATATAGGTCAGTTTCACATTTGTAATAGCTCCGTGATTTAACGGCTTTCACAAGGAAGACCACTGGCCGCCTCTTATCCCGACGTTATGAGGTTGTGGGACAATGTACTGTAATCTCACCTTCACGGTGATTGGGAAGAATATTGACCCTTAACTTCAACCACACGTGTGTAACTGATTTGAAGGGAACGTCCAACCTGATGTAAACATTGGTTTCGGTTATAACAGAACAATTAAAGCAACAAAAAATTGGCGAAAATCGGTCAAATGGTTAGAAAGAAACGATTTTCTTAAATTGTCATTTTGTGACGTCACGTGCGAGATGCTCTCCCAAATGTTGTGGGCTCTAAGTAAAATACCATAAATTCCCCTTTCTTTTGTTTTTGATGAAGTAATTCATCTTTTGCATAGAGGTATGCATGTCTAATCATGTGTCAAATGACATATGAAATGCATGTATGCAAAATGCTTTTTATCCTTATGTAGAAAATCGAATTTTTCAACAACAGAAATCACCCAAGTTATGTATGTATCACTGGGAATACATCGCAAGTAACGTCACAAAATTAAGAATTTAAAAATTCTCTGTTATCCTTAGACGGATTTTTGTCATTCACTAATTTGTTTCTTTCATGGTTCTGCTTTTATCAAAGTCAACTTAACTGCAGGGTGAACACTTCCTTTCAAAGTCGATACTTTTAAAAATGAAATGCAGTCAAAGTCAAATACGTATTTTGTGTCCTACTTACCACAATCTACTTAGGGTATTCTGGAGCTAGCAAGGATTGATAATACATCCTTGATAAACATTCTTGATAACATCATAACATGTACTACGATTGATAGCCTACCACCCCAACCTACCGTAACACCACATTCCTCGCCTGTTGTATCTGCGTAGACTATAAGGACGTTGTAAACAAACACACACACATACACACACACATACACACCCACACCCACACAAACACACACACAAACACACACACAAACACACACACACACACATCAGCATTGTACCATCCTCATCTCTCCACCCAGTCACACTTTCGGTCATTCTCTTTCTTTCTTTCCCACGTTCAGTAAGCCGTCTCACTGATATGATCCATGCCACCGTCTTATCACTATCCCTTATCATCTGGAAGAATCACCTGTTAGTATTGTGGCTATACTATTTCCCAAACCAGTGGCGGATCCTAAAGTGGGTAAAAATGGGGGTTCCAGGTTAAATCCCCCCCCCCCCCTCCACACACACACACACATACAGTTGGGATTATTTATTGTAAAAGGGCAGGGGGTAGTGAGGGGTTTAAACGCCCCCCCCCTCCCCCTTAGGATTTCAAGGGATAATAATTGCCCGATAGGACAGAACAAATTACACCCCTACCCCCTCCCCCCTTGACAAAAACCTGGATCCGCCCATGCAGACTTGATTTGTAAACAAGCAGCACTTGATCTCCAACAGCCACAGTGTGCAGTTTTTCATGTGTATCGGCTCTCTCTCTCTCTTGCGTTTGCAGAACAGGTAATGTGTACGTCATCCTAATGTTCCCCATTACACTCTGGTACTTCATTCTGTGACCTTCCAAAAGCCATCGTCCTCCCAATTTTTGTTTATACTGTAATCATCCCTCTGTCACCTCCCTCGTTGCCAGTTCTACCCCCTCCTACCCCAAATGCCACAGCCATTTGATTGTACAATCAGACATGTTTTGAGAATAAAGGCTCCAAACGATCCAGTTGAGTGTTTTCCTCCGAGATACATAAAATTCTCTCTCTCTCTCCCTCTCTTTCTTCCTCTCTCTCTCTCTCTCTCTCTCTCTCACTCCAAACACAAAATCCTGCTTTCACACTCAGGGCTCATACACTCCAGGGAAAGGGAAAGGGAAGAAAGGATAGTAGTAAGGATAGTGTGCTCCATCCTGTAAATGTCTGACTTGTTTTTCTTTCATTTACAGGATGGAACACGCTATCCTTACTACTGGGTGTATGCCTAAAATTTCTTTGTAAAATAAAGACTAATCTAAATATCATCTTAACTACACTTAACTGCACTTATATGGTTGAGGATGATATAATGTAGTCTATTGAAAACCTGCATTTTTTTGAAGGTTTACATAACTGTTCACATCCAACTAAGAACTGTATATAAAAGTATACGAATGTGAGTAAGATCTGTGTATCATTGAGTACATTTCAAGGTAGAAAATTTAACTTAGATGGTCATGGCAACCAAAGTGAAATTAGAACTATAGTACGACACATTTTTAAAAAAGCACTCGATATAATTTATTATTGTTGCAAATCTGTTAAATATTCAAATCATACATAACAGATTGAACATTTCAATATGGACCATCACATATATTCATGGAACGCCAAAATTGCCACATTTGAACAATCATCCTAAAATGTTGAAGAATAATTACTGACACTTAATGTAGGCATGTCTATCTTCTTTTTTTTTGTCCCATCACATAAACAGTTTACCCATTTAACCTCACAGCACTCAAAGTACAGCAAGATTTTAAAGAATTGTACAAAAAATAAATTATATACTCAAGCATTTCACACAAAAAACACAATTAAAATTAGCAGGCGTGTTCATACCTGCTTACACATCACAAAAAACACCAGACATGCAAGAGATTTTGATCTGGTATCACCATCTCTGCATGTGTTTGATTTTTTTGTAATCTAGCAATCTAGCAAGAAAATACTTTTCTGAAACAACCTGACTGAATACACAGTACTCATAGTCTGATAGTTATTTGATTACTAGTATTCATTGGTAGATGCGCCTCAGTATGTACTATGTATACTATAGCTTGGCCAGGCCTGCACTGTTGGACAGTGTACCAAGTCCATAATAAATTCCTTCCCACATACATCATACAAGGTTGTGCCAAGCACTAAATCCATCCACAAGGCGACACAAATCTGCACGAACCAGAGCTGCAAGTGTGCCAAGCCACCGACATTTCCAAAAACTAAATGTTTAGAAAGTTTAACGCGAGCTGTGATTGAATTCTTTTTGTGCCATTGAGGAATTTCCCCACAAGAAAGACGAGCAACTCGCATTGATTAGTGGCACACTTAGGTTAAAGTGCCAAGTTTAAAACAATAAAAATACAATTATAATCAAACAGAGAGGAGCATCACAAGGTGAGGAGGCAGAATTCTTTGCCTGATCTACAGAATCAAAACATGATCAAAATTTGCTGCGTTCAGAGCTCAATGAAACTTAAGAAAATTCTTTTAAAAACATAACAAAGATGAAAAGAAAATTACATCCTTTAAAAATGGTAGAATTTCAATTCATGTTGAATTAAAAACATAAGATCTAAATGAATAAAACATGTAAGGGAAACATAATGACCCTCATAAAATTCCTATGTAGAATACTTGCACCTCTAGTTTCGCCATCTCCTTCTACAAACTATCATACTTAAAAGTATTATTTTTTTTTTCAACCTGAGAAATTTATCTCGGCTCATTCGACTCATATGCCTCAACACCTCTGCACATATAATATAGGATTACCGTAAGCCTATATAATAACATTTGCCCTACGCCTTGAAAAATAGGCTACATGACTTAAGACCTACAAGTTGCTCTTTCATACAGTTTACCTTCACCCTCCACATACCATAACTTAACCAAATAAAATTGAGTGCATTGCCCTGTTACGTTTGCATCAATTTTTATCAATTTTTGTCTCAGACTGTATAGGGACAAGCCTGGTTCAAATAATACACAAATAAATGAAGTTATGGACAGCTTTGTGCGATATGTTTACCCCAATTACTCATGAGGTTCCATTATACCTAGTCCAACATTTTCGAGTACATGTATATGAAAAAATAAAGTATTGCTGATGCAACGCCGGTGCATACTTACATAAGTTACACAAACTTCCCACTATCATAATGCAGAATTACATACAGATTACAAGTCTTATTTGACAGTTTACGAGATTGCTCAAGGTAATCACAAAATGTACCGGTAATTCACATCAACAAGGTTCTTACATACTGTACACGTATACATACACACCCCATTGGAATGTTAGGATATGAACATGAATTACATACAGCACAGCGCACCTACATGTAGTATAACAAGACACATGGAAGAGATTGTACAAACCATATAAATAGCCTCACACCCATCTGAACAACAGCATGCTTACTTCCAATATATACATGTACAAGTACAATGTAGATTTACAATTTACAAATGGACATATCGTTTGCATGTACCGGTACTAGCTTTTTGAAAATTGACAGGACTTTTCCATTTGTTAATGGAGGGTTGATGTACTGTATTCATCATGTCCCCCATAGACAAATTCAAATGTAAAAAGCATTACAAAGCATTTGTTTGACATGTTTGCACTGACATGACATACATGACCGCTACTATATGATTATATATACTCCAAACTTACATGTATTTACATTTGCAGATTTGCATTGATATGAAGAAGTAAATGACACATCATGTGAGATACAAGGATAGATCATTACCAACCTTTCACCCAAGTAAATATGTTTTGATTTTGTTTCCATGTTAGAATCTGATTTCCTGGTCAATCTAAACCAGGGGCCATATTCATGAAACCTTACTAAGCCTAGCTGGAGCTGAAACAGTCTGCGCAACCTATTAGTATTACCTTACGTTAAGCAAGGTTCTAGGCAACTTTATTATTGGTTTCTAGATTAGCTGCTTAGTAAGATTTCATGAGTATGGCCCCAGTTTAATAACATATTCAAATTAAACACATACACCATATTTGCTTTACAAAATGTACAGTATTGACATCACTGCAAGAAACGTAGGTCAAACAATGCAAAAGCTGTTGCACATTAGCAATCAGAGTAATGTATGGTTGCAACTTTTTTTTGCAAATGTGTCTTTCTCTCAATGAAAGAAACATGGCACATGGTTTGGTTGATTTGGGGTAAGGGAACGGAGGGGCAGATACATCACATATTTGATGAACATACAATCCAGCTCAAAGGAATTGGCATAGGGAATGGGAAAGGGAAGAAAGGGAAGGAGCCGTAGTTTTAAACCACAGTATTAAGTATATTTTGTCCAGTTCAGCATGAAACATGATGCGTTTTAGGCTAAAACATCGTATGTCATGCTGAACTGGACAAAATATACAGTGATTCAAAACTGCTGCTCCTTCCCTTTCCCTTTCCCAATGCCAATTCCTTTGAGCTGGAGTGTATGAATAAACTGGAAGAGTAACACTGTATATTTCATACATGTACAAATTGATGTCTGCCGCAACATGCCCAAAGCATATAGATTCAGTGATCACCTACTTAGGCTTGGACATTTTTGTGCAATGCAGTTTGTACCCTGGGTGACCCACACAAAACCACACAATTCTACATACCGCATATATGGGAAAAGTCATCTCACAATACATCGTGCAGCGTAGCTTCGCAGTCATACTCATTTTCGGTCTAGTGAATGAGACAGAAAGCTGGTATGAAGCTTAATACGCACTGCGCGATTCATTGCGGGTTGACATAACTCTACATGAAGAGTTCATATCCAAAAGGAGCCAAGTCCACTTTGAAAACTTAGAGAGAAAAATGTTTTCTTGATCTTTGATCACTCGCTTATGAGAAACTGAACTTTCTACGATTCTATAGTTGGTCTTGCTCGTATAATTAGTCTCAAATTCTTCGATCCTCACTGTTCTGATATAATGATCTCAACTTTAAAAGAAAAATGGATTTGGCACTTTTTTGGGAAAAAAAAGTTTTTTCACTGCCAGTCAGTTCAAGGTCAGTAACCTGTCATTAATATAGTCACATGCACTCCGACAAAGTCTACTGGCAGAGGGACGAACTCACACCGCCAGGTATCCGAGCAAATGAGCCACAAAAATACAATCACTGCAGGAATATCTATGTTGACAGCATTCAATTATGAATTCAATTTTTTTTTCTCCAAAGGTAGAGTGAGAAGTAGGTAGCACAAGTTCAGACTAGAGAGCTTGGTATTTCATCATGCCGTACTTCCATTATATAGAACTCTTATCTGCCATTTTTTTTTTACACCAAGCCTCTCCTCAAAATAACATTTAGGTTTCTTGATGATCTAAAAGAATGATTACCAATCTTACAACTGAACAAAACGGCAGTAAGAGCTAGGTTCTGGGGCAGTTATACGTTATTTTAGTATACACGAGAGCTCAAAGGAATTGGCATAGGGAAAGGGAAAGGGAAGAAAGGGAAGGAGCCACAGTTTTAAACCACGGTACATTTTGTCCAGTTCAGCATGAAACATGATGCATTAGCCTAAAAAGCATGTTTCATGCTGAACTGGACAAAATATACTGCAGTTTATAACTGCGGCTCCTTCCCTTTCTTCCCTTTCCCTTTCCCTATGCCAATTCCTTTGAGCTGTAGCGTACATGTACCTTTAATTACTACATCAAAACTGGCATGAGCAGTCGACATCATAGATACTATCTGGGCACATTTGGGAGAAGTTAAAATTCCTTCTTCCCTCTCCCCTTCAAATGTACCTTCAACCACAAATAAATACAAAATTGTTCACAACGTCTCAAATCTAACACAAGAAATTTGGAAGTCTGATCAGTACTCTTGGCCAAATTAGCATTGCGTCCCATACATGTCTTAAGGCACAAGCGAACAAAGAGATAAATTATGGTCTTTAACTTTGACAAATACATACAAATACAATCTATGGACTTAATCGTGTACACATAGCAACTATGTTGTCAATCTGCATTTGCAGCTGCACATAGTTAGCTCGTAACATGAGGATGTATACAAAGATGGCTTGTTTTGCAGATACGTTTGAAGCTTTGCAAAACAGCTTTTAGGAGTTGTCTTTATTTCCTTCATGTAATTTTACTGCACACCATGGCATTGTATGCCCAGGCCCTTCTGCTCAGGTATTGATGAGGTCCTCTTGTGCCCTCATTTCAAACATGCCTCAATAATACACACATGAACTCACACACTGACTAGAGTAACCTTATCCTGTTGCATAAATAGCTCCAGTAACTTGCATGGCAACAGCCAGAGATACTCAGAACTCATTGGCTGTTTCTATGGCAGCTACATCTGGGTCCCACTGCATAAATTCAATTTTCAAGGTTTCCATAGAAGTTGCCATTGATAGCAAAGTTATCATCAATCGTAACTTTTATGCAACAGGGCCCTGATTGTAAGTTACAATAATTGAAAAGCTTTGCAACATGTTCAAGGGCCATTTCCCCATTAAGACTAGTCCTGTAGTGTAAAATCCTTCTTTGGCCTACAAATTTGGAAGTCTTTTCATTTCAGGTACATGCATCACTTGCACAACACCTGCATAGAACATTTACTCTGTTAAAATAACATGTTCAAGTATCATAACTGCAATCTCAACAACATAATCTTGCTTTTACATCACTAAGATGGCAAATTAAGCTGTTGATACAAGATTCTCATCAATTACATCATAACACAGACATTGTCTAGATCCTATATAAAAGAGGTAAAATAGAAAGTTATATACATACATGTAACTGAAGTACTGCACATAGACCAAAAATATAAAAGCCAAGCTCTCCTTATCATTTCTATTGGTTGTATCTTCTATGCAATAATCACTTATATCCCTTTTGCAGACAAAATCAAATTCTGTAAAAAACAACAACATTATGAACCACAAGTACAATTTGACAGTGACATTGACAGTGATGTAGAAGTCAAACACTGCACACAGTACTACTGTACTACTGTGAGAGTTGTCTCTCATGCTTAGATTGGTGTTCAGGTTTGACTGTATTGTGGTGTTTACATAACGTAATAGTTAAAGGCTGCAAAAGAGATATACCATTTGAGTCTTTCTCCAGTTCATACTAGGGTTTCTTTTAAAAGAATATTCCTCACTGGGCTTACCCACAAAGCTAGGGTAGTAATCAGGACTACAATTTCACCCTCTGGATACATTACACATGAATGAAATATCATACAGAAAGGTTACCCTGTGTCCACACAAACATAATATCCTAATATCCCAAACGCTACAATGAAAATGTTGTATATGAGCGTAGTTTGCTACTACGCATCACTATGCAATGGCTTCTTTATATGTGTCATTACAGCGTCCACACACAATGCATATGTTGGGATAGCCATACAATCATTTTTTTTTTTGCGTGGGCACGGCGCATGTCCCCATGTTCACACCACATTCACAGAATACTAAATCTCGTTAAAAAATCTTTTTGGTATGCACTTGCATCAATAAAATTTCTCCTCTTTAACAAGACATATCGTGAAACTTCTGGAGACTCATATATTAGCTATGTAGCCCGCTGGACTTTGGATATTACACCGAACACTATGCAATATAAATAATGTTAACCGCTACGAAAGGGTTGGAAGCCTGCGTCAATCAAATTCAATGGAGTCTATAGACTCTATACACGTTCCACTTGCCAGATCTTCGATACCTTTTTTGGCTGTGGAGGCCAAGTCGGTCATTTCCTTGTTGATCTTGTCGATGACCCATTCCATGGCCTCGCGCCCCTGTAGAGAAAAGGTGAGGAGAGGGTGAGCAAAAAAACAGTCTTTGTCAAAACTGCTGAGAATATGAAGACAAAATGCCTAAACGTTTACATTTGGGCCCAGGTTTTAAGAGCTAAAAACCGAATACAAACTGAAAATGCATGAACCCTTTGTATTCTAGACAAATTTTGGTCTCTGGGATTTCTTCCAAACATTTTTCCCCTCCCCCTCCTCATCCTTGTATTGCATCCTTAGGGGGTATTCTGAAAATCCACAGAGATAAAAAATTTCATCTCCCCTAAGATAAAATGTCCCTAAAATATTTTATCTTTGCTATTCCGAAACATATCTTAGGAAGCTTTTAACCAATATTAATGCGCTCCTTTCCCAGAGGCAGCCAGTAATAAACATCCTCTCATGTCTTCTGCATGTACATTAACACCATCAAGCTGACGTTGTGACGTCATTAAACTGACAGTGCCACTGGGCATCAATGTCTATCAGCGCGCCTTATTGCATTTGATGCGCTTATATTCAAAAAGTTTTCATGTAATGCTATGGGCCTAGGCTCGTGCATCTGGAGATAAAAATTGCTCGGGAGCGGTTTCATCTTTTTTATCTTTAACTTTTTTTTCCTAAGTGTGTTTCAGAATATTGATTTAGCTCATTTGCATAAATTTTCATTTTTTATCCTTTGCACTTCACCATGAAGATTAATTCAGATGTGGTTAAGTTTTGAGCTGTCTTAGACTATATTTGCCTGGTTTGCAAAAGATATTGATTTGGAGTTGTGGTATGTCACAAAAATTGCCCCAATCCCGTGGAATCACCCAATAATGAACATGAAGAGGATGATAAGCATGATAAGAAAGATGATAAGAATTAAGAGGAAAATGCAAATGAGCATGACATTTATGAGAATGAAGAGAGTGATGACAATGATAAGAAAGATAATGAGTAAACAAATGTTGACGATCACAATACTCTCAGAGCCCAACTGACTCATTTATGACTACTGCAATAAAAGCATGTTCCTATAAAGGCTCTTGCTACTTACTGCGTTGGCCTTCGATGAGATGGTGTTAGTGACCATCTTCTCCAGCTGACCGGCCAGGCTGAATCCCTTGACCGTCACTGTGGCTTCCTGTCTCAGTAATGTCCTTTGGTCAAATGGAAAACATCAAATACAATTAATTGAGGACCAAGATCAACCTTGCTGAAATCATCGACAAGTCTTGTAAGTTTCATTCATAATTTCCAAAGTTGTCAACAGAAATTGTCAAATATACGGCATGACATTTATCTACCTCTCTCCTCCCACATTGTTCTACATGTGTGTATCAAGGAAAATGAAGTAATTACAACTTCATGTTTTCAATATAAGTCAATTATTCTCAAATACTTGTGGCAGCGCAATACGAAATTCCTACTGGTTTGGCCCAAATTTCTTGGTCGACATGCATGGTGGGGAGTTGGGAGAAGGAAATAGGTAATTGCCTCAAGTTTGGAACTGTCTGGGGGAGGTTAGGGGTTTTGTAAGAATATCAAGGATGTCTTAGTTTTTTTTTTTTTTTTTTTTACATGACTGTGGAAAGCAATACTCTAATTCCCATTGGGCCACATATACTGAAGGCTGTAGCCCTCTAATCATTGATAAGAGTAACTTAAACAAACAATGGGGTAGATAATGTTTCATTTGGGTGGGTAAGAAACTTAAATAGTCTGTAATCTAAATATACTTACGCATCCTTGATGGTGGGATGTGGCATGTAGGTAAGACTTTCATCTATCGATACAAAGTTCTGCAGAGACATCTGTTGATTTGGAAAGAGACATGAGCAGGTGTGAATCTTCTGCCATTACTTTGATAAAAGAATAGTGCTCCTTGCTATTTATACACTACAGCTCAAAGGAATTGGCATAGGGAAAGGGAACGGGAAAGGGAAGAATGGGTAAGAGCCGTAGTTTTAAACCACGGTATATTTGTCCAGTTCAGCATGAGACACAGTGCTTTAGCCTAAAAAGCATAAGGTTTCACGCTGAACTGGACAAAATATACCGCAGTTTAAAACTGCGGCTCCCTCCCTTTCCCTTTCTCTATGTCAATTCCTTTGAACTGTAGAGTATATACTTGTACAACATAGACATCTATTTACATGTATCAATATACAATTTCTTCACGAGAGAGGTTTACAGTACACCATGTGTAAAGTCCTGGGAGGACTGAGAAGAGAAAACGTGGATAGAATTGAAGGTGAAATGGACAGGCGAGAAAGTGGAGATTTGAAAGTAGAGTATTCTTTCGAAATGTGAGTGTAGTCCTGAAAAGGACTGTAAACCAGAAAGCGTGAAGAGCACCACCAACACACGCAAACCAGAGACTCCCGCCCCCGCTCCTCCGCCTACGCAAGCCTCCCCCGTCCGCATACCAACCGACCGCCGATTCCCGCCAACCCACACACAGAGCGCCACCACCCGCCGAGACCGCCGGCCCGTGGTTCCTCCCACGTCCGCACGCACGGCATAAGTACCACCACTCAGCTAGCGAACCCTCACTCCTGAAGACGGACAGTCAATCTGCCCGAAACGTCGAGTCTACCTCTCTACTCATCAGCTCTTCACGCTTTCTGGTTTACAGTCCTTTTCAGGACTACACTCACATTTCGAAAGAATACTCTACATGTACTTTCAAATCTCCACTTTCTCGCCTGTCCATTTCACCTTCAATTCTATCCACGTTTTCTCTTCTCAGTCCTCCCAGGACTTTACACATGGTGTACCGTAAACCTCTCTCGTGATTGATCATACCACCATGCAAACCTTTAAATACAATTTCTTGACAAAGTTTTAACTGCTCAGCAATTATCACTCAACAGTCAGAATTATGATTTCAAGTTAAAGCAATAATAGCAATTTAGCAAATAACCAATAAGCTATTTATTCATATTTATTTGTTCCAATTACCTTTTCTGTTATAACAACTTGTAATTCATTTCAACAGCATTCTGTGCATAATTGAAAAAGGTCAGATAATTGTGAGCATACACAAAGAATTAGTTGAAAAGAATGTAAAATAAACAAATAACGCCTGTGCAGCTGCTGGTGTATACTACACTACAGCTCAAAGGAATTGGCATGAGGAAAGGGAAAGGGAAGAATGGGAAGGAGCCGCAGTTTTAAACTGCGGTATATTTTGTCCAGTTCAGCATGAAACACGGTGCTTTTTAGGCTAAAGTATTGTGTTTCATGCTGAACTGGACAAAATGTACCACGGTTTAAAACTGCGGGTCCTTCCCTTTCCCTATGCCAATTGAGCTGCTGTGTATATATTTTTTTCACTCAAAGACTATACATCATTGACATTTGACTGAACCAAGATATTCAATTTTCCCCTTTCAAGTTTAAGTTAAATTACATCTCCAAGAAAAAAATTCACGTAAGAGCGACTGAAACATATAATCATACATAATTTGGTAATTCAAGAAATAATTTTTCCAAAACAAACTTTCAAAATAGCACACTTACATTTGCAGTCTTTGCAGTGAAGGTCTTTTCCTTGGCGTCGACTATTGAGTATTCTGACCCATAGCAGGTGGGCTGCAGACCAATCAACTGAACAATAGGCAAAATACAAAGTGACCAGTGAATTCACTTTCAACTTTTAATATCAAGCACACCATTTGGATGAAAGTGATATGGAATATAACTTTTTACTCAATGTAAGTGCCACCTATTTTTGGGATCAATTTCTATATTGTTTATGACATAATTTCTGACATAGTAATCGAAAGAAACTTTCTAATTTGAAGGAATCTCCTAAAAAGCACAATGGCTATTCCATCGGTATCCAAAAGTGAAATGTGAGAATGAAGAATAAAGGCAGTTGCCACTCTGACTCGGAAGAAGCAAGTCCAGTGTTCTCCCTCTCCTCCATAAGTGCGTCTTCATTAGCCCGATCAGACGAAATAGTGAGCTATTTTTCTGAAGTTGCAATCGCGTCTTCATTAGCTTGAAACTCGGGCTACGTAAGCTCGAGCTCGGGTTGCATAAATTATCCCGAGTTTCGCACATACCAGCAGTGTGCGACAGGAATAGGCCATGACCGCATGGCTTCACTTGTGAGCTCGCATTCACGCACGTGTAAAAAACTATTACTTAAACAATGCCTCGTGGGCGCTGATGCATGCTGGGATCGAAAAATTTTCAGGCTAATGAAGACGCTCCGAACTAGCTTGAGCTATTTCACGAACTAGCTAGAGCTAGCTCCATCTAGCCCAAGATTTCTTGGGAAATTTTCTCGACCAAATAGCTCGCTATTTTGCCTGATCTGGCTAATGAAGACGCAAATAGCTAGCAATTTCGTGATCTGGCTAGCTAACCCGATCAGAACAAGCTCGCTATTTTGCCCAGCTCGAGCTAATGAAGACGCCTCTCATGATACATAAAAAAAAAAGCTGTCTGATGCTTGAAGAACGTACCGATCTGACCCAGCCAGGCAGTCCCCACTCCGTGGTCAGTAGCCTCCTGCTGTGCAGACGACCCTGCTCATCAACCTTCCTGTCCAATACGTCGATCCCAATCACACTAGGGTTCATGGGATTGGGGTACTTCCTCCACGCTGCCTGCGTGACTGTCTCCCACGGGTGGCTGTAATTAGGAAAGGATGAGGTGTTAATCTCTGATCAAATTACTCTGACAGATACCAACCTTTGCCTCCTCTCAATATCGTAAAATAATGTAAAATGTGAAACCAAATTTTCACAAGCAAATATAATACTTCTTCTTCTTGATGATACTCCTCAACATTCCATGTGGAATCAAATGAGGAGGATGGGGGAGTGCACAGTGTACTTCTTAGTCCTTGTTGTTTGAATCTTCATTACAACAACAAAAATGGTTGCGTGCAGCTTAAATGTGTCCTTGATGGTTATGCTCTGAATACCATGTGGTAGTAAATTCCACTTCCAGTCATTGATGGTACGTGGAATATAGAACTTACAACGGTTTGTGCGAGTGGAGTATCGAGTATACAAATTTCCTGATGTATGCCTGGTATTGCATGTAGCCGGACGTACATGTAGTCCGATACCGGCAGGGCCGGGTGCCCCCCGCCCCCCCCCCCCCCCAACTACGGATATCGGACTGCGCAATCATATGAAATGGTCTCTAGACACGAGCCTTACCAATACCAAGTCTACTAGACATTGCTGCAACCAGCCCGCTCACGCAGTGAACGGGCTGCATAGCACTGAGCTTTCGAACAACAAAGTCGTGATTAGATCAGTAAATTTGAGCAATTCTGTTTGCTCAAAACTCACATGTATTGCACATATTTATGGAGAATATAAACCTGAATTGTCTCGTGGCTGGTTTAAAAATGATATTAATCCATGCTGTATTTTTAAAAAAAAAAATTATTATTGTTTACGAACTAAAGTGGTTCAGAATTTCAAGGCCCAACGGAAGCTGCGATGCGATGGTGAAGATTAGTTTATGGCTTATTGCGCATGCGTTAATTCCCATTATATTCGTGTATACTTTTGAACAGCCAAGATGGCAGCCTTGACGGAACATATCTGTCAGAAAGATATGTGAAGAGGGAATATGTAACATAATCACATTGCTCAAAACTTCAAGCATTTTTATAGTGCAAGTATACATTCAATACATTTAGCTATTCATAAGCGATAGATGTACTTGAATTGTGATTCATTCATGTGTACGGGTCGATTTAGTCGGACCCGACATTCAAGGAAATTGGTGGCGAGCCCTCACAACGCTCCCACTGTGCGGAAGCAGTCCCAGGGCTATTATAGACACTACTCCTAAAAGGTGTACTCTTGAATTGATTTGAAATGATAATTGAGAGGTAAAGGCATGGCAAGAACAGAGACGTTTCACCTAGGGCAGGGGGCTAGGAGTAGGTTCAGGTTGCACTTTCACTCAGTTTCAGTCATCATGCCTTTGGCAGTCGAGTTCCCTGCCACTGGCACTGCACTGCCAGAGCACAAACAGCGACCATCGCCAAACGAACCACAACCACAAACTTTCATCCAGTTGATAAACTGGATTTGATGGGAAACAGTGCAGAAGTCATGGTAGTACCAGGGAGGTGGGAGTCTCAACCCCTGCCGTAGTCGTACATCATGTAGTGTGCATATCACATGCAGCATGCACATGTGGACACTACCGGCGTTTCCGCTGAAATCTACTGTAGAAAACTGCATTGGCACGCAGTTCAATCATGGACATACTAAATTACGGAAAATATCGTCTACTTACTGGAAAACGTGTTCTGAACTCCAGATTTTCATAGTTCTGAAAATAAGCGATGATAAAAAGGATAGAAGATCGTCAAAGAACAATCCAAGCTTCAGTAACGACAACTACTAGCGCTAAAAATTAGAGCAAACTCAACTGCGTTGCGAACCGTAGATCCGTCGGTACGTACGTACAGTAGTGTACTGTGTATGCTATACGCATGGCCAGTACAGTGCAAGTATAGTCACCTTGGCTGCGCTAGCCTGCGTACCGTTATTACGTAGACAGTACCGCTATGAGTATCAATGACAGTAGAAAGACAATGTAGTCTTTATATTTCCAGACTCTCTGCGCGACGACTCATTTGCGAGTCTCGTTTCTCATTTGTCAAAGATTTGATCTTTACCTCAATCTGATCTCATATATAATATTTGTTGATTGATCACATCGGTCATTGAATCAGTTGAAATTTTAAAAGTTATTTTCATCCCAGGTCAAATGTACAAGAAAAAGTTACTGAGTGCATAGACTAATACACTTTTAAGGTCAAGCGATGATGATGTAAACGTAACGTCGGTGTGCGCTTACGTCATGAATGGAGGGCTCGTTGTTATATGACGAGTCTACCCAAATAAGTACTTATCGTCGAGATTCGTTGAATTACCACATTCTAAATGTTCATTATAATCATCATCACCACCACCATCACGAACATCATCATGTTACAACAGAGCGCAGCGATGGGGGTCGATCCCGGGGTGGGGGGGATAATAAGATAAGATAAGATAAGATTTTATTAACTCTATCGACCCCCTCTCGGGGTATGAGAGTTCAACATATTTACAATGATATACAATAACATGAATACATACAAATACATAAAGTAAATAGAGTACATAACTTCTTCAGTATTTACAACACCAAGCGCACAGGATTTCTTACAATTCTACCACTACGTGTAATCCCCCCACCCCCAACAACCACCACCAAAAAAAAAAAAAAAATGGTGACATCCAAAATGGCTGCCAAAACGATGTTTTTAGCTTTATTCTGTTCCACTTTTACCTACCATATGTTAACAATTATATACTTAACCAAATTGGATATAGAGGCACATCAAGATTTGACCCTGAGATGCCATTTTCCAAGATGGTGTCCAAAATGGCTGCCAAACCACTGTATTTAGCTTTATTCGATCTGTTCTACTTTTATCTCACTCACTCACTCATTCCGGCGACATCTGTCGGACATCAATGACGGCTCTCCATACACGTCGATCCTCCATGCAGTTCTTCATTTCAGAAGGTGTCAATCATGTGTCCTGGCATAGTACATCCACATATGTTATATGTGGTCTTCCAGTGCTTCTCTTTCCCTGCACAGGTTTCCATAGCACTAGATCAGACACAACCTGCCCTGGACTTCTCATGCAGTGACCAGCAAATTGGAGGCCTCTTTTCTTAACTTTCTCACTCACTTTAGGAAGGTCTCCGTACATATCTTTATTTATATGATCTTTCCAGTTAACATTAAGGGCTGCTCTCAGTAGCCTTGTGTAGCACCCATCTATAACTTTGGTTGTCACAGTCCATGTCTTATATCCATACAGTAGAATACTTTCTACTATAGCTTCGAAGAGCTTTAGTTTAGATGTTCTGGGAAGACTTGACTTCCATATATTGGTGAGCTTCCATGCCATTGCTTTTCTTGTGCTGATGTCTTTAATACATGTACTGCTTTCCATCTAGGATCCCAGATATTTGAAATCCAGTACCACTTCAAGATTTGTGCCTTCAGATGTGTTGACAGTAACATTGTCCTCTTGGTTGAGTACCATGCAATTTTTCTTTTTGGCATTCATATGAAGATCAACTCGTAAGGCAGTTCGTTCAACTCTTTCAAGTAGCTCCTGGGCCTGAGAGGCAGTGTCTGATACTAGTGCTATATCGTCTCCGTAGTCTAGGTCAATAACCATTACGGGTCTAACTCTGCGGCTCCACCTGGGAATGATTGTAAAGCCAAGTAGCTCCTCTCTACCATCCATTGCTAACCTCATACAATAGTCAAGCACTATTATGAATAAGTAGGGAGCCAGTGTATCACCCTGAAGCACCCCCCCCCCCCCCCCCCCAAGGATGTCAAACTCTTCTGTATCTCCATCAGGAGTAGTCACTTTTATCTACAAGCAGCCACCACATTTGTTACACAGGGGGCTGGACTATATACCCCACGTCCACGCGGGATTGACACAAGCATAACCAAACACCGTTCTTCTCGAATGGCCCTGTTGAATTGTAAAACAATATCTCACTTCTTCGCATCTTATTCATAATAACTACAACCAACATCATAATCATCTACTTGTTCTTTTCCTTACAAGAGCTCTAAATCATAATAAATTACATATATTTTTTCAAAGATATATCTTGAAGTATCTTGAAGACTATACTTTGTAAGTGTAATTTAAAATCATTCAAAGTGTTCTTGGTTCCTGTGAAGGGTAACTGCATGGTTAGGTGCACAAATATTACAGACATAACGTGCTTGGGTATACCGTACCAATGTCATTGCATTCTAGAATTGTGTAAGCTATGGCCATGATTCACACAAACCTATGCATATGTAACTGACATTTTATATCTTTCTTTATCGTAAAGGATTAAACAGGGAGAGTATTTGAGATTTGCACATTAAATAATTGATGAATGGATAATTCCATCACACACAATACATATTGAGCAGCTTTTGACACTTAGAGAGACATTTGCATACCTCAGACGAGAAGGAAATTGAATTTGGCATTGCTAAACATGTTCTCAAGCACTTCCAAAGAACAGTCTACACAGGGGAGTTGATATATCTAACAGTATATCTAACAGTGAGGAAGAGGTCACATCTAGAGACAAATATTAACACATACCTACAAATGTCCTGATGTCTTTCATGTACAAATGTAAAGTACTTTAACATCTTCATGAGATATATAGTTTCAAATAAGCGCAGATCAATTATTTACATACTTTAAAGGGATAAGTTGATTTAAATAAAAGTAGAAACATGAAAGTAACATATTATAATTAGTGAAGATTTGAGGAAAATCTGTTAAAGGAAATTCAATGTTGGGATTGTGAGGTGCTCTCCCATATAATTACATACATTGATCTTTTTCTTCTCCGGTTCAGGTATGTGTGTGAAAACGTATATCTAGTGATGTATCAAATGCACAGGTACAAGGATGCATACTTTTAGAGGAGATTTTTTGAAAAAAGTTGTACACAACATATGGGAGAGCAGTGAGCACCTCGCATGTGAAGTCACCAAATCAATACATTAAAAGATCATGACCTTCTTATCCTTTCACAGATTTTCTTTAAAACTTCATGAATATGTTTCTTTCATGGGTCTGCTTTTATTGAAACAAACTTAATTTCAGAGTAAACTATCCCTATAAGAACAAAACGTGTGAAGACATATAAAAAGTGTTGTTGCACGGATCTCAGATAAATTGATCATTTCCACTACAGGCTGCATAAATTGATTTCAGTACTGATAAAAATCATTAATGGAAATATGTCATGATGTATGATATGAGTTTTGATGTTTAACCCCCAGATTGAAGCAATTCTACAAATGGCTGGGAACTAAGTCTAAATCAATCACCTGCAATCAGATGAAGATATTACACTACTGGAGAAAAAGAACAGTTTTACAAAAACAGACAGAACGCAATAACTTCAAGAGCTTATTGTTATTTATTTCTAAAGTATATGCAAGTAGTTCACTTCAATTCAATGTTGTCGTTCGCCTGACTTGCGCCAGATGACAGGACTCACCACGTGGAGGTCGACAACTTGAGTCCCAACCTATTTTTGTTTTTAAATTTTAAAGTGAAATTTGTTCTTTCACGTGCATAGGGTGTCATGAACTAGACCACTGATTGTGTGAATCCACTGTTGCTGATTGCACCTTAACACTAGGGTTTCACCCTACTCTTTGTACAAAGTGTTGTACTGTCATTCATCTACATTTATGGTCATAATACATTTCATTTCATTTCAGGCTCTTTCCCCAATATGGGGAATACAAATTTGAGAGCCAAAACACAAAGCTGATTTTAAGTTGCAAGGGCTCGTATTTGGGCTTGAATACAAAGCCAGAAGATCCAGATTTCATGATAAAATAATCTTTGAAATATATTGTATTTCTGTCAACTTATGTTTCTATGTGCTGAATGACCTTCCTAGACTAAATGTTGTACTGCTACTATAGCTGACTACATGCAGTTGTGCACCACAAACACCGGGTTTTCACCCTACTCATTGCGAGAAGTGTTGCAGGTTCTTTAACGTGCGTAGGTGTTGCTCTCCCACACACGGGACCTCCATTTAACGTCCTATCCGAGGGACAGTGTATTTTTCAAATGCCCTTTCCCCAATATGAGGAATAAAATATAGCATGCTAACACACAAAGCTATCCTTAGTTGCAAGACCTTACTTTCGAAAGATAGGCATTTTTTCCTCTATCTTCTCCCCAATATGGGGAATAAAATTTGGAGCTTGAGTACCCAAATTAACTTTAAATTGCAAGGGCTGAATGGGGGAATTGAACCCATAGCCTTATGGCCCAATGCCAACCGAGACACTATTCACCTGCTAATTGAATACAATTAAGACTGAGAATTTATAATAGTATTTGCTTTGTAGTGCCTAATAATGTTTGACTAGATACACGCTCCCCATGCATTGGATATGCAATGAATATTGCAAACAATTTTTGGAGACTCACAGGTAGCAGAGCATGACATAATTGGTTGATGAGGATTTCACATATTGCTTTTTAAACTTATTTTGCATGATTAATAAGTCTGCTCTCTGACAGGTTTTATAGATATATTCAAAATTTCAACCAGCATTTAGCCACAATTCATTTGCATTTTTTTTAAAATAATGATTTGAAATATGCACTCTTGTCCCAGTATTTTTGTTTTGTTAATTTCCCAGATCTACTTACTCTCCAAATCACCAAATTAGTTACGAACTAAAACATATGTACAAAAATAACCTGGTGTAAAAATTGAAAGATTATGTACAGAGTATTTTACTAAATATGTCCTGATTAGATTTATACCCTTTTTCTGAAAAAATAATTTGCAAGGAATTATTTTAGAATCAAAACTATGGCTCTAGATTGACTATGGATCAATTCAGTGGAATTAATTTAAATCTAATTCATTACAACATTGTTTATCAAGATGAAATTATTACTTACCTGCATTTATTTTTAAAAGATAAACTCAAACTTCAGTAAAAAAAAAAATGAATTTTATAATTGCCAAACAGTTTAATTAGATGAAGGGTACAAATCAAATCAGGACATACTTAATACAGTGGTCGAAGTCGATCCAGCTCTAGGATCAGCTCATCCATTGTAGGTCTGAACATGGCTGCCGGCTGGAGGCACATCTCTCCGATTGTCCACAGGTTAGCGTCGTTAGCCAGCCCACCAATGGCCCAGAGTAGCCTCCCCAGCTGGAAGACATCGCTGCGGGTGGAGGTACCTTCGTCGTACAGGGCACACTCAGGGGCGATGTGAGTGAAGGTCAGGTTCTGCTCGTATCGGTACTTCGTCTCATCATCAAACCCAAACACCTGCGGCTCGGACTGCGGTAACACCCAGCCAAAGTCGATAACCTTGGCACAGAGGGTTCCATCGGCGGCGCAGGACAACATCACGTTGTCCTCCTTGAGATCGTTAAGGAGGTAACCTGTATCATGCACGTGCTGCACAGCCTGGACGATATCTGATGCCACGCCAAACCAGTCACGACTGGTTAGGGCAGGACAGCCTGCTGCGAGGAAGGCCTTCGATAGAGGCATCGTCTGTCCGGTCTGTGCGTCTCCGATGAACTCCATTACTATACCGATGTGGCCATCACAGAAGTCAATGCATCCATGATACTCAGGGAAAAGACGATGCTGGCCTGAAAAGTTTTAAGACAAAATTATGCATTGGTCAGTGCAAATGAGATATGGCAAAATGAAACAAATCAACTCCTTACCCGAATTATAATAAGCCAGGCATTGCAAGTTAGCTTCTTAAAGACAAAACATAATCATTTACCTTTATCGGTCTGAAAAGGATGAGACTAAAGAACATGACTTACAAGTTCAGAAAGATCAGAAAGGTGAGTAAAGTGTATTTTTCACTTTCATTTAAACTAAAAATTGATGGTGGAAATTTGTCAAGGCAATGTTTCATCAAACAAAATTCCATAATTTAAAGTGAACAGAGAATTCTAGATGATCACTCAATGAACTTACCCAGCAGACCTTGGGTGTTAGCTTCCTGCTGTATGTCGGCCAGCTTTCGTCTCAAGTCCTGATCGTGAGAAGGCAAAGTGAACATCTTGACGGCCACTGGAGTTCCTGAAGAAGCGTGCCGGAACAGACGGACAGTTCCCCCCGCACCACTGCCTAGAGTCACCTCAGCACCTATAAGAAAACAAGAAAGACATTTCTTTTAAAAACGCATGTATTTATACATTTTAAAATGCTTTGAAAATATTTTTTTTTGTAAAGAACAATATGAATTTATGATGATGAATAAATGCAAGTAGGGTAAAAATACAGATTATCTTTTTTTATTAAAAGGTGATAGTATTTAATCTTCACCTGAAGGGTCAAAGGGCAAGAGCTCGCTCTTGTCCCAAACTGTGAGTTTCTTAGGACTGGCACCGCCCACAGCGCCTACAGCCCCCACAGCTGGAGGACTAGGTCCTGGTGCTGCCTGGGCTGGAGTTAGACCTGGTCCTGCTGGAGGTTGGACTGGGGTCTGACTGGCAGATGGAGAGGCTGGGTTTGGTCTGTAAAAATGTGAACAACTTGTACATATTGAATAAATTCAATGCAACATGAATAGATGTCATTTGAATCTAATCAGAGAAAAATTATACAAAGAACATCTTTGTGCTGTTTAGTATGCACAAATAACTTTGCATAAAACTGTTCTATATTGAATTTTCTTTCAAACTTTTCTAGAATTGGAAATTATTTAAGTTTGAACTTCCATAAATTTACTACTTATAATAATCGCTCAATGTTAGGATTGTTTTATTTACCCTGTGGGTACAGTGCTACTCCGGGAGGGACGGGAAGGGAGGGGAGGGGTGCAAACAGGTGCATGAGGAGAGACAGAGTGGTAGACAGGTGTGGGTGGGGTGTGCAGATTAGGGAGGGGTAGTGGGAGGACAGGAGGGTGCGAGGATGTACTGCTACTGTGTGAACAATGAGAGTACAATTACATTCACAATAGTTATTCATATTATTAATGTTAGTACGGCATATAAAAGCCTTAACTTCATGGTTTACAGTATGGCAATGAGTGCATGTGCATGTATTTAAAAAAATCTAAGTGTGCACAACACAACAAATTTTATAAATTATTTCATACTCTGTAATGAGATTCTTAGGTAATTTTTGCTGATTCTTATTTCTTCTTTCTGCCATTCATTTCAATCAATCCCCAGATTCTCCAGAATAGTATTCTGCCTGTAAAAGAAATTGAATTAAAAATAAAAGAAATTAATACATACCACCCTGGCTGAGCTGCATCTGACCCCTGGGAATCAAGATGGAGGCGGTCTTCTGTGTCAGCCGTGCTGTCCATCATCATCCCCTGGGCAGTGGTCAGCTCAGGCCGAGTCGTCCCATACTGCTGACCCATGAGGGTGAGGAGAGTGTAAGGGTCATTGCTGGATGACTGCACTCCGACTTGGTGGGCAACAGCCTAGAGTTCAAAGATGGGAGTTGATAATAAGAAATTGTAATGTTTAAAAATTGTTTGTTCAATATCATTATTGCAATATTATTGTAGAATCATCCAACTAGATCTAATTGAATTCCTTCCAATATTAGACTTAGGTTTGCAAGTACAATCTAGGGTCAGTGAAAACCATTTCATGTCATTGTTAAAATATGGTCTATACTATTCTTGTTCTAAGTTATTTATATCTAGTCTATTTGAATAATTTAATATCTTTCATGGGGGACTTGTACTAACCTGCACGGTGTGGTTAAGGCGTTGCTGTTGCTCCACCAAGTTCCGAGTGCCTCTTACGAACTCTCCCCACTGCTCACCGATGTCTGTGATAAGTTTATCGCTTGTCTTCCCCGTCGGATCGACGCCCATCTGACTCGCCAGCGCCTGAGGTGTGAAGGTTTTTTTTTTAAGAGAAATATCAGTGCGAAGTTACTTTCTAAGTTTTCTTCAACTTACTTTGTCGATGACAATGGTGCGTCTTGTAATCTACCCAATATGTTCACAATGTTTCAGTATAAACTTACCCCCAGTCGTTCTTGGAGATGTTCTTTCTCCATGTTCTGATCCAGGCATTGCAGCATCAGATTGCCTGTCAGATGAACGGCGGCTGGTGCTGGAGGGGAGTCTACAGGGTCTTCTGTCGGCCGAGGCGGGGTCAAGCAACAGCTTATACGAGCCATCTACAGTATATAGTTATGAAAATATATATGTATAGGCCTACATGTACTTTTAAAATAAATATTATCTTCTTATTGATGTGTTGTTTTATTTTCTCCAGTTGAATTTTGGTATACAAACCTTTTCTTTTCCTCCTTCCGTTTACGAGGTTGGATTATATATTTACAACTACATGTAAATTCATAACACATTTAATTTGATCTCAAAAAAATTCAAATTCTTAATCGTGTCATGTTTTATATTTTTCTTGTTTTTGTATTGCATAGGTATTAACTTATATGACAACTTTCTTTTGTACAAAAAATCGTTCTTTGTTGTTTTTCTGAATGTCACTAAATAAAATGAACAGATAAGGCAGAAAGTTCATACTCGTGTGGTTGCTATCATTAATTTCTAACATTAGTGTTTCAAGGTGTTTACATACCAAGGTCTTGAGTCCAATGGTCGTGACGTCACGAATGACGTCATGACGTCGGTGGGCCGTACTGATTGCCTGACGACGCAGGGAATTCGCAAGGGAGAACGTATCGTAGAACATCCTATGATGTTAAGACACGGTGTATATCAACTTGTAATGTGTAAATTGTAAATCTTAATGTGTCAAAACATGAGTCAACCGTTTCGTTTTAGACTTGTTCTTATACAATATTGAATGTTGAAAGATGATAATTTCAATTAATGTTAAACTTCATCGAAGTTCACATCATCATTAGATCATTAGTAGGCCTAATTTTTTGTTTTATTCAGAATGGCGCTGTCCAGTTAACAGCGTGCACGTTTACAATGCAATGCGTATTGCATGTATTCTATGTCACGTTACATATCAGCAAGAAAAATAGCAAGTAATTTACTCATTTTATTTGATTTATCTTGAAAGTTAAGCAATATAGTTTGAACTGCGGGTGGAAGGAATCAAACTATACAAACTAACCTGAGAGGAATACTACAATACTGGAGAATCACTATCAAAAAAGCAAAATCAAGCAGAAGAAATAAAGCTTCCAACTGTTGAAAAGCAATAGATAATTCGTTTGTGTACACATAAACGCAACGTTGCCATGTATGTGTACGCATCAATGTCAAGGTGACTTTCACGCGCAACTTGAGAAACTTTCAGAAAAGCGCAGTCTACTGCGCATTAATGAATATGCATGAAACAACTTACTTGGAGGCGTCATAATGAAATTAAGCAACGAATTGGCGGGTTGCTGTGCTAAAAAAAATACACTGTTGTCATAGCTTCAGGCTCGGCAAGGGCTTAGGATCGATCTGGGACTAGACAATGTACAAACGGTTAGTAGGCCTATATGCATGTCGTTTGCGTGAGTTATAGAAAATAAACACATCTTAGGATTGCTATGCCATTTTATATAAGATTTTTCCCGCCTTAACACACTCGAAATATAAAAATTACATTTAGCTTGGCAAGTTGGAAGAATAGGCCAGACCTTTTTTGTACACTTACAAAACATTACTTTCACGTAAAGTGAAATATAGGTTCCGTTCTATGATAAAAGCATTAGCTTAAAAACGATATGGGTTCCCAATTTCAGAGTCGAGTAATTTATGTGCCTTGCATGGTTGTTAATCAGTTTAGGATCATTAAAACAGACAGGCCTACATGTATATAATGTCTTTATCGATGTACTTTATCTCAATTTCATCATCTGTCTTGTTTCTTCTACATTACACTGTTAGACATGAGACGAACACGTTTGTTAAACCCTTTCATTACCAAAATGGGCAGAAAGATGTGTAAAACCTCAATGGGATTTTTAACTACTGGCATTGTGAGAGTGAAAAGGTCAGTTTACCATTTTGCAGGAGCATTGCAATGGACACTGTTTAATCTCTACGGAAGAGGCAGGTACTAGTGTTAAAAAAAAACTTCTGACACTTTCTGTCAGAAACCTCATGAATGACATGGTGGTGTGTAATACACAATGGACATTCTTTTGTTCTGAATCAATATTCTGATACAAGTAAATTTTGAGGTCCAAATTTGTCTGAATAGTAATTTATGTAATAATTAGTAATAGGCCTAGCCAATAACGAAACTTGCTTAAAAAAAATGACATCCTCTGAATCTAAAATGTGTACATTCCAGCTTAATTCGAGCTGTAACGTATTCAGTCTAATTATTTTGTTTATAAGTGTTCAAAGTCTTAAACACTCTGCTCCCGGATTTGTCGCCTCTGGATTGACTGAAAGCCGTCTTCGTAATGTGGTTAGACCAGGGATGTGTTATGGAAGGAATTGAAACAACTTTCTTTCTTTGAACCCATGCGTGGCACCGCCGAAAAAAATGTCTTCTCAGCATGTGCTTTGAAAGGTGTTTTAATAATAACGAACAGGATTGCGTAGCAACGGTTTCTCAGATGGAACAAAAGAAATGTAGAGTCTTATTTCGCTTGTCCAGTTCTGTTGAATTGCATCACTATACTTTTGTGAGGAAAAGAGATACATGTGTCAGCGAACAAAAATTAAAAAAAAATTTACTAAAATATCCCAGTTGCAAGCAAATGCACGCAAACTCTGTTAATGAAAATAAACAGCTTAAGATATAATTTTGATAATGATGGAATCCCACATTTCCGGAAATCTGCGGAAAGTGAAGAAAATTTTTAATTGTGTAAGTAAGAATATCATCTTATATCCCCGTTTGTGCATCATTTAACAATTATTTAGAAGAAATAAGTGTCGAATGATGCACAAACGGAGATATAAGATATAAGATAATATTCTTATATTTCCGTTTGTGCATCATTCAACAATTATTTAGAAGAAAACCGCGTACAGGATCTTTAGTGGTGTTGCCCGTAACTTTCTTGAAAATTGCACAAAAATGTGATAAGAAACAGCTTCCAGAGACAAAACAGTGAATTAAAGATATTGCTCTCCAAGTTGACACAGTTAAATGTCGGTGCCGCGCATGGGACATCAAAGCATTGTAGTGATTGTGGAATGCTTTTGACATTCATTAGCACACTTTAGTATCCATACAGATGTTTGAATATACAACTGTATATTATGCTCGAGTTGTTTCTCCTTCCCAACACATCCCTGGTTAGACATTGCTCGGATAGACTTCCTTTGATCTGTCAAGACCGCCGCATCATAAAAAAATCAAGACATCCACTTTTTTATGTGTCTACACGCACACAAGCAAGCACCCCTATACACACAGACACGCACGCACGAAAACACACACACACACACACACACACACACACACACACACACACACACTTAAGTCTAGTAATTGAATGCCATCTGAATGGACCAAGTGCTCAACACATTATCTTCATCTTTATTCTGGAACAAACTAAAGTAAAAACTTTTGCACAAAGCTGTCACCAGAAATTATGTACAGTGAAAATGTACAGGTAGCATATGAATGCTTTCAGAAACTTTGTACCCTTACCGAGCTTAGTGCTAAATAATCATTCATAATGCTGCCAAGTGTAAAGAAATACTAATTTTGGCAACATTTAATTTCAGCAAACCCTTTTATTTCAGTGCTGACAAAACTGTACTTGCCTCATATGTCCAATTCCACAGAGAATTTTGGCATGCGTGTTTATTACTCTTTTACTTGCTCTTTTGTTTATATGTACTGACAAACTCGCAAGTATGTCTAGAATGATATGAAAATATGTCATACATGTAACATAAATCATAGCACTTCACATAAATGATCATCTAATGTAAAAAAAAAACAAAACGGAGACAGGAATGAAAAGAAAACATCTTAACAGCTCTTAGAGACACAGAACACAAACATGCAAGAATATTTCAATCCATATACACTACAGCTCAAAGGAATTGGCATAGGAAAAGGGAAAGCGAAGAAAGGACCCACAGTTTTAAACCGTGGTACAATTTGTCAAGTTCAGCATGAAACATGATGCTTTTCAGGCTAAAGCATCTTGTTTCATGCTGAACGTGGTCTAAAACTGAGGCTCCTTCCCTTTCCCTTTCCCTATGCCAATTCCTTTGAGCTGTAGTGTATTTAAAGACTGGGTAGCAACCTCTAAACAATACACTGAGCGTTGCAATACAGTATATTTATGTATACCATTTTTCGCTATCGAACGTGGTGTTTCAAATGCAAACGGGGATGGTTTTCACTCTTTCTGAAAAGGTTTTTGACACTTGAACTGTGAGATTTCAAATGGGCTACTCTGCCTTTAGTGTCTTTTAACACTTTTGTTCATCTTGAGACTTAAAGGTGCATAATGTATTCCTTGCGCAGACATTATCATATTCTGTCATTTCAATGCACATAACTACAATAACAACATATTAAGTCCAGTTTGTGAAATATAAACCTCACAAGTAACCTATTAAGCAAATAATGCATGAAAAGGTACCACCAGACTTAACTAATATTTGATTATAATTGCCTATGTGAAAAAACATGTAACTGCGACAGCACATGCATGTATCTTATTGAGTCGCTTCAATTGTGAAGTTCAAAATTAAATTGTCATTACCATGAAAGACGTCCTGTCAACATGCGTACTTAAAATGTACCGTAATTCTATGAAAATTAAGTTTTACCTCCATATTTACATAACAATGCACTACATGACAACAAAAGCGCATTTGGTTAAGTTCATTTCGTGATTTGCATCATCATCATAACAAATGGTGTCTAAGTGTGAATAGGTTTGTAGGCTTTCCAATCACACTAAATGCAGTGATGACAGAAAAATAACAAAAAAGATGTCATTTTGTAATCAATGTTGTTTTGATGGGTTTAGTTACTGGAGAATTTTTCATGTAAAAAAACAAAACATGATTACCGTACCAACAATTCTCCCCAAGAAACATGTATCAGCACTGCATTTCTCAATACATCCACCTGTAATCAGGATGTTATGAAAACCAGATCTGAACAATATATAGGCTGGCGCGGAGTGTCGTCATATCCGCTTAGCAACCCCTTAGAGCGATGAAAACAAGTTTTCTATGGCTTTTCAACATCAGCCAGTCCGACAGCCGCGGCAGGGCAATGGTTCAATACCCCCGCCTAGCAAGCCTTCACCCGAGAATCTCCACGTGCAATTTGCTTTCATCAGTTGTCCACAGCAACGTATTGTTATGCATGACCTTTGAACTACTGTACCCGTATGTCCGCGCCCGCCTATACCAGCAACCATACATTACAAAAGTAGTAGTAAACAAAACAATTTTGTAACCAAGACTGTTCTTCTCATGAACATGGTTACATAAATAAATATATACATCTTGTGTACATGAACATGAAAACTGAAAACTGTAACTCAAGTATGCAATGTATACAGTTGAGGCCAAAAGTTTACATACACCCATGGAATTCAGTGAAATCTTCAGAAATACTACCATGACAAATTTGGTATCAAATGAAAGAGCATATTAAGCTCTATCATATGATTGGGATGCCATTGAGATTAAATTCTATTTCAAGTGGAATTTTCTTTGAAGAAAAAAAAAGTAAATATTCGTGCCAAATGTATTCTATTGTTTGTTATAACATTTTCAAACATCGTTTCATAGAAATATATACATGTCGAATCTTATGATTTATATTACATTTTCTATCATGATATGTCACCACTGAACGACAAAATGTAATCTGAAATATTTGTGTTGAGAAGTAGCTAGTACACATATGAAATGTTTTTGCCAAGTTTTACTTTTTAATTTGTCTAAAATATAAAGATTTTTTTGGGAAAATGACACCTAAATATTTTTCAGCTCCTGATGACAAAGCAATGTAATGAAGGGGCATGACATACTCATTTGTTTGATATCAAATTCGTCATGATAGCACAAATATTTTATAAGATACAGTAAATTCTATGATGTTTGGCAAGTATCAACTTTTCTTTGCATTTCCTGGGTGTATGTAAACTGCTGGCCTAAACTGTACACGTGAACCATCCTTACACAATATGACAGTATAATATTCCAAAACTTCATTCTGAATCATGTTTGTCCAATAGGTAAGCCCTTACAACAACAATAATTAGTTATTCCACAAAAAAGTAGGAATAATACTGATACAGTATGTTTGAGGTAAATCTAATAAGATGGACAGGGGGTACTTTAAATATGTATCCTGCATTGTACCTATAAATTCAAACTACTCCACACCTTCAGCACAGTAAGGGTTGCGAACTGAACACAAAACTACATTTCAATTATGGCTGCTTTTCTTCATGTTGGGAAAATCATTTGAAAATACACATCAGCTTAAAAATGTTTGTTTGGTCGAGCATTCGGGTACTCTGGCCATTAGTATAGGGCTTTGTTCTTTGACCATTTAGGAGCAGGTTTCAAGTTTGTGCGCTGCACTGACCAAAGGGTATTTAAACCCCTACTCACTACAATTTTGTATCACACCTGACGAAGTGTTGCAGTGGCGCATGAAGCGTCGTAATCTTAGATCCCTTGTCTAATATGCAGCATCATTTCTCCATTTCATTCTTACTAACTTGGAGTTTCTACAACGTAATAAATAATCTCAACATGTTAAACAAGGCAGTGATGGATGGAATATTTATACACATACAGTGTATACCGTAAGCAAATTTTCACTGACTGAATTTCTTTTCTTACATTCATATTCATCAATTTCAGCCCATGACTTAGGCATATCAACAACTACATTTGCATATTTACAATGCTTTGTCCAAATATTTTTCATAAACAGACTAACATAATCTACCATACATTAAACATTGACATGGCAGTATTATAATCATATTTGGCACCTTTTCATGCAGATGATTTAAAGCAAGATTTGTGTACAGTTCATGACCGTAAGCCTGGGATAAAATCACAACAGTCATCAGTTCAACTCCATGAGGTGATTCATCTTTGATTCACATTTCATTCGTATGAAATTGGTTCATCAGCTACTTGGCTTTCTAGTAAACGTGAAGAAAAAAAAATTGACCTCGCAAGTGACGTCACATAATGAAGACTTTGAAAATTCAAATCTCTCTTATCGTTCAACAGATTTTTGTCAAACCTTCACTATTTTGTTTCTTTTATGTTTCTGTTTTCATTAAAACCTGACTTAAGGGCAGACTTTCCCTGCAAGTATCTCTTGAGGATTTCTTCATCCGTCAGGGAGACCACATTACTCGATACAAGCTACTTCTTGCGAATAACAGTTTTCATGATGTGCTTTTCAATGTGTTTAGGTGTGTCCAAAATGGTCATGGTTTGATATGAGCATGTCCTGCACTTCCAAACCTCGCGTCCAAATGGGATCTGCGAGTCCTTGTTTACGCTGATGTCTTTTGTGAAGTACCTCTTGAGGATTTCTTCGTCGGTCAGGAAGACCACATTGTCTGTCTCCTCATAGCCGATGGTGTCTTGGTCTGACGGCATGGCGAGGCTTGCGGTCTCATCTCCCTCCATGTCCTCTGAGCCATGCTTGCTCTCAGGTTCTGTGACACCACACAGCCCAGACACATCCGGACCCGTTGTAGGAATACCGTCCACCGGGGTCACCAAGATCTCTTTGTCGACGTGCGACTGCAAGTGCTCTGGCAAGTTCTCCCCACGCAGATTTCGCTTCCCGCATTTAGGGCACTCAAAGAAACGCAAACCAAATCCCTTCCTCTCAGAGATGGTAGTCGTGTAGCATATGAAGTAGGATTGCAGCTGGTTGTAGAACATCTGGACAGTAGTGCCAGGAGCACTGCTGAGGTTGTCCATGTCCATCGTAGGAGCACTCTTGCTGGGAGGGTGGACTGCAGTACTCGCATCTTCTGCAGTGAGCAGGGAGACTTCTTGCTCAGGCATCAATTCAGTCTCATCCACATCCATTGCTTCCTCTTTGTACTCCACAGTTGCTAGATGGTCGGTGCTGGAAACAGCTGTACTGGTAGCCACCCCTGGACCAGCAAATGTTGACCCATTCTCTGACTGAAGCTTGTCAACTCCAGGGTCTTCAGAATAATCTGATGTAGAATAAAATTAAGAGAATATCATAAAATCTAGTCTGATAAGTAGTTGAAGTCCCCACGTATTGGAGAAGTCCTATTATTTCTGATTTTGATACATCAATTGATATGTTCATAGACATGTTTCTGTAATGTATCTGTCTTTGTCAATTATTTACTTCTACAATTTCTTTTCTTTAAATTGGAACTTGTCCCACAATGCATTTTGACTTTATTTTTCTGTTTTCATTTTCAATAAATATTTGTAAATAAGTGATTGTCATTTTGTATTGTAAAAGTCGATACCGGTACTTATGTATTTTCAGCGAGAGCGAAATGAATTAATGACAGTTTGAGGAAAGACGGGTAGCAGAACTACGAGTTTGGGCAGTCTGCACACAGCCAGTGTCTGGATTTGCATTAGATACAGAGGAAATCACCTATTTCTCTGGTACATTCTGGTTCACAACCTGTACAAACGATTCATATTTACCTACTGTTTACGTTGTACGATAACAACCCTGTTTCAAAGATTGTCAACATTCATAGACTTGTGTACTGATAGTAAACACGGTAAGGTAATCCAAGTTTGCAATAAAGTAAAACTAGAGCAATTCGACTGCCACACAGTCGATAAATATGCCTCCGCCTCTTTGCTAGCTCTATTTACATATATTCTCAGAAAATGTGTATGTTTGGTGGGCAATGTGCAATTGATCTCTGACCTTTGAGAAATTCACCAAAAAAAGGTCAGTCCACCCCAAGTAGTTAGTGATCCATCTTTGCACCATGTTTGGTTGGTACTGAACTATTGAATTTTGATTTATTTTGAAAAATGTCACTTTGGGGACAATTTTTAGCTAATTTTTTTAGCAAAGTTCATTGACCTTTGAACCTTCTGGAATTTTACCCAAACGTTCACCAGTGTACCTCCATGAAGTTATACATCTCTGTACCATGTTTGGTTAGAAATGCACCATTGGATTTGCATTTGGGCTTATGGTGAAAAATTCAAATTTGTGCAAAGTTCATTGATCAAAAGGTCAAAACCTCTGACCGTCCAGCAATTTCACCAAAAATGTCACCTCCATCAGATTTGACCCCAATTTGACACACTTTATTAGTTTCATGCAATACACACATGAACCAAGTTTGAACCAAATCTGGTTAACGGTTCTCAATATATTGCTTAACGGATTCGGACGGACGGACAGACAACCCGAAGACATAATGCCTCCTGCCACTTCGTGGCGGAGGCATAAAAACTCATGTATGGAGACTTGGTTCTGGCTCCTTGGGGAGAGGAAGATATAAGTGTGATTGCTGGGGCACTCACCTGAAATCTCTTCTTCAGAGCCGCCCGCCTCGGGCATTTGCGGTTCAGCATCAGGCAAAGGAACACTCTCTGTAGACGCCATTAGTCCATCATGTTGTGTAGCTTGCACGGTCTGTAGATTCCTGTCTGAATGCAGCACCCCCTGGGAAGGCTCCGATCTGTCTGACGTATCCTCGTTGTCAACATCCATCATTTCCTCCTCCTTGCTGCTTGCTGCTTTGTGATCAGCCTCTTTGGAACCTACACTCCAGCATCAGGCAATGGAACACAGATGCAATCAAATTTAGAATTGTGATATGGAACACAACAACTCTGTTTAATATTCCATTTTGTTCTACAAAATCAAAACGGATCAAAATGAGTCTTGAACCGAAAAAGAAAAAAGGAAAGAGGAAAAAAAATTATGCTATGTGCAGTACATCTTAAATACCTTAAGTGATTATGGATCGCTGGTCCACTTTCACTGACTTTCTCATTCTACTTTACGTTGTATGAGACAACTTTGAATGCACTTCACTTATGAGCCAAAAATGTGGGTTTCCCTGCAGAGAGGAGGAATTCTACATAATTGGTAAAAGTGTGATTCACCTAGCTAGCTGACTGCACCTCCCATAAAGAAGAGGAGACAATGATAAAACCTTAAATGTACTTTTCAGCTTGACTGCAATACAGTAGTTATATTTTACATTTCAGTCATTGCTTTTCTGTAAATTCTATTTGCAGTTCTTGTTAACATTGGAGTAACATGATTCGTAGGTTTCATGGTTTTGTTCGTAGTTTCTACATGTTCATGTTTTCTCCTCAATAAAAATCAATAAAAGTATTGTATAAACAGTCATTTGGATTCTACACTCCTTCCCATACCCAAATTATTTATTTGCACTTCTGTATATGGCAATATCTATCAGGTAGTTTGAACATGTGGCTCAAAGTTTAAACAAATCACTAGTTTCATGAATTATGTATCTAGATCCCAAGGTAAGAATAAATCTGTTGAACAATTCTGAAGATTTCTAGTGATAATTGTTTGTATCGCAATGTATGGTCAACGGAATCTAAAAGATCACAATGTTTCGTGCACCGCTGCAACACTTCGTCAGGTATGATACAAAATTGACCAAACAATAGGCCGCTGATCGCTGTTTGCTCGAAGCTGGCCATTGTTACTGCCCAACAATGCAAACCTATTAGCACCTGACGATGCGAGCTGCATCAGCGGTCTATTGTTTGTTCAAATATCTGGATGCGCCAGCCAATAGTATTGGACCGTTTATGAGCGGGTTTTGATAAGTGCACTGCACTGACCAAAGGGTATTTAAACCCCTATTTACTACAATTTTGCATCACACCTGGCAAAGTGTTGCAGCGGCGCACGAAATAACGTGATCTTTTTAGATTCTGTTGACCATACATCGCGAGACAAACGATGATCACTAGCAATTTATCTGCAATGAGTAACATATTTAGTATAATTCTGAAGATATTTCAAAAACCAGCAGGGCACAATTGGCAAATCGGACAACTCGTATCGGAGGTACAAGTGGGTTTTCCGAACAAGCATGTGGTTCTATTAATAAGATACTGATTGAATTATTTCCACATTAAGCTTGGTTATACCTTTGAATAGTTCAGAGCTTGAAGTGAAGACAGATGCAGGTGAGCTGGTGCTCACCACTTCTGGCTCGCCTCCTTCGTGTCTCTCCGATGTTTCTCCAGGGTGTTGCCCCAGGTGATCCTTCACAGCAGCGCTGTCTGGAGCTTGCATGGTCTCCCCGGCTACACCCGTATCACCAACAACATTGACACTGTATGTGATATTAAAGACACATTTAGAAATCTGCCAAAATGTAAGGCCATCAAGAGAAAACACACATCCTTTTTTTAATTGTTTATATTTAGACAAGAATAATTTGGTGAAAAGGTTTTCTGGGGTAATTTCAATTTACAAAGAAATTTTAGGCATACACCCAGTAGTAAGGATAGCGTGCTCCATCCTGTAAATGAACGAAAAACAAGTCAGACAAAAATCTTGGAACCAGACGGGATTTGAACCTGCAGTCTACTGCTTACCGGGCAGCGACTTAACCACGCAAGCTATTTCTAGTTCACGGGTCAAGACACGACAACATGGAAACAAATACCCGAAAGAGTCTCATTTCATCTGACTCATTAATATTCATGAGTAGTCCGCCGTAGGGACAATTTTGGTGAAAAGGTTTTCTGGGGTAATTTCAATTTACAAAGAAATAGCTTGCGTGGTTAAGTCGCTGCCCGGTAAGCAGTAGACTGCAGGTTCAAATCCCGTCTGGTTCCAAGATTTTTGTCTGACTTGTTTTTCGTTCATTTACAGGATGGAGCACGCTATCCTTACTACTGGGTGTATGCCTAAAATTTCTTTGTAAATTGAAATTACCCCAGAAAACCTTTTCACCAAAATTGTCCCTACGGCGGACTACTCATGAATATTAATGAGTCAGATGAAATGAGACTCTTTCGGGTATTTGTTTCCATGTTGTCGTGTCTTGACCCGTGAACTAGAAATAGCTTGCGTGGTTAAGTCGCTGCCCGGTAAGCAGTAGACTGCAGGTTCAAATCCCGTCTGGTTCCAAGATTTTTGTCTGACTTGTTTTTCGTTCATTTACAGGATGGAGCACGCTATCCTTACTACTGGGTGTATGCCTAAAATTTCTTTGTAAATTGAAATTACCCCAGAAAACCTTTTCACCAAAATTGTCCCTACGGCGGACTACTCATGAATATTAATGAGTCAGATGAAATGAGACTCTTTCGGGTATTTGTTTCCATGTTGTCGTGTCTTGACCCGTGAACTAGAAATAGCTTGCGTGGTTAAGTCGCTGCCCGGTAAGCAGTAGACTGCAGGTTCAAATCCCGTCTGGTTCCAAGATTTTTGTCTGACTTGTTTTTCGTTCATTTACAGGATGGAGCACGCTATCCTTACTACTGGGTGTATGCCTAAAATTTCTTTGTAAATTGAAATTACCCCAGAAAACCTTTTCACCAAAATTGTCCCTACGGCGGACTACTCATGAATATTAATGAGTCAGATGAAATGAGACTCTTTCGGGTATTTGTTTCCATGTTGTCGTGTCTTGACCCGTGAACTAGAAATAGCTTGCGTGGTTAAGTCGCTGCCCGGTAAGCAGTAGACTGCAGGTTCAAATCCCGTCTGGTTCCAAGATTTTTGTCTGACTTGTTTTTCGTTCATTTACAGGATGGAGCACGCTATCCTTACTACTGGGTGTATGCCTAAAATTTCTTTGTAAAAAGAATAATTTGTTTATATGCACGCCGATATGCACTTTTAAACACAGATTCGGGCTCACATAGAAATGCAATTTTTTTGACATGTTTTTGATCAACATAGAGTGTTTTTAGCAACTTCATCCACCAAAAATCTGACTTAACACAAATGGAAATGCTGAATTTAGCTCAAAAGACTGAATAAAAACACACCACAATTATGAAACTATAAGATGATTATCTATGAACAATTACCTTGTTTCCTTCTGAAGTGAGCTTTCTTTCCTTTGGGCCCTCTGGAGATGTTTCTTCACATGTGAGAAGAAAGCTGACCGAGTAGTGCTGGTGAAACCAAAGAAGCATGCAGCACATCTATGATAGACCTTCTTCCTCATTCTCACTTTACGTCCATCTAACCTTGTCAGTCTGGCCTTGCATGCAGCGAGTCTGTGAAACTTGTCTCCAAGCTTGATCTTGTTGAAATCTTGGTCAGGCGTGTGGTCTTTGAAGAGCTTCAGGAACTTGGAGCTGGAAAGGACAGCTGAAGATTTATTTCTCTCTGGGTAGAACACAAATGGCCTGCTTCTGTGATTTTTCAAGTGCACATCCTCCAGGTGAATGGCAAGTGCTCGTACAATATCCTTCTTCTTGTCCTCTTTCATGACTTCGGAAAAGAACTTACATGATCTCCATCTGCATTTGAAGAGACCTAGGCCATACCCTCTGCCAGTAACCTTGATCCTCTTTCCTTTCTTGGACTTTTGGAATGTGAATGACTTCACGATGCAAGATGAAGGTAATGCCTGAAAGCGCTTCAGCTGAGTTGGCAACACCGCAGTCTTTGATTCACTTCCTTTCCCGAGACACAAGGATACCTGGTTTGAAGTCTGCATCTCAATGTCATTACTGGAAGAGCCTGAATGATCTTCTCCTTTCTCACCCTCGGAAGCACTGGCTAGTCTCTGAGTCTCTGCATTTTCATCACTTCTTTCTGCTGTACCGAGATGGTCCTGGGATTCAGAATCATCGACACCTGCCCCGGCTTGATCTAGTTCCTCTTCAGACAACTCATTTGCACTGCCTTCGGATGTGATTTGTACTGGACTTCCTTTGCCAGACTTTTCGTCATTGGGACCTCTCTGCACCTCTTGTTCACATTGGCTGTTGATTTCTTCCTCTAGTCTTTCTCTCTTTGGAGGTTGTTCACTTGTACTTTCCCTGATATTCCTTTTCCTTTTGACACCTTGCTTGCTAGAGTGGACTCTTATCATTCTCAGCTCATCCTTCTGCAGTCTTGAGGTTTGGGTCCACACGGGTGTTTGCCTACGTATGACGGACCTCCAGCTTGGACTGTACTTCTTCCACAGAGCTATTTTACACTGCTGCCTTTTTGCCTCACAGTGGTGTCTATTTGTCCTCTTTGGCTCCCATTTAGACATCTCAGGATTCTCCTCATCAACCTCTCCATCCGGCTTCTCAGATGCTGGTTCAACGTCTGTTATATTCCATTTCTCAAGTAAACTTGGAAATCTCTCCCTGAGCTTGTCTATATCTGCCTGGGTCAGAGCTTCTTGTACATTTGTTTGAGCTTCATGTACATCAGATGGACCAGACAGCTGTGTCTCCTGAGAAGAGGCTTCTGCTGCAAACTTGGCAGCAATGCTGGTCAAGACTTCTGAAGGCACCTTGAGAGTCTCATCAGTAGCCAAACATTTCTTGATTGCAGCTTTCAAGAGTTGTGGGCTCTTTGTCTGGGATGCTGGAATGGAAATGACCATAGATACTTTTTGTCCAGCTTTGTTTACTGCAACAATTTTCAACTTCTTGATTGTCTTCTCTGGTTCGCTTGGAGAATATGCTGACATATTCGTAGACATGTCCTGGTATTCCTCCTTGGAAATCAGGGTGAAGAAGATGTGTCTGATCAAATGTGCACATATCGTCTTCTTGTAGCATCTGCACCGAGTACAATTCTTCCACGTGCAAGTGTACAACTGCTGCACTTCTCCAAGATGAAGATTTGCTTCCTCCATATCCATAATTTTGAAGTGTGCTTGAACTTGGCTGAACGTTAGACGAAGAGGCCTGGGGATAGACTGCCTGACCATCTGTGTGTTGCACTTAGCCAACATGTGCATGGGAACTAATATCTGGAAATGCACCCTGATGTGCGCAAGCATAGCCCTGATGTTCTTTGACACTTCACTCTCACAGTTGCTAAACTGACACCTCATCTTGTGTGAAGTAGTCTTCTTGAAGTAACATATAACTTGTTCTGGTTCCATGATGATGGGTTCACATGTTAGCGTAGAGTTGACATCATTGCCATAGTAATCTACTAGATCTGAATTGGCTGCATGGCTATCCCCACTTTGTGATGAGGTTGTCGGGCCAACTTTAAGCCCACTCTCTGCATCTTCTGCTTCATCAATGATCTTCACGTAATCTGAAATGTCATCTTCTGTCAATGTAACTGGACTGTTGGATAATTCTGGCTTTTCTGATTCTGCTGAGGCAAGCCCACTGTCAAGCCCTTCTGCTGTATCGCCAGTACCCTCATCTGAACTCACATAGATCACATCATTGTCCGCAGTTACCACATTCTGTACATCTGGTGATGAACCATCATGGTCTCGGTTGGAAAACCTTTTGGATGGTTTCCTCCAATGAGCTCGCATCTGAGACCTTGTCTTCCCATTATTCCATCGTCTGGTACTCTCACCTTGCCGACTGTTGTCCCTGTACTTCCGCTTTACTGGAATGAATGCAGTCAGGGTAGAACCCAACTTGTTTGGCGAGCGAATGTGTTTGAAGCTCTGCATCATACTTCGTGCAACCTTGTGCTTGTTTCCAGATGGGAAAATGTTACCACCATCAACATCACCAGCTGAGACACTCTTCTCTGAGGACACTATTTGTGGTCTCATTGTCCCAATGTATCGTGAGGATTTAGGTCGCAATGAAGAAAGTCTTGATCCTGCAAGGTCATCACTCTCACTGTCATATTCTGCATGCTTGTGTTTCTTCTTCTTTTTCTTCTTCTTCTTATGCTTGCTTCGGATATGATCCAGAGGATTATCTGTTGAGATGTATTGAGAGAGGGTGCCATTTTTGGCCGATGTCGGAGGGTTGTCCAGAGTGAAAGGGGGTACGATGTAATCAATCCACTCCAGTGACTTTCTGGTACATTCACGGTTTGCACCCATGTGGCCATTTGTCGTCTTGCTGCTAGGAAGCACATACACCTCTACTTTGGGCTCTATGTGCTTGATGAAGTGCGCCAGCCTTACAGAATAATCTTGAGCTGTCTTCACAATTCTTGCTCTGCAGAACTTGCAATACAGATGGAGGGCACTCCCTCCTCGTGGATCTGTGAAGAATTCATCAATGACTGAAAGTGGGGCATGAATCCGGACATTTGGACTACCAGTTGGTGCTAACTTGCTGCACTTTTTTATGTGCAAGCTCAACTGGATGTGTTGTGGAAAACATGCGTAACATCTAGTGCACTCAAAGAATACGCGACCACTGAAGGTAGTTAAGTCATTGGGAAGTAAGTGACCTCGTGAGATTGCTGCAGCTGCCACAACTTTGCATTTTTCTGTATCTAGTGCAGTTTCTTCACTGTCCTGAACAGTTGTACAATCAGGGGGTTCAACAAAAATTGTTTCTGATTCCTGAATCACTCTGATGGTTCTGGGCTCCTTCTTTGGTTCTGTACCGCTGTGCGCGTCAGCATCCAAACAGACTTCTAAAGCAAACAATCCTCCAGATTTGTGTAGACACAATGAAGTGACTTCTTCAGGTTTTGCAATAGTAATGTCCTGTTGAATATCTGCCCGATGAGGATCTACAGATTTTGAAGGGGGTAGTGCAGCCTTAATAGAAATCGGTCTTTGAGGTACAGGCTTCTTCACAAAAAGCTTAACAAAAGATTCTTGTGGTTGGCCGACTGCACTGTTTACTGCCTTGGCAAATGTAGATACAACTGCAGGTGATGAAGTCTTAACTGTTGGACCAAACACAGATGGATTTGTACCTAATGATGTTAGTACTGAAGTAGAGGGGCCTGTGTTGATTTGAGGTGTCTGTACTCCAACACAATTGGGCTGAGAAACATGAGTAGGAGTCACTGATTGTGGATTGGACGCAGGAGGAATGGTCATGTTAACAGTAGGAAGTACCTGCCCTTGATCTTTCAGGCCAATTGCATTTGGGGCCTGTTGAGGTGGAAGCGTCAGCAGTATAGTATTACCCGGTGTTGCTGTTGAAGGAGAAAGTAGAACTGACTGCTGACCAATGCCTGTCTGCAAAATATTTGACTGTGAAGTTGACATCAACTGACCTGTACTAGATAGTAACATGACATTGGCAGGCGGAGTAGGGTTTGGCACATGAGGTTGAGTAACAACTGAAGGTAAGACGCCAACAGAAACAACAGGAGCAACCCCTGCTGAAGGCATTGCAGCTGCCTGGATTGGCACCATCACCTTTTTTCCTCCACCCTCTAGAACGTTATACAGCACTCCATTGAATTTGACGAATTGGTTTACATTCTTAAGATGGGCAACATTGGTCTGGTTTTGAGGCGGTAATGTGGGAGTGATCAGAGCCTTGGAGGTTACCAGAGGAGACACAGGAGTAGTCTTTGTAGCATGGGACGATGTAATAGGGGGAAAACTTGCACTTCGGCTATGGGGAATGACATTTGATGAGGATTTAGTGACACTAGTCGAGGTCGCAGTAGCTCGGTTTGGCGAGGATGTTACACTCAGTGCTACTGGTCTCTGCATACCAGATTCCACTTGCTTTGGCAACGTATTAGCAATTGATTTTGTTTTCCCTGGACTCTTGTGGGAATCCTGACGTTCCTTGATTGGATCATAGTCATCATCATCATCTCCACCTGCAGGTTCATCGTCATCTGAACTGTTGTCACTGTTAGGTTCTGTGTATCTCCGAACAACAACGTTGCGTGGTGTCCTGCGCAGGGGAAGCAATGATGCAGAATCTTTTGTTGCCTTTTTGCTGCTGCTTGCGATGCCTGAGGTATTCTTGGCTGAAGTGGCAGGCACACTTTTATCGTCATCACAAGTTAAATCAACAAACTTTGCAGGCTGCTTCTCAGACACTGTCTTCCCAGCATCACCGCTAGTGCTACCAGCTTCTTGACTCTTCACCAGGAGAACTTTGTGTGCGCTTCTCAGGTGCTGATAGAAATCCTTCATGTCCAACTTCTTTGAGCAGAACAGACATTCTACAGCCTTCTGCTTTGACACAATTATCAATTTGTGAGCACTGAGCAGATGTTTATTAAGATCTACTTTGCTGTTAAACGTCTGACCACACCTAACACATTTAAACACAGTTGCAAGGTTTGCCTTCTTGGTTGCGTCTTTACGGGTCTCTGATACCAAAATGATATCTTCGTCATTATCGTCTTTACTGTCTTTATCCTTGTCTTTAGGTTTGTGGTTATTTGAGTCTTCATTGTCATTTGCCTCTCTGCTTTTGTTACTTTCACCATTTGTGGGATCTGTTTTTTCATGCTCTGCTCTTAATGCCTCCTTAGCAGATGACTTTTCATCTAGTGGATCACCTGATTTATCATGACTGTCAGTTTTAGTTGATGCATGGGTTGGTGATGTTTCTGATGATACCGCTGTATCTCCTTCCTCATTTACTATCACTGCTGTGTGGTCATTACTTTCTGCAATCTCAAGCGAGTGTGCACTGGCATTGTGCATGGACACGGTTTCATCCTCATCATGCTCTTTTAAAGCAGAAGGTGGTTCACCATCTCGGGACTGGTCTACCTGTGATGCTGACAGTTCATCCGGAGAAGGGTCATTGATCAATTCATTATCATTGACATGCTTCATTGATGACGGGTCTTTGAGAGATGTATCACTGCTTGTCACCACCGCACGGTCATTACCACCACTGATCTCATTTCCTGTTGAGTGATCACTTTCAGTTCTTGTAGCAACAATGTCCTCTCCTCCATATCCAGAACTAAGAACTAAGTCTGATTCCACATGAACTTGATTAGACTCATCTTGATTGGATGGCTCATTCTGAATGGTACTTGGACAGCCATCTCTTTCCTCATTTTCTACTGCAACGTCATCATCAGCAGCAGGTTTATTTGGAATGTTCTTTTGTGAGCCTCCTTCCAAAGGCTGAACTCCGACAGTCTCAACCGAGTTCCCATCTGGCAGGTTATCTGGGGCATCCTCTGTTGCATCCGATGTTCCACAGACTTCCTGATCCACAGACTCCAGGCAGTTTGGTACCGATGTATCCATGGCAGTGGAATGTTAGTCCTCATAACCAAACACCACAAAGGTTTTTGGCAATATCCATAGTCACCTATAAAAATGAAGAACAGAGACACACGTGAATGTCTAGTTGATATGTCAAATTTATCTGCAACTATTGGAAAACTATTGTACACTAAGATAAACAAGATGGCTCGCGAACCACTAGTCTTGCCTGATTTTGCAATCAATTAACATGGCAAAGTTGTTTTTCATATATTTAAAATGGTGCCTAGATGACCTTTGACCTCATCATCATGTGGTATTACCCAAGGATCATTTGTACCAAGTGTGATCACAATTGATGGAGAAATAAAGAAATGAGAGCAAGTCAAACGAAAACTGAGAAAAATGATGCGCACGGCCTCATATCATTTGACCTTTTGACCCCTAGATGAGCTTTGATCCCATCATCCTCATGAAGACACATGTGGTATTACCCAAGGATCATTTGTACCTAGTGTGATCACAATTGATGCAGAAATGAAGAAATGAGAGCAAGTTAAACAAAAACTTTTAAAACATTTTTGTAACTGACCAACAGTCTAACAGGAAAAGTGATTACTCTGCCGAACTTTGCTCAGGCGAGACAAAAACTGATCAAATGTTCAACTTTAAATTAAATCATAGACACCACTTGACTGCTTAAAATAGCACTGAACGTTTTTGTTTATGTATTGTTATTCACAACCTTTCCAATATTTGTTCATCACTGGAAAGCCCACTGCAAACAATAATTTCTATTAACATGATTTTTTTTGCGCCTAACGATTTATATAATAATAATTTTATATGCCTTTTGGAATTTCATATCACCAAGGGATTATTTACTCATTTTCCCCATCCGACAAAAGTATGTAGGAGAAACTACAATTCAATGAAATCCCAAGCTCTGTGCCAGTTTAAGAATGGGAAATGCGGCGTAGAATTCTAAAATAAAAAGACAGATTGCACTCAAGAATAGTTGCCCATGGATGTCACATTTTCAATGTTTAAGTTCATGCCTTGAATGTGGGAAACTATATGACTTGTGTAGGCTTCATGACAAGCGTTACGTCATGATGCATATTGTTTGCATCACTTCATCCTCTACTGCGTGGAAAACATACAATCTGGCAACATACAACTTGATTTAGAGACACTTGTCATACACCATCATTTTACCATGTTTGGTGATATTTCGACAGATATTTCAGAATTTATCGCCCTATGAGGCCACGAGGGTCATGACCATGAACATGATTAGTCATAATCACTGAATTGTTTTGTCATATGTCCCTTGTGTAATATTTCCCGAGAATTACATTTCAGGATATTACCTTGTCATATGACCTTGGACCTACACTTCAGCTCAAAGGAATTGGCATAGGGAATGGGAAGGGAAGAAAGGGAAGGAGCCGCAGTTTTAAACCACGGTATACATTGTCCAGTTCAGCATGAAACATGATGCTTTTTAGGCTAAAGCATCGTGTTTCATGCTGAGCTGGACAAAACATACCATGGTTTAAAACTGCACCTCCTTCCCATTCTTCCCTTTCCCTATGCCAATTCCTTTGTGCTGTAGTGTATGTGACCCCAAATCTAATCAGTTAATTGTCCTGTCATATACCATCAGTACACAAAGATTAAAAACAAGAAATGATTTTTAATGCTTAATCATGTAAAAAATTATATTTTGGGAATAAACCTTGACCTATGACCTTTTATCTTTAACCTACATGTATCTGGCCCAAACTGTTGACATTAATTATCTCATCATTCATTGTTCTTAAGCCATGTTTGGGGTTGTTTGACTTCATGACTTATCATGTTAAGAGAAATTTTTTTTAGGATTTGACCTTGACCTCTGACCTTTACCGACATGACCCAAAATCTAATCATTTAATTGCCCTGCCCATTTCATCGCACCAAGTTTGATGGGTAAAAATACATTCAAGAAGAAAGGGAATGTGTGACAGTGAGAGATCGAGACTAGAACCCCCCCCTCCCCCCCCCCCCAACAAAAAAAAAGAAAATGAAAAAACAAGCGGAAATAAAAAAAAATGGCTTGCGAGAGAGAGCTTGTCAAGTACAATTGTGAGCAAATCAAACACATCAACAATCACAATTTTTTTCTGATGCAGAAAATTAAAGGGATAGGTCACCCTGGTTTCAATAAAATGTGAAACATGAAAGAAATAGTGAAGGTTTGATGAAAATCCATCAAAGGATAAGAAAGTTTTCATTTTGTGACGTCACATGTGATGTGCTCTCCTATGTTGTGTGCATTTTCTCATAAAGATATGCATCCTTTTGCCTGTGCATTTGATACATCATTTGAAATATGTTTTTATACACATATCTGTATGAAAAAAATCATTCCATTACAAATAAAAAACAACAATTTATGGCATTATTCTGTACGTAACATATGGGAGAGCACCTCGCCCGTGACGTCACAAAATCAAAATTTCAAAAGATCGTAACTTTCTTACCCTTTGACAGATTTTTGTAAAACCTTCACTTATATGCTTCTTTGATGTTTCTGCTTTTATTAAAACTTATCTTCAGGGTGAACTATCCCAAGAATCTCGATACCCCTGATTGATCTGTTTATTATGCCTTTTTTATTCCATCACCAAGCAATTAAAAAGATTTATCTTTCTGCTTCCAACCATGCAGGTATGGTTGCTGTGCTGGTGTCTGTGGCCTGGAAGAGCAGGGAATGAAATTTGACATTGTGTGTGCAGTCAGAACCTTTCCCACAGGAGTTGCATCATTTTGGTTTACTCTGCATTAAAGGGGAAGTTCACCCTGAAATTATTTTGGTTTCAATAAAAAAAGACAAACGAAAGAAACATATGAAAGAAGGTTTGACGAAAATCGGTCAGAGGAAAAGAGAGTTATTTGATTTTAAAGTTTTGATTTTGTGACGTTACATGCGAGGTGCTCTCCCATATGTTGTGTACAATTTTGTTCGAAAATGTGCATATTCTTATAAAGATATGCCTCCTTTTACTTGTGCATTTGATACATTATTAGAAATATGTTTTTACACAAATACCTGTCCAAAAAAAAATCATTCCGTCGTCAAAAACAGAAAAAAAGCAATTTATTGACTTATTTTGTACACAACATATTGGAGAGCACCTCGCACGTGACGTCACAAAATCAAAACTTAAAAATGAAATAACTTTCTTTTCCTCTGATCGATTTTTATCAAACCTTCACTCATATGTTTCTTTCACTCTTTTTATTGAAACCAATTTAATGTCAGGGTGAACTTCCCCTTTAAGTGCATTTGTCTTATAAATAAGTATCCTCAGGCATCACCACTGTGGTGAACTCGGCACAGAATTGTCAGTGTTTATTGGAAAGTTGCGAACAAATTACTATGTAAATTGGTATTGTAGGGATTAAGGTATATGTTTAAAATAAGTATTGCAAATATTAGCTAATTAGTTTAGATAATTGGCGATCACTGTATCCAGTGCTTCACAATACAACAAACCACAGTACACTACAGAAAAGCAACCATACGGGACTGCATACTCAGAATAGAGATGGAGAGGGCAGTGTGACTGCCCCGATTACGCTTAAACCACCTTTAAAATGTACATTTTTAAGAAGATGTTGATTCATTGCAATTGCAACAGGAATATGGTTCAAGTTTGCTAACTAAATGTTGAACTTTTGTATCCACTTTTAAACTTTCCTAATCTTGACTAAATTTTTTTTCTTTTTTAAATCAGCATTTTTTTCACTTTCACCGTAACTTCCTACTATTCATTGGTAATTATTTTACTTGTGTTATGTACAAAACATGTCCATAATGTCAGAGGTCTCATCAGACACAAAAACGTCATCGTTGACCGACCTGACACGAAATGAAGGACTTTTTCCGTGCCTGAGGTGAGCCTTACTGAGCCGAGGCCGAGCTAGCTACGACGGCTACACGCCCGCTACATCATATATTTCGCGTGGTTTTTTATTTTCGCGAATTTCGCGAGGTATTCGCGACTTTAACAACACGAGAAATTATGAATACGGCGTGCTCGAGCACATGTACCACTACTTTACTTCTGGTATAGTACTCCACGATTGCGGATTTAGCAACTCGCGAAATTGGCGAGAAGTCCTGATTCGCGAAAAATTAGACTCGCGAAGTATATGGCGTAATTGCCATTGCATTATTACCATGGTCCATATGCGTCAACGTCAACACAACGAAGGCCTATATATACTCGTACTCACCCACCACGCACGGTCTATGCACGATAACTCCACGCACGCAGACAGGAGAGACGCGACTGTGAGTAATGTGGGTCGAACTGGCATCCCATGCACATCACAGACTCAGTTCAGCCGAAAGATCCAACAACGTGTGGCACTGTTACTATCGCGTACCTCTCCCAAACTCTTGCCAAATTCCCCACAAATGCAGCTAGATCAGAAATTCTCAGTCATTCTGCATTGATCTTAAGGGAATATGGCGTTTCGTGTTGCGTGTACTGCACTCTGGGTAAATCAGTATGCAAATTATTATTTCCCATGATTCCTTCGCGTACGCAGGGGAAATGTACGTGTTTCATTGGTTGATCACGGTGGCGCGCTGGCGCGGAGTCGGTCGGTTTCGCTTGGGCTGGGCTGCATGCACGCTCCTGCGGCGCGCGCCGAGCCGAACAACAACAACTCCATAGTAATCTATATGACAGCATACAGGAGAGTGACTGCTTACTGTAATAGAAGTACAAGTAGATTATGTGAGTTTCTGTTTCCCCAAACGGACAAAGGGAAATACAGAATAATTGAGTGCCTCTTGTTTTTATCTTTCCAAATATAGAAACCTCTCTCGATCATTTATCCATATAGGCCTATAACAGCAAAATGGTATAAAAACGGATTCCTTTTTGTTTTTTGAAGAAAAAAAAAACACACACACAAGACCGCCCTCTTACATCATAATTATTTAGTCTAGCACAAGGCTACGTGCACGACTGCAGGCCAGAGGTATCCAAAAGTGTACCAGAGATTACGTCATAATTGAAAAAAATATGGATATGCCTAACATAATTTTGGCAAAACATAATAGGCCACGGTGAAGAAACACACACACACACACGCGCACATGCCCGCCGCGCGTAATTGGTTTGGTTGTATATTATTGATCAATGAGTGTGTGTGTGTTAATGTGTGTTTGCCTTCTGAACTGCACGGGTAGAGCTATAGGGCCCAATGAATTGGCTGAAAATTGGGGGCCGAGGGGATGTGGGGTACTTGCCTCTGAAATGGGTACAGGGGGTGCCTGGAAGCGGGGGGGGGGGGGGGGGTGGGGGGGGGGGGGGGGGGCGGGGGGGGGAGGGAGGGACCTGCCTCTCAACGTGGGTAGAGGGGACATGTCTAATTGTGCCCTTTTTTTGGGGGGGGGGGGGCGGGGGTCAGAGGTACAGTGGTGCCTAGGGGGTCGGGGCTGGGCCGGTTCTTTGCCTCTGATGTGGGTATAGATCGAGGTGCCAGCCCAGGACGAAATTCCAATTGAAATCAATTGCAATTCTAATTGGTTTCAATTGGTCCCAATTCACTTTCAAGTGGTTTCCAATTGGTTCACGATTTTCCATTGAAAGCAATTGTATTGCAATTGGATATCACTAAAACCAATTCAGCTTAATTGCAAATTTGAAAGCGATCCCGAATTGGGCTAAAAATTTACAGTAGGTATCACGATTTCCCATTGGGGAGCAATTGCATTGCAATTGTATATCACCTAAACCAATTAAGCTCAATTGGAAATTTGTTCAATTGGGATCATGATTTCCCCATTGAAAGCACCCAAAAATTATTGGTACCAACTGATTTCAATGGGATAAAGATTTCCAACTAAAACTGCACATTTCCACTGGATCATTGGGTTTCACTTGGGACACATTGCTTCTAGCTGTAACATCTATCAAGTGGCAAAGTTTTCGACTTCTGAAGCAATAACTATGATCCAATATATACGATAAAATACCTTCAATTAATGTTTACAAGTGTAACCATTAGAAAGTGAATTCCACTTCAAATGACCAGGTAAATATATGAAATGCTCATTGATTTGCATTTACTAACCATTACTTTGTTTTCTACTTAACAGTTTATTCTACATATGGATGCGCTCCATAGAGAGATGTCTAAGTTCGTAGTGGCTGAAAGAAATCTAATTAGGTTAGGTTATACTTAGGTTAGAACTTACTTGATGAAATAGTCAAAGATAGGATTATCGTAGGGTAAACTCGTTCCCGACTTCATTTCAATGTTTTTCCAACATGCATTATTTTATTGGTCCCCATTGCATTGCATTTCAATCGGGACCCATTGCATTCAAAAATTGGGACCATTCTCCATATACTTTCCCAATTACCAATTGGTTTCAATTGGAATTTCGTCCTGGGAGGGGTGAGGGAAGGGGGGGGGGGGGGGTAGGGGGCCGGTACTTGTTTTTGAACTGGGTAGAGGGGTGCATCCTTTTAACTGTTCCAAGCAGAATTCACCACGGAAGACATCGTGTCAATATGGGCCGTAATATGCAGTAATAGGTCTACCTGCTTTCAGAATCGTGGCAAAATCGTGTCGTCTATACATTGCCTTAACATGCCCTTAACATGTAATTCTAGAAGGGGCGTTCTATATTGATTCCTGGGTCCCCTGAGGTTAGCCTTAAAATTTCACAGACCAAGAAAGCTAGGCAGGGCCAAAGAAAGGGTAGTTTCCCCTAAACATGAGAGGAATATTGTTGCACCATAAATAATTTTGATCGTTACCAAGAATGCATATTGTGTAGAAATGTAACCTATTTAAAGCTGCTCAACAAGCAGAGACAAGTACTGTAGTCTTCATGAGCAGGTTGTCATTATGTACATTTTACTGAAATACAGGTTTTAATCGGAAACAGTGTCTAAACGATATAAAAATGTTGTCTTTATGATAAGCCTATATTTAGAGAGGTATCTTTCTTTATAGACGGTCGCTAAAACACATCTAGCTCTATACAGTTAAACAGCAATGGTATATACCTTTCCACTGACATACTAAAACACCCTTGTTCATTATATAATTATTTATTGTTGTTGTTCTGTGAAATTAACTATGTAGTATGTTCATGAATTGTATTCGCAAGTCTGTTATTTTTGTTATTGATGTTTGTTTACTCTCATACCCCGAGAGGGGTCTTTAGAGTCAATAAAACTCTCATTCTAAAATACACTAACAAAACTGATATTGCCGCTACAAGGTGGATCCCATGATACCTGACATTATCCGCCATTTGTAGATATTTTACACAAAATGATACACAGAAATCGCTGCAGATTATGACGCACATGAACCCCCTTGGTGCCGAGATGCCCCAAACTTTGATGTATCACCATGGTAAAAATTATGTTTACAATTTGCACATGTACCTAACACCCTATGCTTGTGACAGTTCTAAGAATGTTTTTGTAGTTATCATGATCATTTAGATAATTTCAAGATGTCCCGCGGAAATGTTTGCTCGAATTAACGGAACGTACGACGACCACAAAATTTGGCACCTATTGCGTCACCTGTGACGTTTGCATTAGTAGAATTTTTATAATGATTAAAATCACTACTATTAATTATGCAATTGCACTCTGGCTCCTCCTAATTCACTATATAAGGATCGAAAAGTAAACATTTTTAGGCATGAAGCTTCTTTATGAATCTAACATTAAATTTGTAACATAAAGATATTGCAAAAATCCACGCCCCCCCCTTTAATTGTTTTTTTTTTTATTATACAGTGAATTTCCTGTTTCTTTTTTTTTGTTTGTTTTTTAAATCGGAGCTTAATATAAATTCATTGTAAAGCCTGGAAAAAACAAACATCAATTAATGAAATTAGTGATCAAAATGAAAAATAAAAAGGTTTTAGTGATTGTATAAAAGAAGACACTCTCCATTGGGTTGGTACACAAAATCACAGATACAAGCCGAATTCAGGATGACAGCGCTATGCGAAAATGATGTGGCGTTGCCATGATTTTCCGGTACCAAGAGTTTCGCTAGACTGAAATAAAGAGTCCCGAAATCTCAGCAGCGACATTTTATTCGCGTTTCAGATTAAAGCATTTCATTAAGCTACAGGCTGCCTAATAATTTCCCCTTTCCCTTGTATAGGATAACTGCATGCCCACCAGACCTTCTTTATGAATGGTCTCCCATCTTGAAAATATGGCATTACACGTGCCTTTCAAACCAATCCTTAGGTATAACCATAAACGGTATGGTATTGTATTGTAATGAATATAGCCTAAGTCATAAATTATTACTTAGCGGCTATATTTATTACAATACCATACCGTTTTTGTTGACATCATTTGATTGATCGAAATTCATTCAAAGTTCCTTGAAAGCAATATTTTATTTCAAAACTATCAAAATTCAAAATCACATTTATAAATATACAAAATGATATATGTATGTAAGAGCCTAGAAAAGTAACTTTTGATGAAGCATGAGCTCGATTTCAAAAGAATTTTCATTATTTCAAGAGGTATAGGCCGGCCTCTACTCCTTTGATATTCAGGAAATGGTTTAACAATAGCGGTGATCTCAAATCAACGAATGCTAACATTGTTTTGAGATCACCTTTAACCATGCCTTCATGAGTAGTAGAAAAAATATAAAAATAAGCTACCCAACAATGAGTTCAGGGCTTATGTTCTATTTTCTATGTTCTATGTTCACATTCTATGTGTGTATGGATCTATATCATGCTATCAAGTAATAATAATGCCGAGATGTGGGCCGGGGATGTGGGTACCAAACGCCGAGGAGTGCGATTTCGACCTCGGTCGAATTGTAAGATTTTTGCGTTCACGGACACACTGTACACAAAAGTGAGATTTCGACCGAAGTCGAAACAACATCCACGCGCGGTGTGGTCTGCATCGCACTTCACTGCGAGCTGCGTCCGCGACCCATCCAAGGACGCTGCGCTGACAGCTAAGGTATAGGGCCCAGCCAGAGGGCCCAGCCTGCGCGCGACTCCCGTCGACCCCTGCGCGGCGCGGCGGCGCGGACAAAAACACGCAGCGCGGGCGTGCCAGTCACTGAACTAGTTCAGTGGTGCCAGTACAGTCTACCAGTCCACGATCCACGCAGTGAGCAGCTGATCACATGCATGCTGCAGTATACAGTGCACTGACCAGGCAATGACCCGCGTTCCATAACTCCTGGCCTAGTTAATTATGCAACATACAGGCCGATGCCAATGGTGCGGCGGCAGTGGGGTGACGTGATCGTAAATAACACATCGTTCTTCTTCATCTTCGGTAGCTTATTTTAATCATGCTTACGTGATAGCATTAAACTTAAAGTACGAGTGCGATCGAGGTAAGTTACAAAAATCTCATTAATTGCAGTCCCGTGCACTCTGTATTGAGTAGGCTTCATCACGACGTAATCAGTCAGTTCTCCGGTTAGCCCCGGGTTAGCCCCGGGACTGCTCCCGCGCAGCGGGAGCGTCCTGAGGGCTCGCCACCAATTTCCCAGCATGTCTGGTCCGACTACCGAGAAATCAACCCGTGCACATGAATTAATTACTCATTTCAAGTACATTTATCGCATATAAATGGCTAAATGTATTGAATGTATACCTGAGCTGTAAAACTGTTTGAAAATGCCAAGCAACGTTACATATTTCCTCTTCACATATGATCATCATCTTTGTAACAAATACGGTTCGCCGAGGCTGCCATCTTGGCTGCTTCAAAAACGTACACTGTAAAGGGGAACTGGCGCATGCGCATTAAGTTTTGCATCGCAGCTGCTGTCGTGCGATTCTGAACCACTTTAGGTCGAAAACAATTTTTAAAAATGCAACATGGATTGAATTCATCTTCAAACCAACTACGGAATTATTCAGCTATACATTTTACTTAAATATGTGCAATAGATTTGAGATTTGAGGTACAGAATTGCTGAAACTAACTAATATAATCACTGCTAATCTCGACTTCCTTACTTCAAAGCTCCGTGCTACGCAGCCCGCTCACTGCGTGAGCGGGCTGGTCGCAGTAAGCCCCGGGTCTGCTCCTCCGCAGCTCCCGCGGTCACTGAGCTGCGTGAGCGGGCTGGTCGCAGTAATTCTCCGGTAGACTAGGCGGGGATCTGGATAATGCGTAGCCCTAGGTCACACACTACACTCCGATTAGGTTTACGATGTACTTCCTATGTGTTTTTTTGGCCATTTGGGACAGGTTGCTGGCCGGCCAGACACCCTTGGTGATCGTACGATGGCAGGGGCTCTCAAAAATTTGCAAAAAAATTGCAGGTAGCATTGGGCATGTCGGGGGATGATCGCGGACAAAGATTACTAGGTTGGGAGTTAAATTTTCCGCTGTCTCCACTGAGGCAACGTCTTTGACACATTGTTGAATTTTAAGTGTCTTTGGATGTCCTGTTGTGAATCAACTGGTCTCCTAGCATCGGAGGTTAAGTCCTTGAGATCAGCAGGATCAGGCATTGGACAGACAATGGCCGATTATCGACCGATGTCTGTTCGGATATTATTTATTAGTTACTCACCGACCAATGTCCGACTGGTATATGCATCAATGTATATGGCCGATGTGATTGACATCGGCCGGAAATCGCCTGGAAATCGGTCGGTGATCACATTGGGGCCCTTTATAAACTGTTTCAATCGGCGGGTGTATGGACGGCCTCCGCACAATGGCATTTGTGTCTACAATGTGTTAAGGATTATTTGGCCGGTGAGGACCGATGTTAAAAAATTGGTCACCCCACCGGCTACCCAAGATTACCCCCTATAGCTTGACATGCACAAGTACAGCTACTGAGCGGTCATGGTTTGCATACACGCGAGTACTGGCGGTCTTGGCCAGCATGCGATGGACAATATCAGTTGATGACGTCATTGTAAATGGACTGAATGATCGATATCAAACAACCAATCAAATGACAGGGACCTATCTAGGTGTCATATAAACAGGAATAACCATCTCATTTGGCATTTGGGGCACTCATTAATCAAAATTCCATTTTTCGACATAGATCGATACTACCCCAGGGTGTTCAGAGGGGCCGGATGCAATCTCAGCAGATCCAACGTCAGAGACTGACAGGGCTCTACAAACCCACTTGCCCGATTGCCCGGGGCAAGTGAAAATGACACCCGGGCAAGCATTTCTCAAAGACACTTGCCCGTCCGGGCAAGTGGTTATTTTCCACCCAAAAATATGGAAATAACATTGTTCTTACGCATATGCGAGAAAATTGATGTGAATGTGTCTCGTATCATGTCAAACCAGGCAAACACAGCCGAAATTGGAGTGAGATCACTGACATTTTGTCATGAAAATTCATCTGAAACTCCGTTCCGTGTACACTGCCATCTTGAACTGAAAGATAAATTCTGCGCATGCGCGATATCCGCATTACCGATATTTTAACCAGATAAGAGCACTGGCTTGCGATCGCGAATGTGCGACTGCGCGATGTGAAATTTTTCGTAACAGCTGTGTTTATTTGTGTGTCTCGCGCCCACATACCGTATTTACATGGATTACTACATGTGGGACTGTATTGTGAAAACGTGTGTAAGTGATTGTTGTATGAGTTCAGCACATATACCTTGCAGCGGAGCAGCAATGAATTCATTGAATTTGCCCATGATTTTGATCGCTACCAGTACACTTGAAACGGCAAAATGAGCACATCTACCAAGAACCCTACCCAGAAATATCGGGCTGATTACTCTAAGGTTTTCTGTATTAACAAGCTCAAAACTGGGAGATCATGGCGCTAGTTCATAACTAAGTGTATCCACGACAGCCTACGGCTATGCGGCTAGTCACGGGTAGCTAGCCGCCTAGCCGTCCCGGGGCTATAGGGTCTAAACGGACGCTAATGCAGACCTAGAAATCACTTTTTTGGATGATTCAACGGCAAAGAAGTTGTCTAGGGTTAGACATTTTACTTTTGAAATGTGACTGTTTATAATCCTGTCAGCGTGCTTATGAGTTACATGTATTATGACAAGCTTTGCCACCTACAAATTACAATGCAATGTGGTGTAGTAAGTGTTATCAATATGTGTTTTTTAAATTCCTCTAGTCTTGTGAAAGTGTCCTATACCTGCCTACATGTAGTGAGCAGAGTCTGCTCCCAACATGCCCAATTGTTAAGGGAGGTCAGGCGTATGTGTGCTTCATTTCGAGTGAAAGCAAGAGTACTATAGTTAGGAGAGTCAGTGCTAAACATGATGGACTCGGATGATTAAAAACAAACACTAGTAACTTGTCAAACTCTGTGTAAATACCTATTGTTATATTCAGTTTTCCTGTAAAGTATGTTATAATTCGGCAGGATAAGGTATGCCGCTTCTGCAGAAAAATTAGTGGAAAACAAAGGTTATAATAAAAAAAAACGGGCAAGCAGTTTTTCCTCCAGGGCAAGCAAATATTTTTACCGCTTGCCCGACAGGGCAAGCGGTAAAAATTTTTTTTGTAGAGCCCTGACTGATTTATTTTTTTGTCTAAATCATAGCTTCATGAAACCTTTCAGGAAAAGTAAAAAGCTATCCTTGACCTTGTTTACATTTGAAACACCCCGTTTCGTTACGAAGATGGTCTAACTATTACATTCATGGAGATAAAAAGGTCTACTTTAGTGTCACACAATTTCCTATTCTTCATGTGTTAGTGTTACTTTATGTAATTCTTAAAAGGTCTCCATCTTTGTCTTGCCAATTTCAAGATTTGTAATCAATATTCCCAAGTGCACAGTTAAAAGCTTTTTTTGAAAGTTGTTGTTGAAAGTGTAGTCAATTTAGTGCCATCTGTTGGTAGCTTTCAAATATTGACGGCTTATACTACCACGATTACAAGCTGTAATCATTCTTTTAGATTATGACTATTACTTGTATCATTTTGAGGAGATTCCTTCATGAAAACATGGGAGAAAAAAGTTCTACAGAATAGAAGCATTATGAAATAGGAAGAAGTGTCTTCTCCTGCCGGAATTTGGGCTAATTGCTACTCCTCTCTTTTAAATTGTTTAAATATTTTAAATAATTTAAATTGTTTAAATAATTTCACGCTCCAGTGCACACCGCGCATTCGCGCCGCCTTTTCGCACCTATTCAGCTCCGTTTCACGTTCTAGTGCACACAGCACATTCGCGCCAAAACGCTCGATTCCTATTGGCCGGTTTCGGACACTCTCGGGTTATTTCGGATCCCTTCGGATCCCATAAATACTCGGCGCGCTCGTTAGTTCCTTCGAGTTATTCTCCGGATGACAGACAGAGCACACTGCCCGAAACGTCGAGACTGATACTCCATCTTTCAGATTTTGAAAGAAACCTATAGTTAGTTGCAGAACTGACTTTAACTTTTCTACACTTTTTTCATTTCCTTTTCTTTCTTTTTTCTTTATCAATACTTTGTGACTAGTTCACAACTCTCATCAACACCCACCCTCTTCTTCTGCCACCATTCAATCCCATATATTTTCGGTTTAAAACACTGAAAACTAAAGCTAAAAATAGTCTTGTGTAAGTGTTATAAAAATTTACCTCTCCTTTTCACTTTTCACTTTCCATTCCTTTCTTCACCCCATGAGTGGGCCAATTATCCGAAAGAACACAACCACATCGTGTTACCGAAAGTTTTACTATTTTCTAAATAGTATTTATTAGTTGTTTAAATATTGTTTCTTATATTTTGCAGCTCATCAGCGAAACAAAAAAATGGAGATTGAGGCCTTACCACCTGAGCTCATCTCGAATATTTTCTGCAAACTGCCGGGAAAAGACTTGGCGATTGTAGCACAGACTTGCAGGAAGTTTTACGAAGCAACACTCATAGAATCCATATGGCAAGCAAAGTGCATGGAAGGTATTTCATCTTTAACTTCAACTTCATGGATAGCTTGCCTCTACTTATAGAAACGTCCTGTGCATATTTTAATTAAGTTCAAAGATTTTAAAGGAATGATAGCACTCTGCTTTTGTAGTGAACAATAACACAGTAGAAAAAATATATAATTTGCATATTTTTTACAAAAAAAAAATACTATCAGTTTGGCAATGAAGAATAACACACCTGTATGTATATCAAGTGCATCAATTGAAAAACTGGTAGGCACACGGATTACTTCTTTAATTGTAACCACACATTATGTCTTTTTACCCCCCCAAAAATTAAATATATTGATCAGTTTTTGCAGGGAACAGATAAAAATATATCTCACATTGCATCACTTGCAAAACTGGTAAGCTCATGTCTTATTTCCTCTTGGCATGACTTTTAACCACACATACATCTATGGTTTTAACAAAAAATAACAGTTTTATCAATTCTCACAGTAAACAATAACTGCATCACTCAAAAAGCTGGTATGCACATGGATTATTGTCGTTGTGGCATAAATTGTAACCCCAAACACAAACATGTATGTGTTTTTTTTAAACCAAAAATAATGATATCAGTTTTTACTGTGATAACATTATTATTTTCATCAGTTGAAAACCTTTACTTGTAACCAAACATACATGTTGTCTTTTTTTTTTTTTACAAAAAAATAACAATTGTATCCATTTATGCAGTGAACAATAACACTGTTGTAGGGATAAATGGAATGAGGGAGTGGGGGGGGGGGGGGGGGGAGAGTGAGATAATATGAAAGGAAGTAATTGAGATATGTAGTGCTTTATATACCCCTCTACTCTCACTTTTACCCTCCCCACCTGTTTTAACTCTTGACCTGCCGCTGTCACATTTTTGCGACTGAGGGGTAACGTGCTGCTGTCGCAAATTTTTGCGACCAAACTGTAATGGAGAAAACCTCTGGCACAGAGGGGTTTTACCCCCGGCAAGTTAAGAGTTACATGTAAGTCTGATAGTCTGATTCATTCAAACCAATGTTGAAATGGGGGCAAGGGGTGGGCGGCAGGGAATGGATGAAAATAAGAGAGCAAGGGGTACGAGACTAATGAGAGAAAGAAGGAGACAAAATGTACACAACAGCTCAAAGGAATTGGTATAGGGAAAGGGAAAGGGAAGGAGGCGCAGATTTGAAACACAATATATTTTGTCCAGTTCAGCATGAAACACGATGCTTTTTAGGCTAAAGCATCATGTTTCATGCTGAATTGGACAAAATATACCGCGTTTTAAAACTGCGGCTCCTTCCCTTTCTTCCCTTTCCCTTTCCCTATGCCAATTCCTTTGAGCTGTAGTGTATCATGGGTGAATCATCAATTCCATGGAATTTTGAACAAATTTGACAAATTTTTGTCATCCATACTCTCTAATCAATATGCATCCTCCAATTGACGGAACCAATGGAAATGAAAATATTACTGTGCATGATGATGAATAAATCATAAAATATTTGGAAAATGATATTTAAATAAAAATATATTAGCATGTATTTGATGTGTATTTGTTCATATTTTTCCAGAATTTGGTATTGGACCAGAGGAGCTTGAAGGTTCATCTATATCATCATTTAGACAGCTGTATACCATAGGTATGATTCTCAAACAATCACTTCTGTGCAGTCAAACCTGTGTGGAAAGACTCGTCATATCATATCCGCATATCATCGGGCATCGTTCAACCATTGTTGAATGAAGCCCTCCTCAATCAGTTTCCATGCATTTCTATTTTCTCTTAGTATTCCATGTTGATGTGTTTGTGTATGATGATATTTCATCTCTCCACCTCCTTTGCCGACCCCTTCTTTGCTTGCCTGTTCGTGGTTGCCATTCTGTGGAAAGACTAGGAGGTAATAAAGAAACTAATTGATCACTCAGTCTACACTTATGTTGTCTTTTTATATCAGAAGGTCGAGACCCATGTCAAATATGTTCTGAATAATTAATTGCCCTCTGCATGTATGGCGTATGAACTATGAATCATAGCAATATGGCATTGAATTAAGAAAGATTAGGATGAATCAGTAAATTGATTGATTGAGAAAGCACAGGTAGCACGATGGGGAAATATGAAGCAAAGAGTAGGAAGGGGTGATGACAGAATGAACTAAAACCGTTGCTCGAGTGATAGAGATGTTTATATTTTTATATTTTTTTTTTTACAAACAAATGTGAAGTGGATGAGAAGATATATTGAAAGAGGCATTTGAGGTGCTTGTAAGTCTTAGTGTGTGCTTACCAGCTTACGAAGTACTATGTTGATGGTGTGTGTGCACATGCGTCATGCGTGTCTGTCTTTGTTGCTGTTTTGTTTTGTTTTATTCAGTCCCAGCAGTTTATCTTGATTAACATGATTAACCTTTGACAAGCCTCAGGCCTCCTGTGCATCTAATGTTACTTGTACTGATGTTTGGGATCGGGATTATTGATTCCTGTAGTAAAGTCATCGTTCATACGTTTGACTCTATATATTGCAGAATTGCATATATAAATGTTTTGTGTTTGTAATGTGTATGTATTTTTAAGTGAAGCAAGTTAAATTGATGTTGTTTTTCTCTGAATCCTGTGGTGTGTTCCTTGCAGTGCTTTACCCATATGGCCATCTGCTTGGAGTGTGGCAGGCCCAAATGGGACCGTATGGAGGCCTCGTCAAAGTCCAGGTATGTGGGCCATGTTGCAAACAGGTTTTCAATTATTGTAGAAAAAAAATAACTTACCATCAATGGTAACTACCATGGCAACATGGCCAATAATGAGAGCTTGTTGGATGTTAGCATGGTAGTTGTCATTGATGGTAAGTTACAATAATTGGAAACCTATATCAAAGGTAGAAATTAGCAGGATAATAGACAGAATTTATGCACAAAGTTAGCATTGCAATGACTACCTCCACCTGCCCAAAAGAGCATCACATGTCTTCACACAATACCGTCTAACAACCTTTCATGTGGGAATAATCATTTTGTTATGTCAGAAATGTGCTAGCTATGCCAAGGAAAAAATAAATTTGCATTGTAATCATTATAAGCACTTGCAGGTTGTCATAGCAATGTTTAGTTTGTGCATAAATTCTGTCTCTTGTCTTGCTGATTTCTACCTTTGATGATGTCACAAGGGGAATCTTGAGTTGGAGGATATTCTCAAGGCGGGGCTATCAGTGCTGAGAAAAAATAAAGAAAAATTATTTTAAAATATAGGACACAATTCCATTGCACAATAAGTGATTTTGTTATTAAGTTGCATCAAATTAAGTCCACATACATTTTGATGTCAGGGGACCTTTAATTGTTTGATCTGTTGTGTCTTGCAGATGGTTGAGGGAGTGTTGCGAGCCTCCCAGCACCACGCCCCCATTGACCCTAAGGTCTACCTCCCTCTAAGGGTCAAGCACCTGTTTGAAGTGCGGCTGGACGAGGGGGATGGGCGGTCAGAGCTGCTCTGCCTGAAGGGGAGGAACGGCCCACACAAACTGCAAATGCTGCATGTAAGTGCCTTCATACAACAAGGCTGCCTTTCTTTCCATTCCCCTGCTGCCCCAAACCCAACTTTGCTACATCTTCTCCTCTTTTTTCCTCCTATTCTCTCCTCAAGCCTGTAAACCTTGGTACAATAAAAATATGTGGCAGGACACTAAACTTCAAAAGCTGGATGTTAGTGTCGTCACATTACACAATTTCTATTTCATTTTCATTCCTCCCTCTCCCAACCCCTCTATTATATACAAACATGTTTTCATGTTTTCCCCCTCTTAATTAGTAGGAAATGAGCCGTAAATATTGCTTCTTTTTTGTAACTTCTTGTTTTTTGTATTATAATCCTTGTATATTGAATCAATGATGTTTTCCTTTGTAACTCTCTATATCTCCCCCTGCATTTAACATTAAATAAGCTGTGACCTGGGCCTTGTATGTTTATTTCCCTTTATTGTCTTTGACTGTCTAATAAAGTGATCTTGAAAAAAAAAAGATCATGGTAAAATCGCAACAAACAAATGTTTGCTAATTTAAGGAAATTTTGACCACATTAAAACAATGAAATTATATGACATAGAAAATGATTGAACTTGGTTTGGATTTGATAGGTCAGTGGAAAAATACAGAAATTCAACTTTATACCATAACTTATGATATCTAACAGAATTTCACAATAATTACATGACTATTGTTTGATCAAATTTTTGGGGTTAGACATGGTGAAAAGTCAAATTCTGAAAATATACTGTCTTTGCCCTTCTGCAGTAATTTGTTCATGCATGGGACATTTTATGATGAGGAATTATGGCAACATGGCAATAATTCAGTGTTTGTAAATTTGAATTGTGAAGTAAGATTTGTCTTTTCTTCTATGTATTTGATTATTTCCTGAACAGAAGTCTACACCCCCTGATCATCAATTCACAGTCAAGTGTTGCAAACCAGAGAACCACCGCTCGATGCAGAATAGTAGAGGGGTAAAGAATGTGCAATTACTTGCAAACCAGCATAGTGAAAAGTGGTGTTCAGGAGCCCACACACAACTATATTGCATTCCGGGGCCCAGTTTCACCAAGATTTTAATTCTACGAACGTCTTAATTTTACGCACGGCTGTTGACCTATTCTTGTGCTAAATGAGATACCCCAATTTGTTCCTGTTTTAACATGGTGACAAATTTGACAAATGATAAAATTAATATTCAGATGCTTCTTAACTATTGATACGGCTCCTGCAGTCTTTACGGCTGCTATCATTAACCTTTCAAATGTTGAATAAATATGTTGCAAAAAAATGTAAAATAAACTTCGATCTGTAGAACAAAGGAATTTTTGAAGCTTTGAAGTAATCCACTTTTGTTCAGAATTTCCCAAGAGAGAATTTTTCTAAAGCATCTTGTCATTCTGGTATTGCTTGGTGTGAAATAATCAGCTTTTGTTGATAATTTCCTTCAAGAATCTGGCAGATCTTCGGATGTGGATCCTAGAAGAGTTGGGTGAGGACGACATCACAGGCCATACTCACATTGAGCTTCTCCGCATGAAGTATCTCAAGCTGCATGAATTTGAGTGAGTCTGTCACAGAATCACAATTGAATGATTTATTTATTTCTATGTATTTACAGTTTTATTAATCACTGTCAATTATTGGGACACTGTTCTTCCCAAGGGCGCTGCTTTTCAAAAAATAATAACATACATATAATGCAGAGTTATGAGTGCGTTGGGGCTGTGCAGCGCACCGTAGGAGGGCATTTACCGTGCGCTGCACCGCTTCAACTTCACGAACGTTAAAACTATGCAGTATTTGTGGAATATAAAGGTTATTACACTTAGGTGTCTACCGGTACCTTGAAGATTTTGGTGCATCTCCCATATCACAAAAGTTTACACCATAGGCGTCTAATCTAAACACCAACAGAAGAACACTAGTTTTTATGATGCGACACTAGCTCCAACGTGACCGGTGTAACACTTGACCTCAGTTTGTGGCGGACAATTTATGTGGGGTTACCTTGAAATAAAAAAAGTCTTGCGTTATTTCCAGCTGTGCCTATCTCATTTGGTCGTGGATCAATAGTTGAGATATATGCATAATCTAAATAGTAGTACTGGCAACTCTTAATACAATGAGCATGGTTACAACAAAGTTTGCTTATAATTAGATCCCAACACCTGCAAACCTATGGCGTACTAACCTGTTCACAATGGTAATTAGTGCTTGTTACAAGGAGCTTTTTCAGATTGTCCAATACCAAAGAAAAACGTAAGATAAACGTCCTCTTATGAAAAGGACAATGTCTTGGGCCCAACATCCTCATTTTAACGGGAGTTGCCTTTACAGCGCATCACGAGATCTGACAAATACTACTCACTAATGAATCTGGTGTTGCTTTTTTTTCTGAAGTTCTATCTGCTCCTTCAAGCGCCTTGAGCCACCAAAGCTGACGGAGAACATGCCCATACCACCTGGTCTATTCAAAGGAACGTATGGAGGCCATGGGATTGAAATAATCTATGTGACGTATGAAGACGGCAAGTTGAAGGGAATTAAAGTGACAGTAAGTAATGTTCTGAAATATTTGTGAAAAAGTATATTCCATATAGACTACTGTATATGCCATATATTTCACATTGGTTTTATTTTCGCAAATAAAGAAAATAAAAACTGTGATCCCGACATGAATACAACGTGCATGCGCACATGTACTGCTATTATTCCATGATCGCGACTTTAACCGCTCGCCGATTTGTGAAAAATTAGACTCTCTTAATGTATGGCGTATACAGTACCCTACAGCTTTTGGATTCATGTAGCATTAAGTACATTGGTACAGCAGCATAAAATAAATAGAGTGACTGCATTGAGAAGTGAACTTTTGTTTTTTATTTGCATCGAAATGTAGCCTCGTTTATTGCTTTGCTGAGATACATTCCTCTTTGAAAGTTTTATCTTTGTCCTGTGGATATGGTACCATTCTAAATTCCTGTTGGTACAATGCGTAGGTGTTCATTGTACACAAGAAATCATCTGTTTCAGATCTATTTGATACATGGCAGGCCAAATTGCTTTACAAGAATTTCTTGAGTACTTGTGCCTTAAAAAATTAAGTATTTCAATCATTTTGAGGTTCATATGCAATGTTGAAAACATATTGAATATGGGATATTGGTTTCATAATAACCATTTGATACAGGTGGTAAAGTACAATTTGAGAAGCCCACATTTTTAAAAACCTGCCAATCATTGGTAACTGTTAATAAAGAAAGAAACAGCTGATTTATGGTAATGTTCAAAGAAGCCTGAATCAAACTTTTAAAAAGCTGCAGATCCATCCAACTATTATTAAAGCCTGACCTGCCTGACCAATCCATGAAACCTACCAATAAAGACAGAACCATCCTCTAAACTGTAACTAGTAGTAGATTTATTTACCACACAATCATTTACCATATTAATGATAATTAAATGACAGTGGCGTAGAGCACTGTATGTGTGAAACGCCAATGTGTATCTTGCACCTGCTGAATGTTGTTTGTGTTTTGGTGGTTGCCAGGGCGACCCCAACGTGCCAGCTAACAAGGTGTCCCTGGAGGCGCACCTATCCCAGCCCATGGTGCTGTCCCCCTCCCAGCAGCAGGACCTGGCCACCATGGCAGGGCTAGACCTGGAGACGGTGAGGGTACCCCCTGGGGAGAGCCCCCCGGCCAGCCAGCCTTTCCATCTACCCATTGAGGTGCATGATAGAGGCACGGATCTACTCAGACGGGACAGTGGAATGGACCTCAGTCGATGCAAGCACAGGTCAGTGATTCTTGCGCTTCTCCCTTATCCCCACTTTACGCCTCTGCAGTGGAGATGCAGGATAGCATTATGTTTACAGGTTGTCTGTCCGTCCTGCTGTCCGTTCGACTGTTCGGATCTTATTTACGAGATAACTAAATAAATGTTTTACCAAAGTTTATCAATTATGGGGCAATGATGATATATAGCAGGGCTGATTAGATTTTGTGTCATGTAGTTTGAAGGTCAAATGTCACAGGTAAGGGTGAAATCCTAAAATTTCACCTTGTACATAACTCAAGAAATATCCAACCAAACTTCATCAAACATAGTTCAATAATAATAAGCGATAGGAAAATTCAGCAATAGCATGTGACAATATTTTCGCTTGTTATTAAATTTGCCACCTAATAGTGATTCGCAATATGTGTGAGAATAAAACCTTAGCAAAATTTACGGCTCACACAGTATTTAGAACACTGTGATTATCAGGGAGAATGAATAACCAAATGCGTTTAATAATTTTCCTGACCAGTCAATATGTTTTTTTTATTGCCCTCTCTGTATTGACCTGCAGGTATTTTGGGACAGGCCTCATCGCGATGCCTGGATTCCGAGCCGCGGAGAGGACCCCAGCTCACTTCATAGTCTTCTCAGACGACGTCTTTGCTTTCTTATGGCTTGACCTCAGGTCACTTAGCATCTACAGTCGAGTCAAAGAAACATTCTGGTCATGACACACAGTATAGTGTATAGTTACGTGTATAAACCACATTGCAAATATGATAAGCCTCAAGGTTGAAGGAATCAGCAGTTGCAGATTCAGGATCCAAACAGTGTTGGGGCCATGGGCGGAAATAGCTCCCCGTAGGTGGAGGGGACATGTTTTTCCTCAAGAAGTAGCTGAGCGGGGGATGGGGGGGGGGGGGGGGGGTGTAGGGGGGGGTGGTAGTCTCATGAGGGTACACGGCCGAAAATAGTGGTGGAGGGGTGGTTATGGCGTTTTTTTTCGGTAAACAACAGAAAATAGTGGGGGGGCATTTGATATTGTGTCCCCCCCCCGGGATTTCCGCCCATGGTTGGGGCGCACATTGATGTTTTATTATTTAATGTTGTATCAGCATGAATGTTCAGTGTGTGATTCTCCAAACATTCAGGGGGCGCACGCCTCTTGGGCCTCCGCCTTGGTTCGCAACTGTCCGGGGCTATTTTGAGGATTTCTTAGATAGGGGGAGGAGAGAAAAAATGGCAGTGAATGATGTTACAAGCAAACGGGTCTAGTTCACCAGGAAGAACTCTTCCAAAAGAAGCAAACAAATCAGAAAAATAGATGAGAAAAAATAGCAATAAGACCTGTCCTTCAGCTCCAAGCATGCAGTGATATATTGCTCTGTTTTTTCCGGTCTCGTTCACCATGAGGAACTTCCTCTGAATAGAGGCTACAAAAATCAGAAGAAACAGAGGAGGAAAATAGAACTGCAGCGTGTTCTTCAGTATGGAACCTTAACATGCAGTTATGTATTACTCTCAGGGACAGAGCCTTCTCTGTCGCTGCTCCCAAGTTGTGGAACAGCCTTCCTCCCAAAATGCAAGATGGTCCATCCTTTATTACACACATTCAAAACTATGTTAAAACCCCACATATTCATTCATTCATTAATTAAGTTTTCAAAGAAATAATATTGGTGACATACATCTGGAAATCCGAGCAATATTAAACAAAATTTAATACTCGCATGTCAACATAAAATGAAGTGTATAGATAATATAAAATAACGATCGTACATGCAGAATATATAAATTAATCTACAGAATGTATATTTAATTCATCTGAAGTTATATAATAAGTTATGTGGGGGAACCTACATAAAAGCAGAAGCTTGTGGGGGTAGGTCCCCAGAAAAAAAATCAGGATACTCACACACACACACACACACACACAAACACATACGCGCACACACACAAACACACACACACACACACACACACACACACACATACACAAAAACACTGCACGCACACAAGTGCACCTGGACAGATCTTTGTACCAGCTCAATCCTTTATTCTCATACCATCGCTATTATTTCTGTGATGAAGGGTTAATTTACACATTGCCACATGTTCATACTATCTTTATGATCTTAAAATGTAACTTTTTTGTATTTTGTATTTATTGGTGCTATTGTCCTGACTCTCATTGTAGGGTAATCCCTTTGCCAATAGTTGTAAGGACAATAGCACTATAGCATATAGAAACAGTATTAAGGGTGGTATAGATGTTTATTATCATTATACTCTGCTAGGCAGCCATCGCTATGAATTGTGAATATTATCATTATTTATTTAGCATTTCAATACCATATTTGTTAATAAAAAATTGAGAAAACACCATTCATGCAGGGCCCATGCATACTGTTATGTCTTGGATGCAATCAAAATGTTATCAAGGACATTTTCTTGCCAACTTCAAAACAAGGGATGATGATGTAACTTGGCCGAGAAGCAACCTATAAAATCATATTTTTCATACTGTTTCCGCTACATTGCCATGACGTTTCATGTTTTACAAACTGAATGATCATGTTGTATTTCTGGTTCATGTAATGATAAACAAAATTTGATTTTGTCTGCAAAGGGGGTTAATTTACCTGTAAAAGGTCCAAAAGTTGAAATTCAGAGTTTTGTCTCAATTCAAATTGTATATTTATGAATATGCTGGACGGACCATAATGAAGCATGTTAAGTTATTTTTGTGTATTTTTCTTTTCGGATGTTTTCTTTTTGTTGTTACTTATATGTTTTATTCTGTAAAATCATCATGAGATAGTTCCCATTTAGTAGGCCTACATTGGGATAGCGATTTTCTCAATAATGATAAAAACAATGTGGTTTAGCTGTTATGAAATAATTACACTTGCCAAAATGGAGAAAAATGCCGATTTTGAGAGACATTTAATTGAAAATCATGAAATGTAACCCTGACCAATGGTTCAATCACAAATATATGGTACCAAAATATGCAAAAAGAAACTACAAGATTTTGAGTGCTATGCAGTCGATAAATAAACCTGTGCATCTATTCTAAGTTGGTTTCATCTGGTTTAACCTTCTATGCACAGGGAATATGTCAATTTGGTTGAATTTGGACCATTGAATTTGTAGGTAAGTTTAAATGGGTCAAATATGATATTGTGCAAAAATATATTCTGCACAAATGTAGTGTGCAGCCAGTCTTTGATGAGACAGTAGTGAGCTTTTGTTTGAAAATATGATATAATCATGTATAGGTGATCTATTTGGATGTATAGAAAATAAATGATGTATATTACATATCACCATAATTATACTCATTAATGGAACATGAATAATTACACACATAGAAAGTTACATGGCAGCCCATGCATTAGCTAACTTGCATGTACAATGCAAAAACATAAGCCAAAGATTATACATGTGCCATCATTTAAAGTATCATTTTATGAAATGTTTCCAAATATGATTATGAAGTTTCATAATTAGTCAACACATTTGAAAAATGTATTTTTAGTGCATCAGTTACCATCAAACATGATTGTGTAAAGCAAAGTGGGAGCAGATACAACATAGATTTTATACAATGTCAGCGTATATTGTGTATTCACCTTGTGAACGTTATTGCAATATATTGTACTTGTATTTAAATAATCAATAAGTCCTTTGATCATATTTTGTAATAAATGCTTTGATTTTTACCCTTCATATGCAAATTTAACACATGGATGTGTTTTTTTGCTGTATTCACAGTTTAATGACGAAAATGCAAATGATTGAATGTATGCTTTTTTAATACCTGACAAACATACATTCACTTTAACATAGGCAAGGTGTGAACAAGAGTAAGACAATTGTTCAGCAAATTTATACAAGCTCACTCACTTTTATATTTCACTAATATTTTACAACATTTTATGCCCTTTTCCTAAAAAAAAATGAATCAAAGTTAAAAGCTCAATCATTTAAAAACTACATATTATATTGCCCAAATGTTAATGTATTCTACATGTAAATGATGGCTCTTCATCTTTCATTTGATGTACATCTCACATCAACTTTATGATGCATGACTAAATAAATTGTTTTTCAAAGTGACAATCATGTACAAAACTCAACTTTTGCGAGTTTTTGGTAATTCGAACATTTTGGGTTAACAAAAGTGATTTAAAAAGTTGAAAATGTATAAATCCTGAGATGGATGAGGAAATGGCGGAGTGAACAGAAGGAATGAGGAGGGAAGGGAAAGATGGAGAAGAGAAGGAAAGATGGAGAAGAAAAGGAAGAGGGGAAGGAAGGGAAGAGGAAATAGGAGAGGAGTGAAGGAAAGGAATGAGAGGAAAAATATGTGAATGAGAACAAATGAATCATCATCCTCCTGTCCTCCTCTTGTTTGTTTTGTTCCTCCTCACCTCCCATCTTTTCCCTCCACATGAGATGAAAAGAGACATATTTTATACATGTGCTCTTCTTTCTAATGATTTCATAAAACAAAACAAAACCATGGGTATAGATTTTCCCCAAAGTTTCAAAAGAGTGTTTTGTACATGTACGCGCAGTGCTTGGTCAGGTGGGACAACTCTTGAAATTCCAGCTAGATTTTAAGTTGTACAAAGATATAGTTTTGATATGATTAAATTTTGAACTTTGATTACCCATCAGGAATACCGTATTATACAGTGTGTCCCAAAAAAAATTAAACCTGTTTTTCGAGGTCGATAACGTAATCATAAAATATCATACTATTATAAAAATAACAGCAATATTGAGAGTAAAGTACCAAATTCACGATGAATTGTGCACGCATGACTGATTTCAAGCAATTACAAGTGCTCGATGTCAGAAACGTTTTGAGCAGAATAATGAATGTTGTTTGCACTATGTCGATGCTTCCTAACAAATTTTGACCATTTGTCCTGCGTAACTTGATTTTGACAATTATTTTTTAAACACCTGTTGCTCCTCAACGCATGACTCTGATCTATCATGTGAGGTTTCAAATGAAAGAAGAAATACCGTGCTTTCTAATGATGTGTATAATATTCCATGGTTTTCTTTCAGTCAACTAGAGAAATAACACAGAATCTCAGTTTCCTTTTTTCTGGGACACACTGTATATAGTTTGATAAGTTTGTGTAAAGCTGAAACAAACAATATAAAAATATAAGAATCAGACAAGGACAGTTATATATTTCCATGACACTTCAATAATGGCAAGCAATGTAATACAAATGGCAATGAATGCAGCAAATTTATACCCTATTTCGGTCAGCTCTCTTTCATTCCAAAATGGATTAAAAGGTGATAGTGTGCAGGTTGGCACGATTTTGTTTGGATACTGCACATTCCAACTCGGTGTTGAAAAAAACCTTTTGACATTTTTGAAAGATAATTATCAAAAAGATGCATCTGGAACCACGCTGAAATGTACATGTCATTAAGTCAAAGAATGTTAATGTTTTTTACGAGCAGGTTTCGCTGTAGTGTATCACATATGCACATAGATATGTACACCATCTCCATCTTCTGGGGGAGTATTCCTTGCCCGCTGCTAGATAGCAGTGTTGACTCAAGATTATTCACATAAACAACTACCTCTGACAGGTACACGCTCATACCTTTAGGTGGAGAGCAGCAATGTGGATAAAGTATATTGCTGAAGAACACAAGTGCCATTGGTAGGCTTGAACTTGGAACCTCTAGATCTCAGTCAGGGCTCACAACCACTTGACCAAGAGACCTCTATTTTCATTCCGTTGTCTTTTCTTCTCTCTCTCTTGCACTCTCTTCCATTCTCAGCATTCTTTCTCCTTTTCTCTCATTCTTGCTAATATCGTTCCTCCATGCAAACTTGGGTATGCACAACTGTCATCCTGTTTGTCTTTTCTGTCAAACTGTATCTGAAGGCTAGTGCAGACAACGATAGGTGCGTCTTCATTAATTAGCCCGATCAGACGAAATAGCGAGCTATTTTTCTGATCCGGGGAACTAGCCTGAAGTTGCAATCGCGTCTTCATTAGCTCGAAACTCGGGATACGTAAGCTCGAGCTCGGGTTGCATAAATTATCCCGAGTTTCGCACATACCAGCAGTGTGCGACAGGAATAGGCCATGACCGCATGTAAAAACCTTTTACGTAATCAATGCCTCGTGGGCGCTGATGCATGCCGGGATCGAGAAATTTTCAGGCTAATGAAGACGCTCCGAACTAGCTCGAGCTATTTCGCGAACTAGCTCGAGCTAGCTCCATCTAGCCCAAGATTTCTTGGGAAATTTTCTCGACCAAATAGCTCGCTATTTTGCCTGATCTGGCTAATGAAGACGCAAATAGCTAGCTATTTCGTGATCTGGCTAGCTAACCCGATCAGAACAAGCTCGCTATTTTGCCCAGCTCGAGCTAATGAAGACGCCCCTGATGTGATCAGTCGTACGACTCTGACTGGCTGAAACACAGGACCCGGTCAATGGGTTTGTGCATGTGGCATAGCATGTCCAGTTGGACGCCCTTACGACTGCAGAATGGTGGCAAAATCATCTGGTCTGCAGTTGCCTGTATCAATCTGCTGCTGCTGCCTCCACTGCTCTTCTCTCCTTCTCAAGTCTTGCTCGTTCCCTCTCCTCCTCCATCTCCAGCTCCTGCTTCCCCCTCTCGTGAGCCAGGTGAAGCTTCTTGAGGGTCTGAGCAAGTTTGTCTGCCCTCTCCGTGGGCCCAAGACCCTTCTCCCAAGTCGAGATGCGCTGCAGAAGCTTGGGGGCGAGCTGGTCTGGTCTGTTCCGCTGAGTGCCTTTCCCATCCTGGTATCAAGCAGAGTTAAGAACAAAATGGTCAGCTCACACTTGCCTTAAACATACTACAAAATCAATATCTGGCTAGATCTGGCAAAGTTTATTGATGGGTTAGTCCATGGGGTTGGGTCACCAGAAAGTGTGATGTTGATATGAAATTCCTCAACCAGTACTTGTTCTTTCAGTTTTAGGGAGCAATAGATAGAGCCAGTGGTCTATACAAGCAAACATAATTTTTGTTGATTTCTCTCTCATAGATTACTACGATTTCATTTTAAATTTACCTCTATTTCATCGACATCACACGCATGTTATTACCCTAAACTTTCAGGTTAATCATCTCAATAGTACTGTGGTCAGTGTGGTTCAATATTGCCTGATGAAAATATAATAAGATGAGAAACCCATGTTCGCTTCTGTTATGTCTCAAGAAATTACCCACTGCCATGGACTTACCCTGTTTTACATTAAAGGGTATATACTGTACTGGGAAGACAAAAAGGCCTTCAAAAGGTGATTGTGAGCACTCTTCTTACCAATGGTCTAAAATTCATGTATTGTCCATTTTAGAAAATTGCTGAAAGTTATTTGTTCTCATATGATCCACATTTGGAATAATTAGTGATTTAATCACAAATCCTCAAAATGTTCGGCCTGAAAAATTTGAGGATTTGTGATTAAATCACTAATTACTCCAAATGTGGATAGTTTTATGGTAAATAACTTTCAGCAAGTTTCTAAAATGGACAATACATGAATTTAAGACCATAGGCAAGAAGATTGCTCACGAGCACCTTTTGAAGGCCTTTTTGTCTTACCAGTACAGGATACTCCCTTTAAACCTCATCAGTTCATCCACATGTGGTGAACCACCTTGGTATCATGTCGGATAGAAATTGGCACATTAACTTTTTTTTTTTACCTAGTGTCAAAATAAAACATTTGTCCATTTCTGGCAAATTTTATTGACCTTTGAGCTGTCGCCCAAATCGAACATAGTTCATTGGTTCTATGAGTAACATACAGAGTTAAGATAAATCTGTTGAATGATATCTGACCATATTGCATTCACAATCAGGGGAGACGAAATGGAAGAACTCGAGTTCCCTAAATAATGCCATCTGGCACTTTGGGGCAAAGACCTAAAGGGAAGGAAAGAGGGATAACAAATAGGCCTTAGATGAACTAAACTCTTTAACCCATGTTACGTCCAAATCACATATCGAGGACAATTGCTCATTTACTGAAATAAATCATACTTTACTTTGATTAATCAAGTGAAGGCATTGCACTCCCATATTATGTTGTATGGTGAATATAGTTTGATGATTGTAGATATTGAAGGAAATCATACTAAATATCATGAGCTTATGATTGAATGAACGTATGTTCCACTTCAAGATATATTTCATGAAATATGGTGATTGGGATGTGACGTGAGATGAGATTAGTACATGTATGAGAAGGGTTCACATCAATGTTGGGGTGATGTTGTGGGTGGGGATGGGGTTGGGGGATGGGGTTGGGGGATGGGGTTGGGGGATGGGGTTGGGGGATGGGGTTGGGGGATGGGGTTGGGGGATGGGGTTGGGGGATGGGGTTGGGGGATGGGGTTGGGGGATGGGGTTGGGGGATGGGGTTGGGGGATGGGGTTGCGGGATGGGGTTGGGGGATGGGGTTGGGGGATGGGGTTGGGGGATGGGGTTGGGGGATGGGGTTGGGGGATGGGGTTGGGGGATGGGGTTGGGGGATGGGGTTGGGGGATGGGGTTGGGGGATGGGGTTGGGGGATGGGGTTGGGGGATGGGGTTGGGGGATGGGGTTGGGGGATGGGGTTGGGGGATGGGGTTGGGGGATGGGGGATGGGGATGGGGTTGGGGGATGGGGTTGGGAGATGGGGTTGGGGGATGGGGTTGGGGGATGGGGTTGGGGGATGGGGTTGGGGGATGGGGGATGGGGATGGGGGTGGGGTGATTTTGTGAGTGGTGGATGGGACAAGCACATTAGGGCGTGTAATGTTGTAATATAAGGATACAATGGATTTGGCCTCTTGCACAGAAATTTGATTGTGAGTGCGTTCCAGCTGTGGTTCTTCATATATCACCTTCAAATTAAGCATGAAGGTGTGTTATGGTAAAAAGCGCTGATGCCTATCTTTTGTGGTATGGGCGGAATCATTGTTGTCATGGTAACAACATATTTTAAGGAAACATTCCAGAGCCTGTAACTTCTGCTGTCTTAACCAGATTGTCATGAAATTTGGCACGCAGGACCATGGGGGAATTGAGGGACAATCTTAATATTTAGCTGCTAAGCCAGAATTGGCATTTATGAATTTCATTACGTATGAATATACAGAGAAATGTAAATCTCTTTGAGTTTTTGCAGATTGCGCAAAAATACATTCTGCACAAAATGTCTTTGATGAGACAGTAGTGAGCTTTTGTTTGAAAACAGATCGATGCCAAGCAAAAAATCAATGTGCACACGCGTCACACGGGATATCTCTCTACAGTATGCTTATGATTATTATGTACATAATGGCACATGTTTGTTATTTTGGCCAAGATCACTCATGACAAGAGGTCAGAGGAGAGGTTCTGTTTTGTGTGTGTGCAGATCGATTTAGCACTTGAGCTCTCATCGTATTTGGACTTCTGTCTTCAATCCATATGTAGGTCTCTCATAAAGATTCAAAGCATCACTCAAATGGGCAGATATATGCAAAATCAATCAATAAATCAAAATAGCAACATATTAGTGCAGATTATATCATTAGCACAAATTTTAAACACGTTAGTACCAAATGTAAGATGGGATGATAAGAGCATGATTATTCATGAGGGATGACACCCAGGAAGTCTGGGCGGGATGGTGCATGTACGTATTAAAAGGCTTACCAGTCTGAACATGAGGCTAATTCTGGATCTGGCTCTAGACCAGGACTAGGGCACAATATGACACACATTACAGGCAAGAAAGCGGTACAAAATCTGTTAACACATCATATGAGCATAAATATACAGACATACATGTACTTATATTTTACACTCAGAGCTACACACTACAGCTCAAAGTATTTTGTCCAGTGCAGCATGAAACACGATGCTTTAGCCTAAAAAGCATTATGTTTCATGCTGAACTGGACAAAATATACCGCGGTTTAAAACTACGGCTCCTTCCCTGTGTCCCCTTTCCCTTGCCAATTCCTTTGAGCTGTATTGTATATGCAATTTCATTAGACTTTTTCCTATTTAAATTATGAAAGTAATAATATAAGTATTACATGTACCACTACCGGGTAAGTATTATTTCGATGCTAGCTGGTAGAGTATTTTTACTACTATTGATAACATTACACTTAAAATCTGTGACCAAAAAATACTACATATTCTCATGCACAGCAAAATGCTATCAATTTCCATATAATACAGATGTGCACATTATTCTAGACAGCATGCACATGCAGCGTTATTGGGTATTAATGCAAAAGGTACTGAAACACTTTATCTATTAATTTGCTATGCATAGAGAACACAAAATGGTTGTTATCAGTTGTAATGATCAAAACCCATGAGGACTTTGCATTTATAGCAGCGTTGATGACCCAAATTCACTAAGGATTTTAAAATTTAGACCATGGTTTAAGCACTTTAGACAAATTAATCTAAACCGTGGTCGTAACTAGCATGAATTTAGCGTCCTACGCAAAGCGTGCATATTCATAATTGAACCTTTTTTAAGAGCATGCGGTAAATCAAGCGCACTAATCTGCTTATATATGCCATGAAATCTGGTTTAACTGTGGCCAAAATGCAATTTTTTTTTGTAAATTCAGTCCATTATGCATTGAATATGGCAAGCAGGAGGTGGGGGGGTTACTGACAAAAGTTCACATCAAAAAGCAGCAAAACGTCTAGCATATGAAGCTGCTTTTCTCCCGGCAAAACTCAGCGACTACTAGGGTACCGCTTTATCGCTGTGAGATCCAATCTAGCGTTACACCTCCCATCTCACCTTCTGTGCCTTCGCCGATGTCTCTTGTTCTTCCAGGGTCTTTGGGGGTGGGGCGGACTCCGCTCTCCCTCGTTCCTTCCAGCTCTCCGTCTGGTTGACCGGGGAACCCACATCGCTGTACAATACAGATATTGGATATGAAGATGAAATTGAAATATGCCAGATGGCTTCAGATTCATTCAAGGGATTATAATATATATGGTAAACAAGAGAGGAATAACTGCATCTTATAAAAGGAATTGGATGTTAGATAATTTTGAACCCTCTTTAAATTGATAAGCTACAGTGGAACCCAACTAAAACTGTCACAACATCTAGCTTGCGTATTGCATGGACGTGTATGCATGGTCTTTGATCTAGATAAGACAAGATCTAACTTGTGCATTGCATGCATGTGTATATGCGTGGTCTTGCTTTGATCTAGATCCAACCATGTCTAGCTTGAGCACTGCATGAACATGTATGGTCTTGCTTTGATCTAGCTCACACAATATCTACATGTATGTAGCTTGTGCAATGGATGCCTTGATTTGATCTGAACATGGTGATGTCCATTTGTTTCTGTTTGTATAACAATTCAGGTAAATGCATTGAGAACAGTGCTTGTTCGATGCAAATGTCTATCCATCTCTAGTAAAATCTTTCTAATCATTGCCACACACTATCATTTCTTTCATAACCAACGGAAAAATGCTGAATTTTTGCCACTCACCTTTCAGCCCAGAGCTTAGCATACTTCCCCGGTTCGAAGCTTGGGAACATGCTGTTTCCCTGCACAGGAGGGCACTTCTCTGGCGGCCTCCTCTTGGTCACCTCCTCGTACTTCACCATCAGGCCACGCCCTTTTGGAGTTTCAAAGTAGCGCTTGCCGTTGACGATGCCACAGTGTAGACCTACCGCACTGTCAAGCTGGATGCCCACGTAGATTGTGGGAGCAACCTTCTGATCATCAAGAGGTCCAATGTACTTCACGATACCTTGAACAAAGTGGAAAGAAAATACTTACACTACAGCTCAATGGAATCGGCATAGGGAAAGGGAAAGGGAAGAAAGGGAAGGAGCCGCAGTTTTAACCGGCAGTATATTTTGTCCAGTTCAGCATGGAACATGATACTTTTTAGGCTAAAGCATCGTGTTTCATGCTGAACTGGACAAAGTATATCGCAGTTTAAAACTGCGGCTCCTTCCCTTTCTCCCTATCCCTTTCCCTATGCCAATTCATTTGAGCTGGAGTGTACATATCAATGATACAATGCACATGCTAAACTTTGCTAATTTACTACAATGATGTTATTGCATATTGAACTTGAAGATGACCCAGAGATCACTTGGAATATTGGTAGACCAGGGACCTGTCTTATAAAAACTTAGGATTGATCGCAACTTAACTTGTGCATAATATCAATTGCAACTGTTTTATATTATTAAAGAAAATAAGAATTGGTTTGTGATCGATTTGATTGATCAATTACAACTCTATACCTGCAAAAAAAGTTTTTACCAAGAATTACAGTAACAAAATATTTAATTTTGACTGACCCGTGGCTTTTCACAAAATTAACCAACAACAACACAATGACAGAAGGGGCTGGATAAATGGAGTCACCTGTGTAAGTGCCTTTTGCTGTCACCCTGTCTCCGATCTTGAGCCATCTCGGTGTGGTCTTTTGCTGCATCGACTTAAAGCTGTCCACAAAAGCATTCTTGCTGACCTGCCGCCCAGACTTACGCCGTACCGAGGCCTGAACCTTGCCCAGTACATCAATGTCCTTGACGAAGAGCCGATGGAAGGACCGACACGTCGAACAGTGACAGAAGAACCCACTGTGGAAAGACGGGTCTGCAGAGTAGTTCTGCTGTGAAATGCAACAGAATTAGGTAACACAGCTATGGTATTTAAAAAAAGGATTTAAAATTCTTGTAACATGTTGATCGATTACATCGCAAGAGAAAATGAAAGTTTATAGCAAAAGTTTTGGCAACAGTTTCATATCATACTGAGCTACAGTACAGGTCCTGTGCTGTGGCATTAAACTGCTTGTTGATCGAATTCTGTTGATCTTACTATTTACATTACAAAATCATTGAGTCTACTGCTACTTTAGACACGGATATTTAAATTTATGTAGACTCGAATGTAGTAGTCCAGATAGACAAGTACCATGAATGAAAAGTCTCATTTAAGTTGAATCTTCTCATTCTGGCCGATGACTATGAGTAAGATATATGATCGAACATTTGACATATTTTAGTAGTAATCAAGTGAACATTTTTATGTTTTTCCATTCATTATTAGACTATCAAAGTATCATTATACATTAACTTTTTAATGTCACATTGACAAATGACAACAAATCTAATTCAACCTTCATAATAATAACTTGCTCAATACCTTGTGTCTGCATGGCTTCTTTGTTGCTACAGCCATTGCTCTGGCCTTATTATCGCCTCGCATAAGTTATTTGAAGGCGAGGGCGGACGTCGTACGGACCTCCGTTCAAGCGGGGTCTGACACAGTTGGCTCGGGCTAGACCGGGCGAAGAACCCGTTTCGATTTCGGGTAGCGCGTGAGCTTGAGCTCCCCGGTCTGGCTGCAATTTACACTTGTAATCTCCTGACAATGTCACGATAAAAACATGGCCTTTCTTCCTTCAATGTCGAATTGATGTAATCACTCATATTTCATTTGTTCGCTTCACAAAAATACGTATCAACTTGACGACATTGCACTCACTGCACGATGCCACAAAGTTATTGACTGATCCTGTTCGTTTATCGATCGTATAGAGCTAGAGGCTATTTGATTACTGTTGCTACGATATTATTATGCCCCGCCCACACGGGGCCGCCTGGGGGGTATTTGCTACCCTCTGAACTATGTGAAGAGGTACGGGTTGGGGGCGGGGGGGGGGGGGGGGGGTACCGCTGGTTTCGGGTATTTTAAACTTCATTGCATGAGCAGCGATTTTCCTAGTTCTATTTGGTTAATCTATTCGTTCATTATTGACCGGAGATACCCACGTACAGTTTCGACATGTTTTTGACAATCTGGTATGATCTTTCTAAAGTTCTTCAGGTCGATCAGTAAAATCACAATGTTCTAGGTCTACTGTGATTAGGCCTATGACAAGAATCTTCCTGTATCAGTAACAGTACATACAAAACAAATTAAACATATCAAGTGATGAAGGTTTCATTCATTAAACATTAACTAATCATATAATTAAGTGTCAAAAAACGTTTTTGGTTGTTTCCTTGCATCAAGAAAATTACTCTCCGCCAAAAAAATATTTGGGAGATTCTCTAGCCACCAGTGGATGATTGTCCTTGTTATCATTCAGATAATCCTTGGGTTAATACAAGACCCTGGACCAGTTTCTAAAATGGGTCAGTAATTCCTAAACAAACATAGTCTGGACTCAACTCTATATATTTGGCATAGTAGCTACAACTGGGATAGTAATCCCACAGTAAATAGCATAGTCTCGCACTGCTGACACTAAGATTCAGGCACGTATATACAGGCCACTGGCTGGTGTGTGTGTCTCTCTCTCTCTCTCTCTCCCTCTTTCTCTTACTCTCTCTCTCTTTCTCTTTCTCTCTCTCTCTCTCTCTCTCTCTCTCTCTCTCTCTCTTATCTCTCTCTCTCTCTCCCTCTTTCTCTTTCTCTTACTTCATCTCCCCCCTCTCTCTCTCTCTTTCTCTCTCCATCTTTCTCTTTCTCTTACTCTCTCTCTCACCCCCTCCCTCTCCCTCTTTCTCTTTCTCTTACCCCCCTCTCTCTCTCCCTCTTTCTCTTTCTCTTACTCTCTCTTTCTTTCTCTCTCTCTCTCTCGCTCTTTCTCTTACTCTCTCTCTCTCTCTTTCTCTTACTCTCTCTCTCCCTCTTACTTCATCTCCCTCCCCCATCTCTCTCTCTTTCTCTCTCCCTCTTTCTCTTTCTCTCTCTCTCCCCCTCTTTCTCTTTCTCTTACTCTCTCTCTCTCTCTCTCTCTCTCTCCCTCTTTCTATCACTCTCTCTCGTTCTCTTTCTCTTACTCTCTCTCTCTCTCTCTCCCTCTTTCTCTTACTCTCTCTCTCTCCCTCTTTCTCTTACTCTCTCTCTCCCTCTTTCTCTTTCTCTTACCCTCTCTCTCCCTCTCTCTCTCTCCCTCTTTCTCTTTCTCTTACTCTCTCTCTCTCTCCCTTTCTCTTACTCTCTCTCTCTCTCTCTCTCTCTCTCTCTCTCTCTAGCTGCAGGGAGTTCTCTGCTCTTTCTAGCTCTCTTTCTTTCTCTCTGCTTACTATCCCTCTCCCTCTTTTCTTTCATCTAGCTCGTATAGCTCTAGATCTACTCCTCTCCCCTCTTTATTTTTTTGGTATTGAATTATCCTGTCATAATATCATGCATATCCCTTTGTTTATCTCTCGTTTCTTACTTTCTCATCTCGCCATCTCATTTATGTCCTTAAAATAGTAATCATCTTGAATGTTAAATACAACAAAATAATATACGCAGCAGTACGAGATGGATTTTTAATTTTCCAAAGAGCAATACATCACAATAGCAAGTTATACTTCCTTTGCTCCCAAAACAACACAAAACAAAATCGTTCGTGATTAGATATTTCAAACTATGATGGCACATGTTATAAAACAATCAGCTCCGTGTAAATAATGCATGTTTTTACATGATTATATGCACAGGCACTGTGGAAGACAACCAGTAGCTCAGAGGTATGTTTTCTTTCACCGTGGTTGAACAAAATGAAGTGAATTAAAAACTGTCAACGGTGTTGATATTTAAATTCATTACGCATATCACTTTGTACTGAATATTGCATAGTCGTACAATGTAGAATTTACTGTAATTGAGCAGATGCGAGTCATTAACAGAATATTACAAGAAATATTATACATTGTGGAATTCAGTCATTATGACACATTATCGTGATTGTCTCCACAAGACATTTTTTTTATTCAGATTACTGTTTGAACTGTTAATCAAAATTGATCTCATTGTAAAAAAATATTTGCATAGAAATAATGAAATCCCTTTGGGAGACAAGGGGACGGAATGTAATTGTTGGGATGTTTTTATGTTCATATCATTTATATTTAGTAAAATGAGTATTGTTGCACCATTTGTTTTGATAGATACAATGACATTTGTCTGGAAGAAAGGAAAATGGGGAAACGAGAGACGAAAAGACACAGAGAGATTTCTGTGGTTAGAAATAATACAATTTCTTTGGAGGAAAAGAAAAGGAGAAATTGAGAGGCAGACAAACAGAAAATCCTGTGGATAGAAATAACGAAATCACTTTGGAGGAAAAGAAGAGGGGAAAGGAGTGACAGGCAGAGGAAGAAAGACAGACAGACAGAGACAGACATACAGATACTGATAGGTAGCCTACAGAAAAAGAGAGGCAGAGAGAGAGAGAGAGAGAGATAGAAAGACAGAGGGGAGAAAACGGACACGAGACAGAGAGAGGGAGGGGGGGGGGCATAATTTTTCAACGATATTTTTAAGGATGGAAATATGAATATCTTTCGAGAAAAACAAATTAAGAGAAGTAGAACCCTCGGAAGGCTTCCTGGCTGTGAAATATTTCTGATCCAAACTGAACAGTGCAGTATGATATTCTAAGACTAGATTTAGTCTACTCCAACCAGACCCCTTTATTGAATGGTTTAATTTGGAAATTTCCAACAGCCTTGAACCCAGGTTAGGTAGGGCTCATGATGGATGGAGTGGATCAGTATCCGCCTTGGGAGCCAAAGATGCTTTTTATCCGTGCGTTGTTGGGATTGGTCCACGATTTGATGACATCATCACCGAGCTGTTCTCGAATCTCCTTCCATAAGACTTTGGCCGACAGAGCCATAGATTCCTGCATCACAAGTTGGTAAGAGGAGGAGGAGGAGGAGGAGAAGAAGAAGAAGAAGAAGAAGAAGAAGAAGAAGAAGAAGAAGAAGAAGAAGAAGAAGAAGAAGAAGAAGAAGAAGAAGAAGAAGAAGAAGAAGAAGAAGAAGAAGAAGAAGAAGAAGAAGAAGAAGAAGAAGAAGAAGAAGAAGAAGAAGAAGATGAAGAAGAAAAAGAAGAAGAAGAAGAAGAAGATGATGAAGAAGAAGAAGAAGAAGAAGAAGAAGAAGAAGAAGAAGAAGAAGATGATGAAGAAGAAGAAGAAGAAGAAGAAGAAGAAGAAGAAGAAGAAGAAGAAGAAGAAGAAGAAGAAGAAGGAGAAGAAGAAGAAAAAGAAGGAGAAGAAGAGAGAGAGAGAGAGTGGAAGAAAAGAGAGAGAACAATGAAAATGATATTAATCATATGGAATATAGATATTGCTTCAAACAACAACAATGGGGATGACAAGAACAACAATAATATAAAAAACAATGATAGTATAGATCTTCTTCCTCAATTTTGACAATTTGTAACTGAGAATCATTAATTGAGATTTAGATGTTACGAGGTGCAGTCAATGCGAGTCCTTAGCTTTTTCAATTGTAATTGTTTTCTCCATTTAAAATGTTCGCTTTTGTTACTTTTTTTTAACGAAATGTAGCGTAATCTTCAACATTTGTAATTTCATTTTAACGCGGCAACAAAGTCGTGATAAACAGACACTTTCAATGGCCATGACTTGATTTGTATCACGAGCACCTGTCTGTGAGATATGAGAAAGTGTATCGCAAAAATTAAAAATTTAAACACAATTCAACCGTCTCTTTATCCGCCTCAATACGAGGCTTAATGGTATGAATTTGAAGCATAAAACGTCTTAATTGATCGGGAAACATAAAATGAGTACCATAATCTTGATAATTATAAAATTCTTGCTCAATTTTGATTTTAAGATTGATTTTAATGTTCACATTCTTTCACAGTTAATAACAACATATTTACAATGTGCCGACAACAACTTGCAATGTCAAAGTTGTATCAACGACAGGTGTTACCATTGAAGTGTGCGTCTGGACTATAGTCTAAACCAATGCCGTCTTCAGCATCCAAAACAAATGGTACCATATAGATATAACTACGACTTACCTGGGATGGATGAAATCCGTCGACAGGTTCAATCAACTGCCACGTCTGACCGCCCATGCTGTGCCATATATCGACCACTGTGTGGGAATGAACATAGCATCTTGAATAAAGGTTGGAGCTGTACATTAATATGAAATGTGTTCTTTTTCGTTGATTGACTGTTGAATTGACGTTCAAGTTTTATTTACGTTCAAAGGAGTTTACGTAGAAACAAGACTGATTTACATTGTTGTGAACAACCAGTCACCATGGATGCTAGAGATTAAATAATTAGCTGGTTTTGTGATTTTGCATTTTCGGCTTAGTTATGAAAAATATTAAAAACTGAAATAAAGTGATTTTATATGGTAGACACAGAACAAAAACTACTGACTTGTTGTTCAAACAGAACGAATTATACGAGTAGGGTATGTACCAGCTTGGAAATTGAATTCAACGTAGTGGACGTCAAAGTTCTTCGCCTTGTGAGTAGCGGCTACCTGCTGAAGAGCTTTACTCAGGTTGGCTGCTCTCTGTGAGGAAGAACAAGAACAAGAAGAGGAAATGATAGACGAAACAAAGTAAACGAAAGGAATAGAAGAAAAACAAACATCATGAGAGGAGACTGAAGTGAAAAAAGAAGAAAAAGAGAGAAAAAGGGAACTCGGTTATGCTGGGGAATAGATGAGAAATGAGATACCGATAATTATAATGATCATCTAGCTTATTTGACCTGTTTCTCAAAATATAATTCTAGCCTCGCTCCCAGACTTATGGAAATATCTAACCCAAACTTTTTCTTGGGCACACTTGGCTCTAGTAGCCCTAGTTCGTTCTGGTCTGTCCACGAAAAGAACTAGGGGGACATTCGTCAGCGTTTTAACAAATCATCGACTATGGCTGATCGGATCGTGTCGTCTGCGGTTTCCTTCAATATTCTCATACCTTTGATGAAAAAAATCTCTTAACAAATTCATGGTATAGGATTTATTTTATCAACAAATTGATATCTACCTCAGACGTGTAGTTGCGCAGCGACTCGTTGGCGGACATCCAGCCGTTACAAGGAGAGACCTGCAGACAGCTCAGGTAATTGTAGATATCCGGGTACTTCACGTTTTGGCGCCATTCCCCGATCGGGTGCAAACGATCATGCAGGGTGTCGTATAGCACTCGCCCGTCTGCCATCCCCGTCACGATCACGTGACTCCCGCTGGGCAGCCGCGTGTCCTGAATTCAAAGTGAAGACATTGTCAAACACTACAGACCAGCTGGCCACCACTCATTATGCAAATTAGGTACTTTTGCTAGAATGGTTTAATCTAGTCCATGCCTGTCAATCACTCAGGTAACAGGATTATCTAGATGAGGTGTTTAACACCTAATATGAAACAGTACCATCTCTAAGCGCTTTACAATGATAATATTACTAGTAGTACTCCATTATCAATTATTATTATACTGCTTCAAGATATCTACGCGTTTATTGAGAATGGTGGTTACCTCTACTTTGTAATACATATTGTAACTCTATGTGTACCACAAGTGCTTTTTACAAAAACAGTACAATTAATTTCCATAGAGTTACAGTATGTTTGGCATAAAAAGGGATTAGCATGAAGAAGTATTTGTACCCCCCCTCCCTAATCTCTACCCTCCAAAGAAGGAACAACAATCTTGACTTAGGGTCTTAAAGTTCAGGTGAGAAAGATATGGAAGTGTCTGTGGGGAGGGCAGACCGAGAGAGGCCGGGAAGGTTTTGAGGAAAGTTATTGAGTTATTGACATGATGGGTGAGACTGCTTTCTCACCAAGAATTTCAAGGTATCGATGAAGTTCGCCTTCATCTCCTCTGGAGTCGTCATGTGCGCAATGGTGTCATTATCTCTGAGAGGGGAAAATATAATTAAGAAAATATCATTAAATAAATTAAATACTTGTACAGTCCCAAGCCTCTACCTCGTCTTATATGTGGTGCATGTAACAAGTACTTACACATACATACGCAATGTACTATTGACAGGAAGTAACACAATCATAAGCATGGTCATACACATAATTTGAATAGTCTATTACAGTCTTTCAAATGAAATGACGACGGAATCAAACGTTTCAACACGTTTTGTTCTGTTCTATATGGTTTTATTTCTCACCCATTGCATACGTCGTTGCCAATGAGACTGTAGATGAGCAATGCGGGGTGGTCTAGGCTCTGGTTCCGGGCAATCCTGTTGTATAAAGCCAGATAAGAGAACCAAAAATGAGGGAATCATCATGTTTTTTAGGTTTTCCCCGCTCAATTTTTACGTATTTTGTTAAAAATTTACATTAATGTCGCCCTATTGAGGTGGATACAGCGCAATGGCCGAAATTGTGATTACATTTTTATTTTTTGGCGATCATGCAGTTTATCATATCGGACAGGCAGGGGCTCTTACTTCATGTACTTTGGCATGTATATTGATATGGACATGTGTGTTTTCTATCATGTATTGTTGCCGCGTTAAAATTGCATTAGAAATATTGAAGATTACGCAACATTGCGTAAAACCGTAACACCAAAGCCAATATTTGAAGGGAGAAAAAAGAAAATTGAAAAAAGCTAAGCACCCGAATTGCTCGAATCTTGTCAAATTTGAATCTCATTTAGTGATTTTGAGTTAAATCTGTCAAAATTGAGCGGGAAAAACCAAACCATTTGCTGTCGGTGCGCATAACGTAGCGAAGAGATTGACTGTGTAGTTGAGGAAACAGCAACCCTTACGTCCTTATAGTTTTTGCATGTAATATCCAAGATAATCTTTAATGATTTGTGTTGTTATGGACGATTAAAGTTAAATTTAAATTTCAAATGCATTATAACGATTGATAATACCTACCCATATTGATCAGTAGAATTCATGTTAATGGAATCTGCGCCTGTCATGCAGCAGGGGAAAAAATGATTTCATAAATTATATCAAGAACAGTAATATCATCGGCGGTATACAGACCCCATTCTGTCTCTCTAGCCTTGCTTTTAATGCTATTCTCACGTCATTATTTTATCTTTTGAATGGAAAGTCCACCCTGAAATTAAGTTGCTTTAAAATAACAGAAGAAACTTTAAAGAATTAATTAGTAAACGATTGACGAAAGTCCGTTCAACTATTTTTTATTTTTTTTATTTTGTGATGTCAGGTGCAAGATAATCTCCAATATGTTATGTGCTGTATGATTCCATTAATTGCTGTTTCTGATGAAATAATAAATCTTTTTCGTAGAGGTGTGTGCAAAAACATGTGTCTAATGATAATATGCATATATAGGTTAAATACATGTACAGTGCATATTCTTTTAAGAAAAAAGACTTTTTCAATTGAAAATAGTACACACGACATGGGAGAGCATCTCGCACGTGACATCAAACCGTCTTGTTTCATGCTTCTGCTTTTGATTAATCTTAATTTCAGGGTGGACTTTCCCTTTAATAAGGAATCATTGCCACCATTACACATATCATATTCAAGACCATTTTCTTTTGATATTAACATGATTAATAATTCAAGTATACACAATAATAATGTTTATATATAATGTTGGGTCATAATAATGGCCCCCGCACCCCCCTGCACACATTTGAAAGATGTATGATCAAGATAAGTAACGGAAATCAACCTCTGACCCACTCTCTTTAGTAGTTGGTAAAGCGCTGCGCTCTTGATTAGTCTCGTTACAAGACATCACACAATCATACATTGTCAGAACTGCCACTGTAACTTGGTAGCTCCTCGTAATAATACGATGCATACATAATGATATTTCATCACGTCCACCTGGAGGTTATAACACTCGTGGGAATCTAAATCTCTCTGCTCTCATCTTATCATGACAACATAAACATGACCTGATATTAATTAAGCACAGTAGCAGTTGAATGGGTGTGCTAAATAGAAACGCTTCGCCGCCAGACTAGTTATTGGCCGGTAAAAACGTGAACACGGACAAGCAAATATCCTGTAGAAGGAGAAGTTGTTCCATGATGCACCGCGCAACAATAATTCGGATTTTGTTTGCAGTCATGTCCTTTTCCGGTATAGTTCACTGTATAAAGGGAAGCGGATGTGACGGCAAAAATGCAATTTGGAACGACTTTCCCTTTTATTTATTTATCATTCATTTATTTATTTATTCATTAAGTATTTTTTATGCGTAAGTAATGGAGAATTTATACTTTATGAAGACAACATACCATTGACGCCAATGTTTTGGAAGTCCCTATGATTGCAACGGTTGAGTTCTCGGAGCTTGAGGTACAATGAATCCGTCGGGCCTCTGCAGAAGGAATTAAAAAAAATCACAAGAATAAAAACAAACTACAGGGCAGTTGCAATGATTCAGACCCCCCAGAATATACATTAACAGCTGGAATACACACATACAATCAATTTGGTACGACGCAAGGGAAGAACACAATGATTATGGGATAGAACAAGCTGCGTGACTTACTTTAGCACAGACCACGAAGAGTTCAGGTGACCTGGTAAATCAACAAGTAAAACAAACATAGCAATTGTATCAATAAGCATTCAATTTATTGTATATTACTTTTTATTTCGCTCAGATACATTTGTGTGGCTTACAAACTTCAAGGATCAAAATAATCCTACACATATTTGTTGTGTTTCTTCAAGATAATATTTAAACAAAAGAAACAAGGCGTTATGTACAGTTTATGGAAACAGAGAACAACGTCAGATCAGTTGTGTTGACGTAGAAGAAATACACCACATACATAGCAATGGGAACCATTTCACATTATTTGTTTGTTGTTGTTTTATTTCAATTGGGGTGGACGTAGGAAGATTTGCGCAATTTGATTGGCGAAGGGACAGGGACTTAAAATGATTAGCGACTGCTTATCCCACAGAAAACAAAAGAGAGTCAGTTTAATCATCTACACAACGAGGCTGTTAAATCTAACATTGTACATGTATGTAGGCGAGGTCGTTTACCCCTAAAATTACCAGGCCTTGAAAACCCCATAGACTTACTACACATCTTCATGCCATTGGTAATGAGAGAGTTAAAAACTTTTTCCAAAGGCTTAAATCTAACATCCTTTATGTTCATTCTGATACAAAGAGTGTGAAAATATCAAGTATTCAAGTCATACCAAGAAATAGTGCGAGATTGATTTTACATCGGTGTTACAAAAATCATTGAAATGGTTGCATCGAACACTCTTCATATCACATTCAAGATTAAGAGTTTTAAATCTGACACTCTTCATTGTATCATATTTAACATCACAAATGTTAAGCCTGACATTCTTCTTCGAATCACATCCAAGACCAAGGATGTTATATCAAACATTCTTCTTCACATCACATCAAGGATGAAGGGTATTAAATATGACACTTTTCATATCACATTCGAAATCAAGTCTTTTTTTTATAACTATGACGCTTTTTTGTATCTCAGTTCCATCTGGTCTTAAAAGTTGACATTTGAAACATACCCGTTACTGCTGAAGTCATGGGCCAGTCAATCTCATTCTCAACGATCATGGCAACGTCTTTGAAGACATCCTTTATCAAGAATGAAATACAAGCCATAGCATTATTATCTCTTATCATATTAATCCTGTCACAATTATATCAGTCCGGTTCTTTCTTTTAAAAATAAAGCAATTAACATCGATTATCAGTATCAGTAAAACAAAAAAGTTCTTTTATTCAAATTTAATTTTGAAATCTAATTCTTTTAATCGGTCATAACGTAATTGTTATAGCTTACAGGACTGCATGAAGATATGTAAAATAAATCATGGATACTCTCTAAGAACTGATGTCAACTTTGGATTGTATAAATACATGTAATTATAAAAAAAAATGTGTGTACATATGTGTGTGATGTTTTTTATGTGTGTGGGATGTTTGCATGTATGTGCGTGTATGTGTGTGTGTGTGTGTGTGTGTGTATGTATGAATGTATGTACGGGTCTCTATTTCGTTTTTTTTTTTTTTTTTTTTACCAAACTGAGCTCCGTTGCAGTGAGCCATTCCTTCGGGATGTGGAAGTGCGCCCCCGCCGAATCCCCGAAAAGAATGGTTCCCATGTGCTGTGTTTGACCGCAGAGGGTGTCCTCGAAAGGAGTTCCTGTTTGAGGATCGATTCCCTACAAGGGAGAATGGACCATATAGACTGGGGTTGACAGAGGTAGAGGTAGAGAGGGGAGGGAGGGAGGGGGGGGGGGGAGAGGGAAGGAGAGAGGGATGGAGAGAGAGAGAGAGAAAGAGAGAGACAGACAGGCAGACATACAGAGAGAGAGAGAGAGAGAGAGAGAGAGAGAGTGAGAGACAGACAGACATACAGAGAAAGAGAGAAATAGAGAAGGGAAGGGGGGGGGGGGGAGGAACCGGAGGGGCAAGTACTGTGACGGAGGGAGTAGGAATATATAAAGATGTGGAGAGGGAGATGTGGTGATGTGCAAAGAGAAAATTTAGAGAGGGCACAGAGAGAGAGAGAGAGAGAGAGAGAGAGAGGGGGGAGGGGGAGGAGGGGGGGGGGGGGGGATCCAGCCAGCCAGATAGAGTTTGGGAAGGTAGGAATAAGTTTTAAGCAAATCATTTCAACATAGATGTACATAAAGAATTTGTACCTCATGAAATGATTGTATTGTGTTTAGCTACAAGCAGAAAATCATGAATAAATACAATAGTACGACAAATCTGATTATGGTTACGTCAAGAGACTTCTCGCTACTTACGTAGATGCCGTTACAGTCTGAGTCCAAGTATTCATCCTTCTTGATCGGCCTGGAAAGAAAGAATGAGAGGCATCTCCATCGTTGATTTTCTCTTTGAATCCAGGGAAAACTCCTGTTTTACGGGATATCTGTGTGTTACCTTTGCACAAATGACATCAAACGACGGTGCATAAAGAATCAATGTCTAATTTCAGGGTTTCTCAATTAGCTCTTAAGAAGCTTGATAGGTTGCCATGGTTACAGATCTGAGCAAAGAATCACAGTTTAACCTCATTCTTTTAGTGTTCTCGTGTTACTTTACCATGATTACAACAATATTTTACCAACCTGTCAAAGATTTGTTTTTGCTTTGTATGTTCATTCGAAGGAAGAGTTCTGACCACTCAACTCATAGACATTATCATCAAGGGGGTATAGCTCAGTGGTAGAGCGCTCGCTTTGCATGCGAGAGGCCTCGGGTTCGATCCCCGATACCTCCACCCATAACGTACTTGGTCTACTTTTTTTTTGCTTTTTTGTTTTTATCTTTCAAGTCGTATGTTAGTCTTGGTGGCGACTTATGTTAGTTATCCACGGTGGCGATGGGGGGGGGGGGGGGGATGTTACGAAGACCCCCCCCCCCCCCCCTGCTTTAGCATTTTAGTGTGGAATCTACGTTGGCTTTCATTCTTCCTCTTACTTGACTCCAGGGTGGAAATCGGGGATGAGATCGCTGCAATCCTTCCCTCTCCAGTAAGAACCACGAAGAGTCTGACACAAAAAATCAACACCATTAAACACAACACGTCATGCAATCAATTAGCATATCATCAGATTCCTGTCAGATTGAAGTATGATATCTTGGTAAGGTATTGAATCGACACATATACTGTAATAGCGGAGGAGCCCAAACATGACACCTGCATGTTTCTTTTTCAAATTCAAACGCACACCAAATCAACAGAAGATTTTTCACTCATTGTACACATAATATTTACAAATAAGAAAGGAACGTGGACTTCCGTTTGACGAACTTACATTATAGCGAACGAGTCGATTCGTTTGTTATTTAGCTTTCATTAATGATAACTTCACCATCATCATGAGCATGAGTAGTGATCTCTCAAAGGACAGGGTTAAAGACCCTCTCATATTCTCAGCATGATATCTCTCCAAGCATTGTCGTCACCATATACATTCGTTATCATAAAAGGTAGCTAATACCTCACTAATCATAATTCTTCCTATCCGCTGTGATGTTTTCATCTCAAGCCCACGGCTACACGATCCGACCCGATCAGTCGTGCGACTCTGCGACTGCCCGAATCATAGGACTCGGTCATTGGATTTGTAGAAGGAGGTGACGTCAAGTCGACGACTTAGGATTACGGAATAGACCATTGTCGTTATGTATGCAAATTGTATATACGTCTTTCAAGCAATATGTCACTAAAGGTAGCTCCAAAGCTAGACCGAGGTCTGTGTGAGTAGCAACTACTGGTAGATCTAGAGTTCGTTCCATCAATCCAATCTGAATCATAAAATGCAGGTGAATGTGATAACGCGTATACCGCGCAGTAAGGGGGAAGGTTGTGACTACATTTCGAAAACGGCTTATTGTGGCAAAAGCTGGTCGTGTGTGGGCGCCTTTAGACATCTTACCTTAACGACACCGAAGCTGTCCAGGTCCAAATCTACCACGGGCTGGTGGTTGTCTCCGAATCGCCTGTTGCCATGGTTACAAAGAAATGGTGGGTTAAGAATAAGGTGCCAGCAATATTTCCGTATGTCTATTATTTCTACGATTTTCTTTCCAAATAATAACTCTTGGCTTTACCGATTCCCTTTTTTGTTTTCATTTCAACGAATATATTTTCTCCAAAATCTATATTCAAACATAAGTGTATTCCAATTGCCACATTTATATATCAGGGGGGCATTTCATCAAAGGACTTGTCGGACGTTTTATCCGACAAACTGTTAAAAGCTACTGAAATGCTTGCATCTTATTGGCCGAGAGCAAACTTGTCGGATAACATATCCGACAAGTCCTTTGATGAAATGCCCCCCTGAACTACATTAGAACTATACACGATAAGTGATCGAGGAGTGATCATGTCGAAGTATGCTCTTTTTTTGTTGCTCTTCTGGCATCTTAATTAATTTCCAATGGTAAGCATATAATCATGTAACTTAATCGCAACAAGAAGGTAAAATTGACTTCTACAAATTGAAAATAAGGAGGAGGTTGCTGGTAGTTCGTGAGAGTATTACTAGTATCAGGAATATTCTGAAATATTTCTCATTATGTTTGTCTATCAGGACAACAATAAGTACTAGTTGAAACACTTATGGATTTGATATACAATTTGGAGAAAAGGGAAAGGACAATCCCTCATTTAAGGAGTATGATTAGCTACCCTGGATATTGCGATGTTTATAAATTAAGTTAAAATTAAGTTTTGATTGTAGGATAAGGATCCAAAATGTAAGTCTGTGTTCAAACAAAACGTGACATAATTGACCTTTAAATGTCGTTTCAAAATATGTATAACAGGCTTGAATGATTCTACCCTGTTTACATAAATGAATTATAATCATAACGTGGATAAAGGTTACGATCCACAAAGTCTGTGCCCAGAATACTCCTAGAGTATAACATTGAACATTGATTAAGTCCTGTTATGAAACCAGGCTAATGGCGGTATCGAGTGAGATCATTTCATCGACTGATACGGTACTCGGATTTTCTCAGTTCTTACTTTTTGATGACCTCGCACACTTCTTTCAAGATGGGCAACTCCGCACAGTCTATGTCTATTCCAACTCGTTTTGACTGCATCGAAACAAACAAAATGACGCTCATTGAAGAATGTTTACATTGTTAATAGGTGTCATATGATTACTACTTAAATAACTGTACCAAGTTCGCATGTTTTACGTACACTCCTCTTCTCGCAACAATAACTTAAACGTCGGTCGAATAACACACACACACACACACACACACACACACACACACACACACACACATACACACACACACACACACACACACACACACACACACACACACACACACACGCACACACGAATACATATCTTTGATGGGTTGAGCACTTTAACTGACCAATGATTTTTTACTGGAAGACCAACCTACTCTTCAACATTAGTGCTAACCGCCCTTCGACGTCAAATTTTCATGACTTCAGAGGGACGAAAAGTACTTTCAATGACGTCAGAGTTCCGAAAAGTGTTACCAAGCTGCCTACGATGAATATGATGTTACGTTACCGATCTGTAGTGGGGCGGAAGTCGATTTCGCGCAATTTCCACCACCCTCTCCATTCCCGCGCTCGGGAGAGGGAAGAGATGACACGTGGACTGCATAGGGTCTGTGTAGCAGAGATTCAGGAGCTGACACGCCACGTCTGCTGTTATCAACTCATCAAAGGCCCTTCAGAAGAACATACACGTGACAAGTTATAGATTCCTCACCAAAACTAATGGGGAGTAGTGGTGAATACAACGGGGCCGGGGGGGGGGGGGGGGGGGCGTTCACCAAGCTGTTCTTAAGGTACGAACGACTTAATGCACGACTGGTGACCCTTTCTAGTGCAAAATCAGATTCTCAATGATTTTGATTCCATCAGCTAAAGTTTAAGTCTGATATCTATAAGCTAAAATTATTGTTGTTAACAAGTGTCTGAATACAAAGTTAATGATTTGTCAAATTTGACTAGGATCGTTGGAAATTAGCCCCAAATTCCATTGTGTTAAAACAGGAACAAATCTGATTGAGCACAAGGACGGGTCACCAGTCGGACATAAAGTCGCTCTTAGCTTACGAATAGCTTGGTGAAACTGAAACAACCCCAGTAATCACTGCAAACCCTTTCTGCCGCCTCGGATCCTAATATATGACTACATTATCATGTGACAATTATTCCGTCACGTGATTGTGTAATCAAACGAGAATGGGACCCGGCCTTGTCGAATGATTATAGGTCTAATAATCTTTGCAGAAGTATTATCCATTATCTATTGATTTATGTATGTATTCAATTTTATTTCAATAGGGTAACCATTTCAGTGTAAACAAAAATCTTTCAAGGGCCCTGCACAATATACGCCATAATACATATAAACAACATAAATAGCATAATGCATAATTATACATTTATTATACATTCAAATACATGTCCCTGTTTGGGCATCTGTTAAGAAGTGATCAAAATATACAATGAGAGACATTACATGCATTAGCGCCTGGCTCACAAAGAGTTGATAACAAAATACTTGCGTTCTCTGTCGGAATACTTTTCTTCACGTCAGTTATTTTAGACACTGCAACTTTCTCACGCGGCATTTATAACCGTCTATGTATGTTTTCTGACAAGCTATTATCATAATACTTTTGATTTGTGTTGCCTTCTCTATTGTACTTGTCGATCGAATCTGTGTTCAACCTCTATTGGCTTATCCCATTATTGTAATACATTAATTACTTTCGATATGTCAATTTCATTTGACGCAGGTTTATAATACATTGAAGTGCGTGCATTCTCTCACATTGTTTAGAGTTGAGCTACTCATGTGTCATGAGTTTTTACAGAAGTACGAAACACACAGGACAAAGAGCGGTCATGTGGCACACGTGACATCTCTTGGACAAGTCAATTCTTATTGGTTTCTATAGTGATTATGCACGATGACAATGAACATAGCAACAAATAAGAACAACAATGACATGTATTGAAGATATGAGATACTATATATAATCATCATGCTTTAGGTATCAAAAGACTGTATTTTGTAGAAATATACTTATACAGATCGAATACATTTCACATCATCTTCAAGTTCCTGCCCTGGTTTGTCATGGTCGATAGCACAAATGATTATCAAAATATTGACTAAACCTGCGTGTATAAATTATAGATTTTAACGTTTGCCGAAGCAATACTTTGTTCATAGAATGAAAACAAGATGATGTGACGATGCGTATAGTTCTTTAGGAGTTACCTTGTACATTTCTGATTTGACAAGAGACACACAGTTCACGTTATAGATTATTTCACAACTTGATTTCAGTACAATGAAACATTGCTATTTTGTACAACTTGCCTTCCATACTTGGTACGCTTAGTATGAGATGGATTACGTTTTGATTAATGTTCGTTTTGTTTCCGAGATTACGGACAAATCATTATCTGAAGTTAATTATTGTACAAGTACTTACATCTCCAGCAGAATGGGTGTTGCGACTTCTAAGAATCCCCTGCACGTTGTTCTAAAGCCATCTGCATTTTAATACATAGGATAAAGGAACAAAGTTAGAAGACAACTCAAGATATATAACATATGACTTTATGTAACTAGTTTTCCCCTGTTCCATTATTTTAACGAAGTAAACCATGTGAAATATGTACATATTATTCTACCATGTTTGTTCTGGCAAATAAGCTATGGAGATACGTTAGGATGTAAGAACACGCACATAATGCGGTATAACTTACATAGGAGTATTCATCATTATGTTATATCAAAATTAACTTATACATAATTTATCATATGTGCCTAATTATATTGTACCCATTTCATCATTGAATTACTGTACTTTTGGCACATCAATTTCCATGTAATCGAATGCCACAAATTTTGAATTAGGTTACCAATAAATGAATTAATGTAAAAAAAAAAACAATATTGTAAACGCTTTAATCATATATGATCCCACTACCACCAATAACCACCGGGTTGCCATGACAATGCTGAAATATATATATATATATATATATATATATAGAGAGAGAGAGAGAGAGAGAGAGAGAGAGAGAGAGAGAGATAAGAGTGCAAAACTTGGAAGGTCCAGCTACGCCCCAGCCCCTAGACTCTCTTTTCTCATTTATATATATATATATATATATATACCTGAAATATATATATATATATATATTTATATATACCTGGGAGGTAGGAACATATCCTCTCGAGGCCCTGCACGATGGTGCCATTGTGGATCTCTGCTGTCTGCTCAGCTAGGGACACCAGGAGGGTGCAAACTAGGAAGGGAGAGGGGTAACAAAAGGGTGCAGATAGTTAAGGAACACGAAGGAATGATTGATTTCATTTGATTGAGTCTTGCTTGTCCAAGGTAGCCCTGCCAGTGTACCAGGCAGTGTTCGACACTCCCACAAGCTTCTCACAACGCTCCTTTGGGATGTTAGCCCATTCCTCTTGCGCAATGGTCTTAAGGTAATCGATGCATGTAGGTCTACGTGCTGCAACAGCTTTCTTCAGATCCCACCACAAATTCTCTTTTGGGTTTAGGTCTGGAGACTGTGATGGTCACTCAAGGTGCGCAAGAGGAATGGGCCAACACCCCCAAGGAGCGTTGTGAGAAGCTTGTGAGAGGCTATTCATCTCGTCTGCAGGAGGTCATTGCAGCAAATGGATGCTGCACAAAGTACTAAAAGACACACCCATCTGGGTTGAATAATGTAACAACTTGTTAGTTGTGCATATAAAGGTTCCAGTTTCAGGTGGAGGATAAATAAAATCAGCATTCACCTCAGAATATATGCACTGGCTTTTAAATTGTAATTATTTGTGCATTCGTTTCTTGTGTGTAAAATAGGGGGTTGAATAATTTTGCAACATGCTTTTTGGGCGCAAATTGCAATTTCAGATGACCTATGCAGTAAAACTTGATTTTTTCTCCGGTATTCTTTAGTAATTAACTGTCTGCTTACTATCTTAATGGTTTGGTAGCAATCTGCTGCTGCAATATTATTAATTATGACAGAATGTCAAAAATGAGAGGGGGGGGGGTTTGAATAATTTTGCTGCCAACTGTATATATATATATGTGTGTGTGTGTGTGTGTGTGTTTGTGTGTGTGTGTGTGCGTGTGTGTGTGTGATATTGTTTTCAAATTTATTGATAATTATATATAATTTTAATTGAAATACTTTGTATACTTGAGGTAAAGTCCGCGTGTGTGTGTGTGTGTGTGTGTGTGTGTGTGTGTGTGTGTGTGTGTGTGTGTGGAAGGTGGTATTAACGCTGTTGCCTCCTTTGGAGTGGGTGCATGTGATCATGATTGCGAAAGCGGGTGCCTGGGTATCATTACAACCACAAACATAATCTCATATTTAGTTGTTATTATCAATAAATAGGTCAGGGAATGTGAGATGACATTTAATGGGATTAAATTGATATACCATGGTGGTTTCGGTTTCATGCTATGAATAGAGATGCTCTGAAGTTAATGGTTAAAACTATAGACACAAGGTAATTAGTAATTTAGTAATTAACTGTCTGCTAACTATCTTAATGGTTTGGTAGCAATCTGCTGCTACAATATTATTCATTTTGACAGAATGTCAAAAATGAGAGCGGGGTTGAATAATTTTGCTGCCAACTGTATATATATATATAGATATATACACACGCACACACACATACACATACTAACACACACACACACACACATAAACACATACACACCCGTACACAGGACTGAATGGATATGTGAGAATCATCATATTCATGTAAAACAATATTTTCATCACAAAAGAGCATTGAGCAGTTTTAAAAGGTTACAACAGTGGCTTGTTAAAAACAATATCATAACGACTTCTACGACGCACTTCTTTATATTTCCCCCCTATATTAAAAAAAAGTAAGATTATCACTTTATCAAATGGTATATTTCATGCTAATTATATTGTTTTATATACATTTAGGACAGTGATCCCCTCACGAAAATAAGATGAACAACAGCAACAAACGAGAAAACACATACACAAACTATGATTGCAAGATAGAAGGGAATTCGGTCTTTTGGTGATAATTCTCAAGTACCGTTCACATCTCATGATAGCCCTTAACACTCGGCATGCACGCATATCTTGGTTCAGGTCATGTCATACTTACACATATCAGTTTGACTTACCAAGTTACCAGCACCGCTAGATCGAAGACCATTTTCAACGAGATGCGGTATCGTAAAGACAAGTTTGTTGGGTTTATCAAAATAGTTTTTGTTTATCAGTGTTCATTAAGGGGCGTCATTTGTTATCATCCGCATTCCTGATTAGAATCGAGGGGTATTTGAGGATTGAGGATGACCCACATTTCTTATTTGCCAGTTTAGATAATCCACCATAACTGCCACTATAGCAACATGCAGTGGTTTGCTAGTAAATAATGATTGTACTAAAATAAATCATAAAATAAATAATCAATGCTGCCACGTATCCTAACCCCCCCCCCCTCCCCCACCACCACCACCACTGTTCCCTTCTCGCGCTCTGCTTGTTAGCAATACGTAACCAATCAATTGGCTGCACAACATTATCCCGAGGGGCTAATAATGGAGAAGGGGGTCGCTCTAGAGGCGTCTTCATTAGCCCGATATGACGAACTAACTGGCTATTTCGTGATCGGGATAGCTAGCCAGATCACGAAATAGACATTTCAAACTTTTAATGTGAAAGATCGGGGAACACAAGGGAACTATACCTCCTAAAATTCAAGCACCCTTTTCGTGTGTGTTAACCGTCACAGCAGCAATATAGATGGGAAAGACATGTCGTGTAACTATACACACAATTATCATGCACCTTTGGTACTGAGTGAATTGGGCATAGCATGAATATTTCATAAACGAGATAATGTTTAAACGAATGGAAAAGCTGAAGTGTTTAACACAAAATCCAAATGAAAAGAGGACTTGCCAGCACACGTCGTGCCCCCATTCACCCCTCGTGCCAGCGCCGGCGTCTTGTCGCCTCGTTTTCCGTACGAAGATACTGAGCCCCTAGAAGAAGAAGCAGCCGCCACTGTTACTGTCCCCAGAGCGAGACAGAGCACAGCGAGTCCCCACAACCTACGGGTAGACATTCTACGAAGATACGCTCTTCTATTCTCAGGTGTGGAGACGGCCTTATTTACAACCTTGCTTGACTCGCGCCTTCGAAAGAGTCAGGAGTTAGCTCAGGACAATAACTAACATGATATATGCGAGCCTTTTTGCGGTGAGGAGCCGTTAATAAAGGGAAAGGTCTTAATGTTCTATTGAAACTAAGACCTATCATGAATATTAATCAGTGCGTACGGTTTATGGGATTATATCCCAGAGTAGGTCTATTTATAGAGAATCTTTTCAAAACGTTCGGGCAGAGAGCAATCTTTTCTCATCAAATAAAACATGGACTTTGATCCCTCCAGAAGTCCCGGCAATCACAGCGATTGGCTCAACATAAGCGTAATACTCACTGCCTGTACGTTTACTGTACTCAACGATAATTGCGAGTGTACAATCACCGCTTTAAGGAAGTGCTGACATCGTATTGACTTTGTAAAGTACTCCTAGTTCAATATCTTCTATTGAATCTCCCCTTCCGGTATATTGATAGATTCCTACGCATGTAGTGTCATCTTCCCTTTCATGTTTGTCTATCTGTCATGTGTTCTGTAGCCATGACTTCCCTCTCTTTATTAAAAAAAAAACAGTGCAAACTTTTGTCTTTTGATTACTCTTAATGCAATATATTTATATATCCAATATACTACAATTACAGAATTCTGTTTATACTAAAGACACCATCGATATGAGATATTGATTTTTGCTCCCCTTTCATACGGTCTGATTTTACTATTTTATTATTGCATTTATTTTGTTTATATGTACCATGACTATTTGTTATTGTATTTATCTTGTTTCTATATAATGATTACTTGTTATTGTATTTAATTTGTTTATGTGATTTTTATTATACAGGGCCCCTTGGTAAAGCATTTTTTTTTTTAAACTGAAAGGGCTACCCTGTTTAAATAAAACTGAATAAATAAATAATAAATAATAAATAGCTTACCATAATATATATTCCTAAATCGTGTTGTCCTTGCCAGCGCGCGACGCGGGCATAGTCCTCATTGAACGCATGCACTGGCCGACAAGCAGGCCCGAACCCTCTGGTTTCCAATAATATCTTGACATTTTCCTCATTTATTTACTAAATAAAGCATACGATTATTATTCCGAGACAAAAAAGGTCTAAATTAATATTGTTGTTATACTAAAGTACCATGAAGAAACGTTAAGTTATCAATGGTTTATCACTGTGGTTTGTTGGCATACACGTTATTGAATTGTCAACTTACTCTCAGTCGCAACTTACCGTGGAAGACTAATTCCGGATATTTTTTTGGTGATAATTTCCGAGGATTTATTGAAACGCCCAACGACACAAACAAACGGAAGGAAAAGCTTTAGCCTAATGTCAAAATAGATATGTGAAAATCTTACCAACAAAAATATTGACGCATCTATCTCACCCTCTTTGTATCATGTCTTCTATTCTTCCATCTTTTGCAGATTGTTCTTGTCTCCTTCACTCGTATGAACATACATTTTCTTATTTTTATTAATAAAGAGCAGAGAGTACATTGTTACCGACGATGTAATCAGTCCTTCTCGTTTATTCAGTCTGCCGCCATCTGTTGACGCGTTTGTTGAGTTTGAAGTGAGAGAGCATGTCTTTAGGTATTTACTCGTTTTCATTAATCAACATAATTACACGACATACACAACGTTTATGATCATCTGAATTTGAGATAGGTCTTACGTAATAGATGGAACGTTATCATCAGGATAGTTATCATTGACATACTTTCTCTGAGTAAAGGCAAAAACAAACCGAAATAGGTACAAGAACCCAAACTATGTTTCTTCATTAAATATTTGCTATGCAGGGTAGTGCCCTCAGTTTGGCTAATTACTGTTTTCCAGGGGGAACTGTTAATAAAAGCAATATCATGGTAACCGTTTCTACAGTATAGCATCAACAAATATAATGGATTATCATTCAACTGGCACATAAGCAGTTGTCTATATATAAAACACATCGCTCCATTTTAGCAAAAGTAACACAATTAAATATAACGGAGCATTATGTAATATGGCTCATAAGGAGTTAACGCTTTAATTCCTAATTGTTATATTTCTGTACCAGTAGCACATGTAAATCTAATGGAACACCATTCTATCCAGTATACAAGGAGTTAACTCTTTACACCTCATTGTTCTAATTCAGTCAGTTACGCACACAAACATAATGGAACATCACTTACGGTTGAATGTAGGGAAGCTCTATTGTGGGTCAAAGCTAAAAGTTAGTAAATACCCTCCATAATGGAAACAATACTGTTTAAGAACTTCCCTCACTATAGTACTATAGGTAGAAACTGAATTAAAGTCATAATAAAGATAGATTTCGAGTGAGTTTTGGTCAGGTCGTCCAAAACCTACCGGCACTTGTAGCCAAGAGACCGCGGAGATCACCAAGCGTTCAACGCGAGCAAAGCCCGCCCTCTCTCCGACGCATTGGACACTAATGGGGGAAAATATATACTTTGGTGCTACAAAACGTAGCGTTTCAAATGTAAACAAAGAAAGTGTTTCAACTTTCTTTAAAAAGTTTGTGGAGCTATGACTTCATACATGTTATCATTAGATTCAAGATTCAACATTCATTTAATGCCTATATAAGAAATACAGAAAATTGGAAAAAGAGAATGACATAAATGGACACAAAATAACACAAAATATACAACGGTGCACTGAACAACAAAAATGTACAATAAGTACAAAGGAGGAGAAGGAGGGTACAATTCTGATCCTTGCCGAGTTTTAGGACTTTTGTAAAAGGGAAACACTACTGATGTGGTCCTCTCATTTGGTTACATGTACCCCTGCTGACATGGCTGATGACCAACTGCCTCGGTAATTGTAACTATCCTGAACGAAACTAGCACAATAACATAATTCTGGCGGAGTCTAATGGATCCGACCAGGGGGAAGTTCTGTTCACAGCTCCCTGATATGGCATTTATCACTGGCTACCCTGTGGGTGGAGGAAGGTGATCTCACCACCGGGGTGAAAGGTTAAGCCTTAAAGACAGCCAGTCCCTTTTTCAGATCACCACAAAACCATCGAAACATTGGAAAAACATATAGAGAAGTGTAAGCAAGCTCTATATTCACAATTTGACACTGATACGTAGTGTAAAATTCAAATAATGCACGTAAACAACGTCTGATTGATAGTCTTTACCTCAGGCTCTTAGCAGTTTGTGTTGAAACATCTGCTTTATTGATTAATGTGTTTATTAAATTATAAAACGCATTATGAAAAACATTGTTCTATGGAAGGAATCATCTCCAAAGTTTGGTAGTTACTCATAAAATTAGGATTTCACACACGCATAATAACCACATAGATACTGTAACAAAGACTAATACTTTTTTCGTGGTAAAGTCGGTTTGAAATTTAACGGCTGAAATTTTTTACATATACAGAAAGCTTCAACATGCTATATTCTTAGAAATGGTCTTGAATCACACTTTGTTCAATTTACGATCGTGATAGACGATTTCAAATTTTAAGCTTGCAAAAGGGACGGACAATCTTTAATCACAGCGTGACTAACATGATGACCCACTTTCAGACCTGGAACAACAACTGCTCCTTCTAGCTATCATACCACCCACCCCATCCGTCCTTCATGCTCTCGCATCACCGCGTACCTCACCAAACATGCCGAGTTAATGGTCGTGATGGTGATGGCCTCGCCGCTCGCCGTGCAGGAGGATCTCCACTCAAAATAACCCTTTTAATAAGTATATTATAGCATATCCAATATATGGTCATGAACACACCGGAGATGGATATTTGACTTAATATTATGGCCATATAAAATAGGCCCTATTTTTTTTTTCAATGTGAGTGTTTATGTGCATGTGTGTATGTATGTGTGTGTGTGTGTGTGTGTGTGTGTGTGTGTGTGTGTATGTGTGTGTGTGTGTGCGTGAGTAGGTGCGTGCGTGAGGGTGTGTGTATGTGTATAGAGGAGTGTTAATAAGGCTGGCGACCAGTAACAGAGGGCGAATCTATGCATGTTTGGTAAGGTACGCGGTGATGTGGGAGCCCTGGTGTCCGCAGCGCAAGAATCATCCATGGGAACACCGTGACGGTGACCGCAACGCACAAAATGAATCCTAGAGGAGACCGTGACGGTGCCGATATCAACAGTCTATATATTATGCCTTGAATGCATGCAAATGGGTTTCAGGTGGAAGGTTTAAAGGATGTAATCATGCAGGGAATGTATATTACTTTAGAAAATTGTGTAAACCTAACCAAACGACCATGCACGTTGATGATGCATTTGATTTGTTTGTATGCATTTGTTGTGCATATGTTTGTGCCTTGGATGCATGCGAATGGATTTCGGGAAGGTACACGGTCTGTGGACCACGGGCATTTAATTACATGTTAGCTACACTGGCAACCCTTAGACCAAAAATACAGTCTCTGTAGGTCGTTGGATCCGCTGAGATTGCATCTGGCTCCTATTCGGATGTATGTAAAAAAAAAAAAATCGATTGAGAAGGTTATTCCTGTCTACTCATTTGCTTTCATTCAATCCATACAAATGTGCATCATTACTGAGCTATATGTTGTATTTTATTCAAATGCAGAATAAATAGTAATAATTCAGGGTAAAAAAACTGATACAGAACATTAAAGGGATAGCGCACCCTGAAATTAAGTTGGTTTTAATAAAAGCAGACATATGAACCATATTAGAGAAGGTTTGGGGGAAATCCGGCAAAGGATTAGACAGTTATGATCTTGTAAATTTTTTATTTTGTGACGACGCGTGCGAGGTACTCTACCGTATGTTGTGTACAATTTTTTTTCTCTCTCGAAGAATGTGCATTTTCTCAAAAATATATTTACACACATACCTGTATGAACAGAAATCATTCCGTTTTCAAAAATAAAAAGAGAAATTTAGGGAATTATTATGTACACATCATATGTGAGAGCACCTTGCATGTGACGTCGCAAGATTGGAATTTCAGAAGATCATAACATCTTTTGAAGGATTTTCCTCAAACCCTCACTTATATGTTTCTGTCGTGTTTCTGCTTTTCTTGAAACCAACTTTATTTTATGAATAAATGTGTGAGTGTGTGTGTGTGTATGTGTGTGTGTGTGTGTGTGTATGTGTGTGTGTGTGTGTGCCGGTGTGTGTGTGTGTGTGTGTGTGTGTGTGTGTGTGAGTGTGTGTGTGTGTGTGTGTGTGTGTGTGTGTGTGTGTATGTGTGAGTGTGTGTGTGTGTGTGTGTATGATATGGTACCCCTCATACGTCCTTGGTATATGTTTTGCTTTATGTTCATTTATTTATTTTATCACGGCGTACTCACCTCTGCAGACCGATTTTCTCCCACGAGTACGTGAATACATCCAATGTACACGTGTGCGTGCGTGGGAGGGTGTACAAAATAATGAGAGGGGGAGGGGGTGGAGAGAGAGAGAGAGAGAGAGAGAGAGAGAGAGAGAGAGAGAGAGAGAGATTGAGAGAGAGAGAGATGAGAGAGAGGGGATGCAGTGTTCTTGTCTAAAAGACATTTAATTCCTTATTATTTTCATTTAGTACAGCACGAAAAGTATAAAGTAAATACCCCGCTCTCGTCTTCTTAATCGTTTACTCCTCCCAAAGATTTGATTAAGTCTGGTAAATTAAAGTTTTTGTAGATTGTAAACATCTTGTGCGTATCACTGAATATCCCTCTTTCTGGCACCCTTCACATCTGTTTGCGTGATCAACACAGCAGCAACTGTTCCCCAGCCCCCTATAATTGCGAGCAACCGATATGATCCCGACCGGACACACGCGAGGCGGACGCTGTTTGGCTGAGCAGGAAAACTCGTTCAGTTTGTCAGGAAGCCAAACTCTGATCACATCTCTCTCTCTTCCCCATACAACACAGGCCGTTCTGCGTTCAAGTTTGAGAGTGCTGCATGCTGTAGAATGCTCCGTTGTCGTAAAGCTTACTACTTCCTATGCACTACAGTCCCATGACTAAACATTGGTTTGATTCGCGTATGCATGCTTGCTATCCATTCTCTTCATGCAATGACTGTTCGTTTACACCTCACTCGCCTCATCAGTTACTATGATTTATAGGTCATGTCACCGATTCATAGAGGGGCACATTTCTTCTCCTGAACTTGAAGGGCTTTGATTTTGAAGCTTGGTACTCCTTCGGCTCGTACTGTTTTGTGTTTCTCCATTACTTTGGCCCATATTTGAGCAACGATTCCGAGCGAGATATCGCCGTTTCCTCTGGCTGAGACTGAGAGAGGTGAGTTCACAACTTCACATAGAACACTTTAGTAACCAAACATGAGTATTTACCACGTATGTTTCCAGTTAATATATTCATGATGACTTATGGCTGTACATGTGCAACAGCATAAGGGAACTAGAGAATAAATTAAACTGAACCGTTGGACGATTACGTACGATCAGCGTGTAACCATCTACGCAAAAAAGTCTATATAGAGCCGGTAGATTGAATGCTGTGGGGCGCTCCCCCCCCCCTCCCCCTCCCCTCCCCATCCCCCCTCCCCCCATACACGCACACTCCTTGCGTTCACCTCCATTTACTGTTCAATATATTTTAGCTGTTGAGTGTAAATTTAATGGTTCTAATGCACCCCATATACATGATATACATTTTTTTTATATGCGGGATACGAAAGTGCATTAGCACCAATGAAATGTTTTATATGTACTGAGTACTGACTAATATATCGTATCTTGGTCTCCTCTCATCTCACGAATGATATCGCAATCATATTTAAAGTGGAATGATTTACAGAAAGTGCTCGAGCCAATGGACAACAATGGAGGTCTGTTTGAAGGGATCAATCACCTGGAATTATCAATGCCAGGGGATTTTCTTGCTTTATCTTCTTTGTTTTTACTCCCTTCATCCGAACAATACTATACAAATAGTAGCATTAGAAACCTCTTTATCCCACTAGAAACATCTTAACCTCTCAAAGCATTTAGAAAGACGAATACATCTGTCATGATATTGTGTTTTCAATGTTAACAAAAATGGTACCATCATTGTCATGGTAACCAATGCATTCGATTGTATATAGTGCATCAGGATATGCAGTGCTAGCGTTATTGTCATGTAGAGGAGGATTCTTCTTCTTTTTGTTTCGATGAAGAGAGATAACAACTTTGGTATCACCGTGGTATATAGGGAATTCTACCGATACTAAACCAGGTGATAAGCGCTGATAACACCAATTATGTTTAACTCGTCGTGTGCCACCCGTGCATTCCCACTACAATTTATATGCATAATTTCCATCGAGCATCAAGTTTATCTCGCAGACCCGCACACAATGGTTAAATACACTGCTTGATAATATCACCGCATTTTGCGACGTTGCACGTTTTCGATCTTGCCCCTGACTTTGACATTGTGCACTTTCCATGATTACATTAATCCCGATAATCGATCGACTTTCCAAACCGTGTCTGACGGGTTCATTTTCGGAACGCACTCATACTTGGCGGTGGATCGTATAGTGAATGCAGCTCTCGTTTGTAGAACCTCGATATCTTTCCCCAGAATTTGTTTTTCTATTCTTGGGCATGATATGAAAGTATAATTATACCCATCAATGGGACGTAAAGAAAGCTTTCTTCTATTGTTGAAATTTCATACGCGCGATGTTGTTTTAATGAACTATTCTCTGCGGCGACAAGCGCGAGTACAATAGGCGCGGTGTGAGCGTATTCTACCACTATTTGACAACAGTACATGTACTGCCCTAATTTGACCAAAGGAAGCAAGTGACAAAGTACTCAAATTTGGCTTATTGAAAATATTGGATTGTACTCAGCATTCCCTACATGCAGGCAAAACCTGGAGGAGAAATATTAATCTTGCTGCGAGATATTCAATCTAACATGTCTAACATGATGCGGGGTTGCACTGATGCCAATGCAAGTGACAGATACATTTTGTTCATTTACAAGAAAAGTCTCTATTGCGAGTTGCTTCCTTTTGTCAAAGTAGGGCGGAGCATACAGTGTACCTACATTGTACTGTGGGAGTGTAAAATGTCATGAGTGGAGGTGTTGCGCCCCACAGGAGTAATACAACTGGAGGTTGATGTTTCTGCTTTTTCTTGACAAGCAAAAACACGCTGAAGCTGCATTGAGCTTCATCGAGGATGTATGAAGCTCAGCCTCATATCTCCTCGGTTTCATATACAATACTAACTGGCCTTAAAGCCATAAAAGTGAATGCATGGTAACAATATGAAGTTTTAAACCATTTAATAATCTTTTTGTAGTTGTATGGTGAAACCATGGAGATTTAAAAGTCTCATGTACTTCTCCAAGATGCACTGAAAAAGGTTGATTTTTATAAAATTGCGAATCTACCCGGTCTATTCTGCAATATTGGTGACACTGTGATGGAAGATGCTAGTGAATTCATAGGTATGATGAACAAGGGCCCCGTTGCATAAAACTTACAATTAATGGTAACTCTGCCATTGATGGTAACTACCATGGTAACAATGCTCAACAGCCAATCAAATTTAAGGTTTCCACAGAATTTGCCATTGGTGGCAAAGTTACCATCAATGGTAAGTTTTATGCAACAGGGCCCAGGCCATGAATAAACAATGCGCATTGTTGTGTTCTGATACACGCACATTTTTAGATCCAATATGTTTTCAAAAGTGAAAATCTCATTATATATTCAAATAATCGTTACAAGAATAATAATGGAAGAAATGTCACGAAACTGCTTTTAAAATAATGGAGATAATTTGTTATTATGATTGATATTATATGTATAAATTACAGATTTGATTGATTCGAGTAGCTCAAGAGATTTTGTAATAATTTTTCAAAAGTGCAAACAGTTATTGAACGCATAAAACTCCATGTGTATTACGCACGTGAATACGACAATAATGACTTATAGGCTATACATGCTTTCATAATATGAGCATTGCATAGAATGCGGGATCGAGCTGTAGAATAAGTAGCTTGCGCTGCAGGCTTTCGGGCATTTCTAAACCAAAAACTATTCAATAAAGGGGTCCGACTGTACTCATAGACTAATCACTCTCAATTTCTTCTCCGTTTCCCCCAATAACGGACTAACAAAAGAGAAGAATGTCTTTGTGACTAGTCTTAGAGTACTAGACTCTAATTTTTGGTTTGGATCAGAAATGACATACAGCTTTGAGACCAGGCTATGGCATAAGGAACTAAAAATATGAATTCGTGCACAGCTCTGACCAGGAAGGTGTTAGAACTGGAGTCGGAACGAAGAGTAATTTATTCATACACCAGTCGCGACCATTGATACCACAATAGAATATTTTACGCGTTTGGTTCTTTGATCCAGTGATGACCGCCGCCAAATATGCAAGACAAATTTTGGATGCATTTAGAGGAATATACAATCTGCATGCGCAGAAGATTTCAGAACCACTTCATGTACTGAAGTACATGTGCAGTAGTAGTACATCTTATAATGATACGAATCTGTGAATTTCAGATTATATTGTTGCGTTGTTTTTGTGGTAAATCAAGAATACTGTAGAAAACATGTCAGAAAAATGCCTCAATATCGCACATTGGGCAATCATATTTCCTTACAAATATCTTGTAAATCGTTTATTGAGTGTTTCACCTTCCATGGAAACAACGTCGATTTCGTGTCCGGAGATGTCCGAAAACGTTACGGACCAAATTCTTTCTACAATTTTATCAAAATTTCCCTTCGCTCACCTCCAAACTAATTCCCAGTGTGTGTAATAAGATCAGCTATGAACTCCCAGCGAAGGCTGAACGGTTGACATATTTCTCAAAACAGATTTTCTTTTGTTATTCAGAGGAAGGCACTGCCTCATTAGAAATACAGCGTATTGTTTAAAACACCTGAATGTCTTGAATTTTTATGAGGCGGTGGTCATCATAGATCAAAGGAAGTCTATCCGAGCGCAGTCCATCCATGATAGGTCCATGCTCTGACAGACCACACATGCGCGTCATATCAACACGGAGAACCGAGGTTTATTTTGGTTGCACGAGTAGGGTGCCTGGCTAGGCATGCCGGCAGATTCGGTATGCAGACCTGAATTTTCGACCCCTCTATAACGTGTCATGAAAGAATTGTGCCACCAGTATAAGGTTTAAATTACACGGAGAACAATAAGAAATAAGAAAAGAGAGTTTTACATCGATTTCTTTTTCATCCTATGTTCGTGAATTTTTTGCTTTGATTTGACGCATAGTAAAATTAGATTTTGTAGAAATATGCTCATTCTAGATTCTTACGTAACTGGGAGATACCTACAAATATACACTGCTGAAACATGCTATAATGAATTCAACAGGCTCTAAACGTGATTTGATTCAGCTGAAGAAAAGTGTCTATTTCACACTGTTCCGCATTATATTCCATTAAAAAATATGCTCAAGCCGGTACTTGAATATATTTCGTTTTCAGATAACATTATGAGTAACGTGCCCTGCCGCGCCCAAAGTCCCAAAGTTAGTATTTACGTCTAGAAAAGTTTCGAATTTATTTTTCGCTTGTCCTCGTTTACTCCATTACACGCACTACATAACACAACTGTCAGTTCAGCAGCGAAAATTGAAACGTATGCATGTTTAGAATTTGCATGACCTATGTAAAATCCAGGTAGACATGGCGCAATCACTAATTGCTAAAAGCAGCTGTTGGTCACGAATTGTAAGGGTGAAAAGCCATTTCTTTATACATCATTGATGCGATACATCCTTGATCAATGACATCCTTGTCACATATTTACATGGATTGTTCTTTCCTCTGATGATGATTCAGGAGACCAAAGAGAATAATAGAGTTGGAAGAGGAGCAGGAGAAAAAGAAATACGAAGAGACGAAGAGAGAAAGACGAGATTTAGTCCCCGAGGGTATGCCGATGACCAGTGCAATGACCGTTGTCGGAAGCAAGGTATAATAGACAGACTTGTGCCTACGGAAACAAATGCGTAACCGTCTTACGTAAGTCCAGGCGATGATTGTCACCTGTTTTATAAGCCCTGGAATTTCCTTAATCAAACCTGGCATTCCATTGTGATGAATCATGATGATACCATAGTCCGATCGTAGTCCGATCACTGAAACGATCGGTGGATTACATCATGATTAGACGTCTTGTAGTCTACAGGTATAGACTTGGTCATTAACTACCACGTGACAGTCGGTGTCTGGTCAAATCAGACACCGTAAGAAATATTCCCGTACCATCCGAAGACAAACGAGTGGATACCGTTCCGCCAGTATCATGATTATTGCATAAATTATGCCGAATGAATGCCGAGCGAATCTTCCCGAAAGCCTAATACATCCGACCGAAAAATGCCGAACATTAACGAAGTGTCCAACGCCTCCTTTTTAGTTCGTTTACATTAACACGATTGGAGAGTAACTTCCGAACACCCAAACTTGTACCGTAGGCTGGTAGGAACACGTACCGAGTGAGAAGCAGCCACTCCGTTTGTGACACAAGGCCAGTGTCAATCTTCATCTCGTTTTAAATTCATGACGGATTTACCCTCAGGAAGAGTCTCGACGAGGAGAATCGTTTATGGGGTAATCTGATGGGCCCCCGTTCACTCAACTAACATTAACCCGAGTTACATACCTTTCTTAGGCGAGGCACGCGACATCCACAGAGGAAGTAACAGCCTTTCCCCCGTTTAATGATAGTCCCATCGGATAGCCCTAAGTCACGTGCAAACAGCTTCATATAGTAATTATTAGGAGCCTACATTTCAGTTGTCTCTGGATATTTCTAACCAACACTATCACGCGTATGTTCGGGCCTCGTACACTGACATCTGCTGTACACGGTGGCCTTCTGAATAGCCCATGCACCTGTAAAAAAAAAAAAAAGCTGGAAACTGATTTAAAGCGAAATTAAAGTGATCAGTAGATGTTGAGGAGACCGCTGTGCGCTGAGCTCCGCAGTGCATGCGTTCAACGGGAGCAATGCCCGCATCGCGATTACTATTATGGATGTAGAATATTGTACGTTACTCGCTGTGTTTCAAACGAAATCAAGGAAAGTTTTTCACTTTCCCTGAAATTGTTTGCGAAGCTTTGACTGTGAGATTTCATACACGTTATCGTTAGGATATACTGCTGATTCCTACCGAGTTTCATGACTTTTGCGAATGGGCCACCCTGTCTTTAACCTGTGATTAACGAGGTTGGACGAAAAGCATCCAACAGTCTGGAAACCAGCCTAAAAAAGTGAATGACACGCCAAAGATGTCATGCACGAAAGAACAAGAAGGAGGAGGATTGTTACAAACGGCGCCTTGTGAAATAAATGATTACGTCCGTTTTTTAATTATTCCTGTCCAAAAAGTGACTTAGACAAAGGGTCACGTTAATTCAGGGCAATGTGTCTTATTGTCGGTTACATAAGTCAGACCAAGGATGTATAAATGACAAACATAGTGTGGTGAAGGAAGGGAGATTTCCTTGGTTTTTATTTTATTCTGTTTCCATAGTATCCTCCATACTATGACTTACCACGGGTCTGGCCTGGCGTAGACTAATTGTTGCTTAGGTGTTAACCCGTTCGACGAACTAGGAGCAGAGGTTGGTATAGCTTTGGAGTTCATGGGCACAATTGAGTCCGGAAACATCTAAGTCTGGCAATAGCGACCAATCCCTCGTCATTCCTGCTCCCTTTGTTCACTTATTGGGAAGGAAGGAAATAGGGTTACGGCTGTATTAACGTACTTGCATGTGTGGATTATTCGGATTAAAGGAGCACTTCTCTCTCTCAAAACAAACAAAAAATAATCTTGTTAATAAAAGCAAAAAAATGAGAGAAACAGAAAAGCTCAAGTTTGAATGAATTTAAAAGTCAGCAGTCATAATCGATTTGTCTTCGAAACTACATGTATCACGCCGAATGCACACAGAAAGCAGTCAGAATGCACTTCGAATATCCAGGGATGTGCCAAGAATTTTCATTCCGATGGCCTTCCGGCTTATTCCGCCTCTAGTGTGACTAGGGTATGAAAAGGGTAATAATCTTCATTGTGATGCATTACCTTCAGGCCCAACTACAGCCTTGACACTTAGGCTAACACTTCCTATTCCTCACAAGGGCAAGGATGAAATGATGCTTAGATGACATCTCTGCCACCTCTCTGGATGACACACGGTCCGATCAGATCCTGCGACTGGCTGAATCGCATAACCCCGTCATCGGATTTGAACAATTACATGACGTCACATATCTAGTCATGGGCCCTTACGATTGCAGAATCGTGGCAAAATCGCATTGTCTGCGATGGCCGTAGAGGAACATATATTATGCTTTTAGAACTTACACCCCCACGGCCCCCTGCACATCCCTCGTAGAACCTAGGTGACTAACATGATTGAAACATGGTTTCATTCGTCATATTCAACACATGGTGAAACTAACCCTCCTTGGCATAGGCTGTCTCTGGCAGGGGTTTTGATGTGAAAAAAGATCACAGCGGTGACAGCTGTTTTAATTAATGACAACCGAAGTTCAAGGAAGCAGTCAAAATAAGTACCGGTACACAAACAATACGAAAACCGTAATGGATTGTGTGTCATGTTCAATGCAATAAGTATGCATTTATATGTCACAAATTATAATGAGCTAGCTGTGACGCCAGTACTTGTTACAAACATAGCCCAAAAGAGTCCGTTCGTAGATGCGTGACTAAACCAGGGCCATGTTTCATACATGTATAGGTTTTCAATTATTGTAATACCATCGATAGTAAGCAACAGGGACGGTAAACCAATAGTTTAGGAAGGATCTCTAAGGAGGTCTTCCGTTCTCCTTTTCTGTCTCTCTCTTTCTCTCTCTCTCTCTCTCTCTCTCTCTCTTTGTAGTAAAACAAAAATATGACACCTTAATTTTTTTTATGTGAAGATCACCTAAGCCATGGATCCCCTTTATTCAGAGGGAATCAACAAAGAACGTTACCTAATTAAAAACTTCAGAACTTCAAATGAACGAAGGACACCAGAAGTAATGGTATAACAGTCATTCAAAGTTCAATTAAGCAGATGGCAGGTCTAACAATGGCGATAATCCACTCCGAGCCATCACTGTCAGTGTCACGTCTGCTCAGAGTCTCGGCATTAACTCATTTCGTACGGAAGTTGTATTTCTGCACAGAACTGCCATAGAGTAGAACTCAGTCCGGCGCAGAAGGAGTTTGGAACGGCTGGATTCATGGCTAAATCACATAAGAATCACCTGTCGTAATTTCCAGATACGTCATGCTTGGTCAGGCAACCAGGTGAAGAATGGAGCCCGATTATAGCCGACCCCTCCCCCCCCCCCAGACTTCGCTGATGAGCAATGATATGCATGCCAAATGCCAACACGCACACGGTTTCTCCACTCTAGCACGCAGCGAACAATGTTGAATTAACAGATGTAAAAATGTATAGGAAGCGACTTAATTTTCATCGGAACTTCTGTACTCGCTATCTAATGGAAACCTACCGATTCCTTCAGTCCGGACAGGCAATGCATGATGGGAGCAATGCTGCTGACACACGCATCGCGTACTGTCAGTAGTGGTATATGAATGTAGACTCCTGTCGCTACCAAAGTGGTTGTTTCAATGTTAATAATTATAGTTTTATGCTTTACATGAAAATAGTTGCGATGCTTTGAATATGAGATCGTATAGTATACGATATCGTCAGGGTAAAGCCAAATAGGGCGGGTAATCCGCATTTCATGCTTGCTAGTATTGTTGACCTTGTAGTGGTTGTTGTTGTTGTTTCAAATTGAATCGATTACCAGGGCCAAAACAAATAACTGAACAATCGGTTAAAAGCCAGATTGAACAAGATAGGTTAGAAGAAAAAAGGATAGCAGTTTTGCGTAATACATTATCAGTGCACTTGAAAAAGTGGGAAAATTGGATATGGTAGGGCTCCCCTGCCTTGTGAGTTTTATGTATTTGAAAATAAAATAAAACAAAATAAAATAAAACGTATATTTATTAACATTGAAGGAGTGGGACGACAATTCAGAAGTATTTTTAGTATCCACCAAGATATGACCTGCAACTCGTTCTAGAGATGGTAATATGTATGCTCCTGTTCCAGAAGAAATAAGTGCATGTATAAGAAGCCCGGGGGGGGGGGGGGGGGGGGGTATGGTGGAGGGGTGGGGTAGGGATAATGGAGGGAAGGGCCTTTTTTGTGTCCTTTTTTCTTATCTAATTTATCAATGAACACAATGAGCGAATGATATGTTTTTCCTTTTGAACAGCGATTAATGGTTGTTTTTCTTTATTGTTGTAATTTGATGTAATTCTTGAAAAATCTGACAGTTTGTGTAAATTTGTTATGATCAATAATTATGACGAATATGTTTCTGGAAATAATTTATTTATTTGTTACAGTAATTGTCATTTAAATCATTCATGAATAATTGTTTAATGTTCTGTAAAATTGGTGTTCATTGATCAATAAAATACATGTTGAAACAAAACAAAACAAAAAAACAACAACACCGTAATCGAAAGCACATTTATATCAGCCGTGCACGTGGTGGTGCGAGGAAGTGAGTACTTTTTTCATCGATCGAGTTATTGTTCTTGTAAATATCATTTACTCTGCAACCTGGCCTGAATACATGCAACATGTATGATACATCCCCCATGAGGGTCCTTGAATGATTGAACGCTCATTAAAATACCAACCAATACACTTGAAACTTGAAACAGATGAGTCTATAACAAGATGATGTGCAGCCGCGGAAAACACGCTGTGAGAGTTATAATCTTAGTAATAATAGAAGAAGTAGCAGAAATGATGATGATAATAATGATAATGAAAATAATGATAATGATATTAATCGGCAAATGGAATAATAATAGGCCAAATAGAAGTCTCAAGAATGTGAATACAGTATTCCATGGTAATCTATCAGATTTTGATAATTAGTGAATTACCCCAGTCAATGGACAAAGAGATCATACATAAGTCCTATCTTATAAAGAATTACAATTGACCGCAACTCAACCTCCGATTGATATTGATATTAATCGGAGATCTGCACATTATATAGATGGGGATTGAACCTGGGATTTATTCAAATCAATCGCAACTCTTTATACAACGGGACCATATCCCTATTTCTCTTCTCGGTACGGAGCTAGAATGAGTGGATTTGATGTCAAGCTGAGTGACATGGCTGATCTCTCTGTGTGCAACATGCAACTATTTTCACATGATTAATACACACAAATCCCATAGAGCAGCGGTTAATCAGGCACACAGAGGGTGAAGTGACGTCAGTTGGGTTCTAGTCCCCTGCTATCCAAACCGGAAGTTATTACTGTACGCAACCGTGCCCAGTCCATGGACCCTAAGGTCCATACCCATGCAGTCCAAGGATGTAGGAGACTAGCTTCATACCTCCTTGCCCTATCTAAATAGTCGCGACTTACTGCTATTCCACTAGCTGCTGTTGGACGTGACGAGCCTGAATAGTGCCGAGTTAAATACGACATTTTCAAGGTAGTGTAGCCGTTTTGTAGGTCAAACAAATAAATTCTTCGAATACCACGAAAAAATGGAATAAATATTGTGTAAGAACTTCCCGCACATTATTAGAAATGAAACCGATTTTGAGCGGAATTATATTGAGCGCTATATTTCGAGTGGGTTTTGGACGGGTCGTTCAAAACAAAACGGTTCCTGTAGCCTAGATACCGAAGACAGTAACAGCGCGCATCGCAGCTCTCCGCTCCGCAGGGATGCCTTGAGACGAGGGGCTCACCCTTGACCAACGCACTGACCGGTGCAATACGATATGATTGTAGAGTCTGGTCGCTAGGAAACGAGGTGATTATCAAACGTAAACAAGGATAGTTTTTCACTTTTGCTTGAAAGGTTCTATAAAGATGTCAAACATATTATCTATGGTATACAAAATAATGCGGCGCACAGGTGTTCATAAGTGAACACGCAAAGAGTTAAATTACAGTATAATGGGATTCAGATATCATTTCCCAAGCTTTCCTCACATAGCAACATACTCTAAATCATGCAATGTACATCTTACTTGCCTAGAGAGTATGTAATTCATTGTAATTTTACCGTCAACGTTTTCTCACTTTTTCAAGAAAAAAGCCGTTCGAATGAGGCATGTCTCTGAAATCCTCAATGTTACTGCGCCTATTCCCCACAGCCCGAATGTGTAGAGTTCAGGCTGTTAAGAGTGTCTACAGCTGTGTCACGGACTTCAAAGTACTAGTACTGTGCAAAGGCACTCAAATGCCCACAGCAAAAGCTCTACATTAATTTTGATGGCTAACTTCATGAATAGATGAAAAGCAGAGATGAACGTTGATAACTATTAGAACTCCTCTTGTTCTTACTAAGAGAGGGACGAAAATATTGTAAGAAGGAATAGAGTTCATCCATTGTGATTACAAGACAAACTCAGTTTCTTCTACATGAAATTATAATGTAGAAGTTGGGAGTGAAATTGGCCAAATTATGGCTGCCTGGATTACGAAAAGTGGATTAAGCGCCTTTTGGGTGAAAGCTGAAAATTCACATTGATTTTTTTTCTGTATTTCCATAAATAATTTAAAGCTAAAATTAAATGTTTTAGATAGACATGCTAGAGGTCTAAAGAACTCGCGAAAAAAATGCAACTTGGTGAAAATTGGATTTAGCGCCTTTTTGTTGCAAGCACTTCATTTGTAGAGATCCCTTTTTCTTACAGTAATGCTCGCCTGTGCGTGTAACCTGTCTGTGGATCCGAGAGTTACATCGTGTCTAGACGACTTGAAGTAGTCTAGACTCTAGACTGTCTGTGACCAGTCTGCATCTTCCGGAATAATTACAATTATTTAGTCTGGACACACTCTTACCTAATTCTCTTATATTATGTCTGAATATTGAAATAGTATGTCTATGTGAAGAATCTTATTAGAGAATTGTGATTGCGTAGCCTTTGTGCTAGGCTGAGATATCTGTTTCTTCATGATGAACCGATGCAACTACTACTACGAAGTCTGTACACGCAGACTACCCATTCTCCTCTCAGTCACAGTACGCATGGTAGTGGTGGCTATGCTGGTACGTGTAATGCTTTATGTATAATGTGTGGCTGTACATTCACATTCACTGGTTATGTATTGTATATGATGTAGGCCTATGTCAACAAAGTCGGGACAGCTGGGAGAACAAAATGGTGTGCCCGAAATATTGACACTATAGCGTGCTAGAATTCTCACGAAAATAATTTCATTTGAATCCTACCCTGATGCCTCTGAAGGGGGAGGGGAGTGGACGGGGGTGGGGTGGGGGGGGGGGGGGGGTGGGGGGCGGGCAGTCACAATTACTTGTAACAGAAATACCATTGTATTTACATAGGAAACTATACATGTACCTCTAACTTCACTGTTCCATTTCCTTGCTCCAAAAGTCGGCGTCAAAACACACGCGGTAAGTAAAGAAAACTTCCCGACAAGCTTATACCTTCTTCCAAGGTATTCGCACAACAGGGCAAAGCAACAAAGACCAACGTTCGCTCTTTCTCGAGTACAACTGATCTATTTCTAACTCACAACTCTTGTGTTCAATGAAAACAGAAGATCAATACGCCCGCGTGAAATAGAAATAAACACTACATGTGTATTTCTAATTGGTCTTTTCCCTTGGCAACTCACTTCAGGTTAAACTTGCACACGTCTCCACTTCACCGCTGCGTACTATGAAGGTGTGATGATAAACAAGGTCAGGTACATATTTTTGATGCATATGGGATTGTGGTGAGGGTATAGTTTCCTCGAACAACGAGCGAGCGGCTTCTATGCTGATGGGGGTAGCCTAGTATTTTACTACAGGAATTTGCAATATTTATGAAGACTGTGATCCGACATCGAGTTTGATTTCATTTGGGAGAGGTCACGTAGATCAATGTAGATGGAGGAGTAGTTTCGCACCAAGTTCAAAGGGGGTCACGGAGCCGTGGAATGGCTACAACGTGCTGGGAGGAGGGGAGGAGCTGGGAGGTGGGGACTGAACAGAAGTTGGAACGAGAAATAGAGATGGGGACGGGGATGTTGAGAGCAACAGAGGGAGGGAGAGATTGGGTGCGAGAGATAGAATGAGTGAGATGGAGAGAGAGAGAGAGAGAGAGAGAGAGAGAGAGGGGGGGGGGTGGGGGTGTGTGGACCCCAAAAGTAAGGGTGGACAGAGAAATGGAGGCGGGGAAGTTTGAGAGCAGTAGAGGAAGGGAGAGGGAGAGAGGTGGTGTGTGTGTGTGTGTGTGTGTGTGTGTGAGAGAGAGAGAGAGAGAGAGAGAGAAAGAAAGAGAGAGAGATAGAGAATGAGAGAGAGAGAGAGAGAGAGAGGGAGAGAGAGAGAGAGGGAGAGAGAGAGAGAGAGAGAGAGAGAGAGAGATGGAGAAAGAGATGGGGAGAGAGGGGTACATTTTGAGATACTTATCGAATGAGTCATCGTTATTTTTCAACCAATTTATGATTGGCTTGTCATAGAGTATAATTATGATCGAGGGGGTAAATTCGCAAAACCAAAGTTCGAGTCAGGTGGATGCGTGACTCGTGTAAAGGTATTTTGAATGAGTCATCCGTTATAACTAATTGTTAAATGTTAGTATTTTTTCCAGCATGATTTATCGTAAGATAATGAACGAGGACGCTGGGACGTGCTACTAAACGAGTGGTCATTTCCCTTTCCACACGTATACTCATTGAATGCCACTGTGACATATGATTTAAGTATTATGTTGAAAGAGCGAAATTGCATACACTGTGTTCTGAAGATCGTAAAGATGAATTAACCACCTAGAAGAACGTAACAGTCGCATACTGACATTTTACAGGCATGCAGAGCGAAAGATGTATCAATAACAGATTGGATAGACAGACGAATGGGGATAACTAACAATTACAATTCTCGTCTCAACCCTCGTCTTTGAATCCAAGTCTAGTCTTCCTAAAACCCCCAAATAAACAAGAACAACACACTTTAAAAAGGATCGTTTATAAGCATAAAATACCAGAAACTTAAACCGCCATGGCAGTGACGAAACTATGGAGCTATGATGCTATCATAGCTCTATGGTGAAATGTTAGAAATATCCTATATCGGTTTGTGACCCCAGTCAATTGGTAGACGGGGGCAACTGATGCATGCTGCGGGGAGCTTTCCTGGCTGCCAGACTGTTGAATATGTTTAATCCAAACTCTATAATTAACAGGTCTGAATGTAGTAGACTAATAATTGCCCAGTACTGACTGTACCGCGAGACAGCTCAGGCGAAGATAACAGTTAGCCTTGACAGTACCAGACCTAGTCAATATACGTGTATACTTGTGATATGTGTTATTAAAAATGGCACACAGACTGGAAACGAGGCTAGGAGCAAACTATCCAGTATCACTGGTTTCTCGTAAAAATTCTGAATATTTTCATGACAGTTCGAAATATGACCTAGCGTGTACTTTTTCTAGGATGATAACTTCTCACGGTACTAGTATTGGCAAGCATACCTCTTGTCCTCATAGGTTGAGTTGTCTCCGTGTATGGCAAGCTGTCAGTCCTCGTTTAAACAAACTACTGACCCTTCGCGAGGTCAGTTGCAGAGTTTACAGACAATCTGAAAGCTTGTCATGTAGGCGGAAATAAATATGATAAATCATAAAAAGCAGTGAATTGGTGATGGTTGTTGTCATGGTTGCGGTGCTGGTAGTGAAATTTGTTGAGAGCCTTGTCAGTAAGTCAGTCAGTCAGTCAGTCAGCCAGCGAACCCGAGTCAATATTGGCCCGTATTCACAACTATAACTTAACTTGATGCTAAAGCTGGACTTACTTTATAGGACGCCGAACAAAACAACATGATGCATTGTTATTGATTCAATATAAGTGTGAATTCGTCCTCGGAATCACTATGGTATATTGAGTTTGTCCACATGATAATTTCTGCGAATGGTTGAAATCACCCACTTTTGTGATTCTGTGTTTCAAAATCGACATGATTTTGCGACAGCATCAGATGATTTATTTTGCGCCAAAAGTAGTAGTAGTAGTGATAGTAGTAGTAGAAGTAGAAGAAGTAGTAGTAGAAGTACTTATACTAGTAGTAAAAGCAGTAATATTAATGGTTGGTTGTAGTAGTAGAAGTAGGAGTAGAAGAAGAAGAAGTAGTAGTAGTAGTAGTAATAGTAGTAGTAGTAGTAGTAGTAGTAGTAGTAGTAGTATGTAACATTTGTTTCACGAAGTGGAGAAAGTGGAAGCGAGAGAGATAATTTTTGAGGAGAGCAACAACATATCTCTTTCGCCCCATCTCTCTCCTCCTCCCCCTTCCTTCCTTTTCCCTTTTCCACTTCAACTCGTTTAACTCGATAATAGTTTCAGTATATCGAATTACTCCAAAAAGGTTTCGATAGTGACTGTGACTGAATTTGCTCATGATAATCTAAATTCTAGCGTATCTCGACGCTTCTCCTTGGGATAGTTATCCCCTAGGATAACTTCCCCTAGGACAGCTTCCTCCAAAACAGTTACCCCGACAGTTACCCCCCAAATGTACGCAACCAACAGGCATGACAGGATGCTAATACTAGGATAACACATTTCACTACGGTCCTTGATTATCCTTACTATTGTTTGCTCCTCATCTTCCTTCTCATCCCCTAATCTCCTAATTCTACATGTTAGATACTACTCTTCTACTCGTCTGTATGAAGGGATAATGATGTTATCTTCTCGACCATTCGTCTGCCAAGATATGCACTGTTACCATGGTTACTTGTTAAGTTTACACAAAATAAGTAATACCCATAAATCGTATACGGCACTGAAGGGGATGAATCTCATATTTGTCATGTTGGTCTAAATAAAACAATTCACACTGCGTATTTATCATTTATTATGTGTATGTATCATATTTTCGAGCCCCTTTTGATGACGTTATTGAGCAACGCTTTGTACAAAGCTTTTCGACGAAAGGTCGCGCAAGGCTAACCGCTATCACAGCGGGATAGACCGGGCGCGCACCCATTCATGCTATCTGTCTAAATTGGAGACCCGTCTAGACCGTGGTTTGTAATTCCACACACTAGATAAACAACATAGAAACTATAAATGGGGTTGAAAGGAACTATTGTCCCTTTATCACTGACCATTGCCTGATTTGACGCTGGTGCCATTCTTAACTGTGTGTTTAGTAAATCGAGGTACAGGGTACCGCTTCTATAGCTAAACCAAGCGTGCTTGATAATTAACCACTTCCCAAAATGATAATAAAAAGCGTGTGAAAACAGAAGAGGGGGGCTTTCTGAACAAAATAAAGGTACATGTAGGTGTATAAAAGGACAAACAGTAACAAAACATCCCTCAGCAAAAAAATGTCAACATCCGCAACTTTGTTAGGATTTGAAAAGGCCGCTATTCTTTGTGCGTGTTATCTATGTTTATTAGCGCGGGCGAGCGTGAGACAGAAGGAAGTGAGTTATTATTCACGAATTGTTGGTGTTTATCCTCTGTTTATGGATTACATGTATTTAGTACGTCGTGGCTGCATTATTGATTTACATGTACGCGCGAAGCAGTGAAGGCCTTTGTTTGCAGATTGCGCTCGTCCGGAGGGTTGTATCAACTAGGCTTGTAGATGGATAAAACTTGGTAAACATTTAAACAGTGTTATTTCTCTGTGCTTTCGTGTGCAACACATTGATGAGAGAGACGTCTAAAATACGAAAACATTGATGGATGCATGTACAATATACGCACAAAGCAGTAATGTGCTTTGTTTTCAGATTTAACCATGCTTTAGTGAGTCGAAGCGGGCATCTATCCGGAGTGAATGGCTGTTTCAACTACATGTATAGATAACAAAAAATAGTGAAGATGAAACACTGTTGATTTTTTTCCTCGCTTGCGTTTACAATGCATCGATAAGAGAGGTAGCTAAAACGCCCCCCCCCCCAAACCCCCCCCCCCCCCCCATAACAACAACAAAACAATGGACGCGTGTAAAACGGATTATCTTACTCAGAATTGAAGGGCTGTGTTTGCAGATTTAGCCATGCTTTAGGGAGATGAAGTGCACATCAATGTAAAGTAAATGGCTATGTCAACTAAAGACTGATAAAACTTGGTGAATACTGAACAAATTAAATTTTATCTGTGCTTTCATGTGCAATACATCGATAAGACAGACGGATAAAATACGTGGCTTATGCACTCATGCTGCAACGTAAAGGTTACGGTGTACAAATTGAAGTCACGGGGTCGCTTAGGACGTGGACTGTGCGAACTGCCTATAATCTCAATTCGAATATAGACAGGTATTTTAAGAATATCGATTGTACTTTTGTAGGCGAAAAACGACATTATTTCTATTTACATGTGTCAGTCAATAATACCGCATCTTTTCCCAGACGAAAAGCTGCTCTATGAGTTCAGTGGGTATTACTGGTGCTTAACGGGCATATACTGTACTGGGAAGACAAAAAAGCCTTCAAAAGGTGATCGTGAGCAATCTTCTTGCTAATTGTCTTAAATCCGTGTATTGTCCATTTTAGAAACTTGCTGAAAGTTATTTTCCCTCAAATGATCCACATTTGGAGTAATTAATGATTAAAGATTAAATAAGAAAATGGTCGGGCCGAACATTTTGAGGATTTGTGATTTGATGACTAATCACTCCAAATGTGGATCATTTGAGGGTAAATAACTTTCAGAAAGTTTCTAAAATAGACAATACATGAATTTAAGACCATTGGCAAGAAGATTGCTCACGAACACCTTTTGAAGGCTTTTTTGTCTTCCCATTACAGTATATGCTCTTTAAAGTGCATAAAAAGCATTAAAAAAAGGAAGAGTTAAAGAGGAAGTAGGAAGTTTGAGGAAGTGGAAGGAAGCGTAAACTTTGGTTCCCGCTGTAAGAACAAAACACTATTGCAAAGAGGAATGATAGTACATGTATTGTAGACATCCGGCGTGCCCGTGTTTGTATATTGCATTGCAGCCGAGTTTCCGGTGACAATGTGTTCATTGAATGTGAGCTGATGAAGAAGGCCGAATGTCATGATTTTGGTGACGGGAATAACGCGAAAGGCTTGGCTGTGTTAGTGACATGTCAAGCCAGAAAACAAAGAAAATTCGTTATGCAATGACCAGCATCTCCATCACAGGTCATATTTTGTTTGTAATACCATGTTTACTGCACATTGTTATGATCCCGGTGATTAAGTCGCCCCCCCCCCCCCCATTTTCTCTGTATAATACACTATTATGTTCGCATCACACTAAATTTGATGTGGCATGTATAGGCTATTAAAACATCTGATGATATGTCATTTCTTGTGATGTAGAACTGCAAAGGCTGCTCATCGCTACGCCGAAATTTATTGTTGTTATTGACATTTGCCTCCGTCACCTTTATAAGGCACCTTAATTTATATTCACCATGTTTCTGAGTGTTATTTTTAAGCTTCCCGATGTCAACCATTTTTAGTTATTTAAGATTTAGTCAGTATACGCCATGGGCTGTGTCATATACAACACAAGTTACCCGCTTTTGCACGTAATGTCTCAACTTGTGAGGGTTACTAACCCTTTCAACACATCAGTATCTCGGCCTATCATTTTAATGACCACCTTATCTTTTTAACAGCGCCTCGTAAATAATTACTTCCTCGAGTTTGTGATAACAAAAGCGGTTGTCGTATCCGTAGGCCTGTGTGCTGGTATTTTGGAGGGCTAATTAACACGAAAAGTACACATCGTGTATGTGCATATGTGGACACCTTACTTTAAGCCTGAGGTCAATACGATATTAACTCTTGACTTGGGTTAATGATATCTGGAATTGTGCGTGCGTGATGCACGATTTATAATCCGTGCAGAACGTGAGCAGACGACCGACGCACGCAGTCCGAGAATTTATCACGCGTGCGCGTCGTAAGAACAAGTACAGTAGTAGTTCATTCATTCTGAGTACTTGTGCAGTTGTGGGGAAGAACTTCGCTGCTTGGGTGTTAGGGCATAGCCCATCATCTTTAATGTGTTCAGCGATTTAACATACTATTTGAAGTTTTCCTTTACCGTACTTTTGGCATGTTATGTGAACATTTGGTGCTGCGAACAGACAGATATGTCGATTTAGTGCTGTGTATTTGTAGCCAGGGAGAGTTCGGGCAAAGTTACACAGGATAAGTGACTGTTTCCAACCCACTTGGCTACTGCACAATTCGGATGTACCACTCGGTCGGAACTGAAGTAAACGCTCTTCGAATTAGCGGGTAAGTACCAGTAGGCGAATGATTCATGGCGAGTTCTGTTGATTTAACAGTAGGATGTCTGACTGCCATCGGAAGAACTAGGCTAATTTACAGTGACCGACAGGTTGGGTAGATTTCCTGCACATAACGGCTCGACAGTGGTACACTAGCACATGTATACCATGAACCCTATACTGAGTGAATCCAGATGTTGTCACTCCAAACGTGAACGTCAGTATATAGCATAATTGCCGCTCTATTCTTTGAAATGCATTTTTAGGTAATGTTCTTCGTGTTGTTTTTCTCCACATCTGGAAAAGAATGTAACCTACGCTCTTTGTCTTTGTCTAATCGGACGTATGATAAATGTTCCTTTTGGAACACTCCCGTTATATTTATTAGGTGATTCGTACGTACACAAAATCTTGCGGCTCAAAAGTTATATGTATATTTTTACACTAAGAGTGTTAGTAAGCCACATTCGTTTCGCTTTACTCTGTTCATCAATCTCACATTCTTACATCCTCATTAAAAATATACCGAAACATTATCGCTTTGAATCTGACCGGGTTACCGTGGTTACAGTACACATATTTCCCCTTTTACACATCCCGTTGAGCGTGTTCCCATCTTCAGTGTCGAGTATGGATTACCAAGAGGACCCGTCAATCAAACGATTTGCAGCGGCCACCCTTTGATTGGTGAACGATGGGAAGTTAAGTGGAAAGTTAAGAAGGTCATGCACTCTTCTTTCCCTCCCTGCGGATATCTGTCCCTCAGGGATGATGCCGTCAGACCAATGAACCCGCCCTTGGTGTTTCTTCCTTCTTGGGCACTTCTCCTCTTTTCGGAGTGTTTCGACAGGCCAAGCCTCTCTGCACTACATAAATCCTTGTTTCGAGACTGTTCGATGTTAATCTGAAATATGATGTGTAAATGAGGATATACTGAAGTACCTACAAGACTCCTCCTTTTCGCCGGGAATAGGATGTCAGTTTTTCCCCAACGCAACGAAATATTATTTGCATGCGTCAAATTACTTATTCCCCAATGAGGAGCGGTGGGCGTCTAGATTCCAATTCGTCGATCCTCACCAACCCCTCACCAACCGCCGCGTTTACGAACATGGCAAATGATGGGGAGATAATCTAGCAAGAATGAGGGTGAGATATGAAGCGGAGATGGTGAGAGAGAGAGAGAGAGAGAGAGAGAGAGAGATGGGGAAAAAAGGGGGGGGGGAAGGGGGGGGGGGTGTATTCTTAGGAAGATTACGTGGGAAGGCGGGGGGGGGGGGGGGGGGGTGTGAACGACCCGGGGACCTCCCTGGAACGACGTAGGGTAGTGCCATTTAAAACGAGGCGCGGGCGTGGACAGTACTGTTATCTCGCGTATAATTGACCATGACAATGAACACTCACGACAAACTGATAAAGGAAGCGCAATAATTTTCCCATGATTTCAAGCAATAGTGACATGTTACGACCGAAATATTTGCCTCGTCCCAGATGACGGGCGTTACTTCTTCACAGGGCTGCACCTAGTTGCCCGATCCCGTAAGCATTTAACTCCCAGGGTACCATACAAAAATAAACTCTGTTAGTTGTACGTATTACTATTGCAAAAGTGTGCACGCAATTCTTAAAGAGTTAACATACAGGCAAGAGTTCAATCCAGTCGATGGGCGAGGCTCTCTATACAAGTAACACTAATCATTGACGAGTGACGATACTACACTGGGACATGTAATTATATCTGTGAATTATTTCTCTCTGTAGAAGTCTTTTCTGAAATCTCCATTTGAGGGTTGTTCCTAGGGAGGCGACTGATTTCAGTGGTGGATATACTTTTGGGAATATTTTCGTTATGTGAGTGCAGGATTGGTCCAATCAAGGAAACATGAAGCGTAGTTGCCAATGCTACTCATCATATATCCTTGGTACGATTAAAACGTGATTTACATAACTTCCGAAGACTAATATGTCATGAGAAATATGCCACTTGTGTACGTTTGTGAAAATGCTTCATTTTTCTAAACTCCTTCTTATATTCAAAGCAGAGTGTCCATACATTTATTTCTGATATTCGATAATATAATCTGCACAAGCACCTACATGTTATACGACATGATATATAATCCGTGATAAAAGCAGTTTTTCCTCCTAAAAAACACTAAAAAGTTTTGGTGAAACATTTTGAAAATAATAAGATTGCAGGGTGACATGAAAAGTCGACCACAGACAACGAGATGCGATCAGCCGTACGACTTTGCGACTGGCTGAATCGCAGTTACCCGATCATTGGACTTGTGCTTAAAAGGTGACGTCACATTTCCAGGCGTGGAGCCCATACGACTCAAAATCGAGGCAAAATTGTGTCGTCTGCGGTGGCATTCAGCCGTACTCCTGCTTTTGACAAGCTCTTTTAGATAATAGATCTATCATTAACTTCCTCGCTTCACAGAATGGGCTTTTTTTACTATTAGGAATGATAATTTGCGGACGTTCGTCATGACAGTCTTCATTCTCGGCGCTCTCTCGCCCTGATTTTCTTGTTGGTGTCGGAATGGTCTGCGCCCCTTGCAATCTTCCCTTTCTCTGGCTGACCCGTCGTGCTCACCATGCTCATGGCCCGTCTTCATGGTCATAAGGGTGTTGAAACACCGTGGCCTGCTTGTATTGACGATTGAGTATGTGTGTGTGTGTTGTGGGAGTTTGGGGCGGGGGGGGGGGGGGGAGTCGTCGATCGGTATGGTTGAAGGGGCGACGGAAATTGTAAAGACTGTTGATTGTAAAAGCACCTCACTGTTTTTCTTCAAATCGTTGTAATGATAACCACTCTGTTTAATTTACTTTCCTCGAGTTATTGTCGTAAATATACCCACCCCTCCCACCTCTTCTAGTCCCTCGGGAGATTTATGCAGGGGTCGTAGCCCCGGGGAGGGACTTCAAGGATATTAGTAGTAATTACAAAGGGCGTACGATACTCGATAGGGAAGAACAGAGACGATGTGGCCAGGGCATTCAATTAACGAACTAATCATCATCCTGTCCGAAACGTAATGATTGACAAATGAAACGAAAATACCGGATAGTTCACGTATACGGGCTCACCATTAGCTACTTACTTAAATCGTACGATGATTCTGTAATCTGGGGTCCACGTTTTCGTGTCATTTGCATCTCACTTTGAAACTTCACTCGGTATATTCATCCTACGTAAGATGTATTTTTGTTCTTTAGTAATAATTATTACAAAAATAGTATGTGAGATTTCGAAATGAATCCTACTTCTAATCTTGCATCGCGTGCGTTCTTTGTGAAATAGGCTCTTAGGGGGATCCATCATTTACAGTTGTGCGCATGAGTATGAACATGTTACTCACGACTAACAACCGTGAAATTTGATTCTTGTGTTTAGCATAATTCCATGGAAAAGAGGAAATATAATAATGATGCAAATTCATGTCACCTCGAAGCATTTTACGCCCAAAGAAATGTCCATAGGCTACTCTGACACAGACACACTTTATCTTTTGCGCACATTTATTATCAAAGTGCCAAGAGAGTGGAATAATTTGGGCGGAGGGGATAAAACTAGTTAGTGCGTCTAGTATGGGGGAGATACACCCATGTCGGAAACAATTAGATCCACCATTCCTCACCGAAGCTGCTTCTTACAGTGTCAGTAAGCCTCCGTCATTGCGTGTCCTACACTGAAGCACCGTGCTCAGAGTAACCAGTCACCACCGTGTAAGGTGCTAATGGGAACAGATCTACGATAATCACCTTGATTTATTCATTTTTCATTTCACTTTCCAATCATGTAATAAAGTAACCCACCATACTGTATCAAAATAAATACCAAGTCCCACGCGGTCAGCCAAGTCTATAGGACCACGGATCGTGTCATACAAGCTGTATAGGACGAATGAAGGTTGGCCATGAAGATGCCCACGTCTAGTGCTTACTAATGTTCCGCATTCATAATTTCCTTTTTTAGACTTCTTTTGATTTTCCTGAAACGTCAAACTGTTGATAGAATTACTTCCTGTCGTGGTAAAGATTATCACATTAAAGAACAGAGAATAGTAACATGTACA
>OZ022581.1:1623064-1640564 GCA_963669155.1 Arbacia lixula | reverse complement strand
GACCATTCGTGTGCCAAAATATGCACTGGTACTTGTTAGTGTCACACAAAGTAATACCCATAAATCGTATACGGCACTGAAGGGGGTTAATCTCATAATTTGTCATGTTGGTCTAAAAAAACCATTCACACTGCGCTATTTATCATTTATATGTGTACATATCATATTTTCGAGCCCCTTTTGATGACGTTATTGAGCAACGCTTTGTCCAAAGCTTTTCGCCGAAAGGTCGCTCAAGGCTAACCGCTATCACAGCGGGCTAGTCCGGGCACGCACCCATTCATGCTATCTGTCTAAATTGGAGACCCGTCTAGACCGTGGTTTGTACTTCCACACACTAGATAAACAACATAGAAACTTTAAATGGGGTTGAAAGGAACAATTGTCCCTTTATCACTGACCATTGCCTGATTTGACGCTGGTGCCATTCTTAACTATGTGTTTAGTAAATCGAGGCACAGGGTACCGCTTCTATAGCTAAACCAAGCGTGCTTGATAATTAACCACTTCCCAAAATGATAATAAAAAGCGTGTGAAAACAGAGGAGGGGGGATTTCTGAACAAAATAAAGGTTCGTGTAGGTGTATAAAAGGACAAACAGCAACAAAACATCCCTCAGCAAAAAATGTCAACATCCGCAACTTTGTTAGGATTTGAAAAGGCCGCTATTCTTTGTGCGTGTTATCTATGTTTATTAGCGCGGGCGAGCGTGAGACAGAAGGAAGTGAGTTATTGTTCACGATTTGTTGGTGTTTATCCTCTGTTTATGGATTACATGTATTTAGTACGTCGTGGCTGCATTATTGATTTACATGTACTCACGAAGCAGTGAAGGGTTTTGTTTGCAGATTTAATCGTGCATTAGTGAGACGGCGCTCGTCCGGAGGGTTGTATCAACTAGGCTTGTAGATTAATACAACTTGGTGAACATTTAAAGACAGCCAGTCCCTTTTTCAGATCACCACAAAACCATGGAAACATTGGCAAAACATATAGAGAAGTGTTAGCAAGCTCTATATTCACAATTTGAAACTGATACGTAGTGTAAAATTCAAATAATGCACGTAAACAACGTTTGATTAATAGTCTTTACCTCAGGCTCTTAGCAGTTTGTGTTGAAATATCTGCTTTATTGATTAATCTGTTTATTAAATTATAAAACGCATTATGAAAAAAATTGTTCTATGGAAGGAATCATCTCCAAAGTTTGGTAGTTACTCATAAAATTAGGATTTCACACACGCATAATAAACACATAGATACTGTAACAAAGACTAATACTTTTTTCGTGGTACGAAAAAAGTCGGTTTGAAATTTAACGGCTGAAATTTTTTACATATACAGAAAGCTTCAACATCCTACACTCTTAGAAATGGTCTTGAATCACACTTTCTTCAATTTACGATCGTGATAGACGATTTCAAATTTTAAGCTTGCAAAAGGGACCTACAATCTTTAACGGTGATAATTCTCTTTGCTTTCGTGTGCAACACATTGATGAGAGAGACGACGAAAAATACGAAAACATTGACGGATGCGTGTACAATAACGCACAAAGCAGTGATGTGCTTTGTTTTCAGATTTAACCATGCTTTAGTGAGTCGAAGCGCACATCAATCCGGAGTGAATGGCTGTTTCAACTACATGTATAGATAAAAAAAATAGTGAAGATTAAACACTGTTGATTTTTTCCTTGCTTGCGTTTACAATGCATCGATAAGAGAGGCAGGTAAAACGCTCCCCCCCCCAAAAAAAAAACAACAACACACACACACACAACAACAACAAAACAATGGACGCGTGTAAAATGGATTATCTTACTCAGTAGCGAAGGGCTGTGTTTGCAGATTTAGCCATGGTTTAGGGAGATGAAGTGCACAGTATAAAGTAAATGGCTACGTCAACTAAAGATTGATAAAACTTGGTTAATACTGAACAAATTAAATTTTATCTGTGCTTTCATGTGCAATACATCGATAAGACAGACGGATAAAATACGTGGCTCATGCACTCACGCTGCAACGTAAAGGTTACGGTGTGCAATTTGAAGTCATGGTGTCGCTCAGGACGTGGACTGTGGGAATTGCCTATATGTCTCAACGCGAGTATAGACAGGTATTTTAAGAATAGCGATTGTACTTTTGTAGGCGAAAAACAACATATTTCTATTTACATGTGTCAGTCAATAATACCGCATCTTTTCCCAGACGAAAAGCTGCTCTATGAGTTCAGTGCGTATTACTGGTGCTTAAAGTGCATAAAAAGCATTAAAAAAAAGAAGAGTTTAATAGCTCTCAAAGAGGAAGTAGGAAATGTGAGGAAGTGGAAATAGGCGTAAAGTTCGGTTCCCGCTATAAGAACAAAACACTATTGCAAAGAGACATCCGGTGTGCCCGTATTTATAAGAGGCATTGCAGCCGAGTTTCCGGTGACAATGTGATCATTGAATGTGAGCTGATGAAGAAGGCCGAATGTCATGATTTTGGTGACGGGAATAACGCGAAAGGCTTGGCTGTGTTAGTGACATGTCAAGCCAGAAGACAACGAACACTCGTTTTGCAATGTGCAATGACCAGCATCTCCATCCAGTCATATTTTGTTTGTAATACCCGTTTACTGCACATTGTGATGATCCCGTTGATTAAGCCCCCCCCCCCCCCATCTTCTCCGTATTAATACACTATAATGTTCGCATCACACTAAATTCGATGTGGCATGTATAGGCTATTAGCATCTGATGATATGTGATTTGTTGTGATGTAGAAGTGCAAAGGCTGCTCATCGCTACGCCGAAATTTATTGTTGTTATTGCCTCCGTCACCTTAATAAGGCACCTTGATTTATATACACCATGTTCCTGAGTGTTATTTTTAAGCTTCCCGATGTTAACCATTTCTAGTTATTTAAGCTTTAGTCAATATAGGTAATGGCTGTGTCATATACCACACAAGTTACCCGCTTTTGCAGGTAATGTCTCAACTTGTTAGGGTTACTAACCTGTTCAACACTTCAGTATCTCGGCTTATCATTTTAATGACCACCTTATCTTTTTAACAGCGCCTCGTAAATAATTACTTCCTCGAGTTTGTGATAACAAAAGCAGTTTCCGTAGGCCTATGTGCTGGTATTTTGGAGGGCTAATTAACACGAAAAGTACACGTCGTGTATGTGCATATGTGGACACCTTACTTAAGCCTGAGATCAATACGATATGAACTCTTGGCTTGGGTTAATGATATCTGTAATATTGTGCGTGCGTGATGCACGATTTATAATCCGTGCAGAACGCGAGCAGACGACCGACGCACGCAGTCCGAGAATTTATCACGCGTGCGCGTCGTAAGTAGAAGTGCAGTAGTAGCAAAGATGTTAGAGCGCATTCATTCTGAGTACTTTTGCAGTTGTGGGGAAGAACTTCACAGCTTGGGTGTTAGGGCATAGTCCATCGTCTTTAATGTGTTCAGCGATTTAACATACTATCTGGAGCTGTCCTTTACCGTACTTTTGGCATGTTATGTGAACATTTGGTGCTGCGAACAGACAGATAATGTCGATTTAATGCTCTGTATTTGTAGCCAGGAAGAGTTCGGGCAAAGTTACACAGGATAAGTGACTGTTTCCAACCCACTTGGCTACTGCACAATTCGGATGCACCACTCGGTCGGAACTGAAGTAAACGCTCTTCGAATTAGCGGGTAAGTACCAGTAGGCGAATGATTCATGGCGAGTTCTGTTGATTTAACAGTTGGATGTCGGACTGCCATCGGAAGAACTAGGCTAATTTACAGTGACCGACAGGTTGGGTAGATTTCCTGCACATAACGGCTCGACAGTGATACACTAGCACATGTATACCATGAACCCTACACCGAGTGAATCCAGATGTTGTCACTCCAAACGTGAACGTCAGTAGCATAATTGCCGCTCTATTCTTTGAAGTGTATTTTTAGGTAATGTTCTTCGTGTTGTTTTTCTCCACATGTGGAAAAGAATGTAACCTATGCTCTTTGTCTTTGTCTAATCTTTGTCTAAATGTTCCTTTTGTAACACTCCCGTTATATTTTTAAATTTGGTGATTCGTACATCTCGTACGTACACAAAATCTTGCGGCTCAAAAGTTGTATGTATATTATTAAGAGTGGTAGTAAGCCACTTTCGTTTGGCTTTACTCTGTTCATCAATCTCACATTCTTACATCCTCATTAAAAATAAACCGAAATATTATCGCTTTGAATCTGACCGGGTTACCGTGGTTACAGTACTTATACATATTTCCTTTTTTACACATCCCGTTGAGCTTGTTCCCATCTTCAGTGTCGAGTATGGATTACCAAGAGGACCCGTCAATCAAACGATTTGCAGCGGCCACCCTTTGATTGGTGAACGATGGGAAGTTAAGTGGAAAGTTAAGAAGGTCATGCACTCTTCTTTCCCTCCCTGCGGATATCTGTCCCTCAGGGATGATGCCGTCAGACCAATGAACCCGCCCTTGGTGTTCATTCCTTACTGGGATCTTCTCCTCTTTTCGGAGTGTTTCGACGGGCCAAGCCTCTCTGCAACTACGTAAATCCTTGTTTCTAGACTGTTCTATGTTAATCTGAAATATGATGTGTAAATGAGGATATACTGAAGTACCTACAAGACTCCTCCTTTTCGCCGGGAATAGGTTGTCAGTTTTTCCCCAACGCAACGAAATATTATTTGCATGCGTCAAATTACTTATTCCCCAATGAGGAGGGGTGGGCGTCTAGATTCCAATTCGTCGATCCTCACCAACCCCTCACCAACCGCCCGCGTTTATGAACATGGCAAATGATGGGGAGATAATCTAGCAAGAATAAGGGTGAGATATGAAGCGGAGATGGTGAGAGAGAGAGAGAGAGAGAGAGAGAGAGAGATGGAGGGAAAAAAAGGGGGGGGGGGGTGTATTCTTTGTAAGGATTACGTGGGAAGGCGGGGGTGAAGGACCAGGGACCTCCCTGGAACGACGTAGGGTAGTGCCATTTGAAACGAGGGCGCGGACGTGGACAGTTATCTCGCGTATAATTGACCATGACAATGAACACTCACGACAAACTGATAAAGGAAGCGGAATAATTGTCCATGATTTCAAGTAACAGTAGCCCCGTTCATATACCAAATACCGCTATTATTACCGATGCACATCGGTAAGCAAGTTTCCAGCGAGCCGCAAAAGCACCGTTCATATACACCCCCAAAAGCCGTAATGTTGCGGTGTTTTGAACAGCTGGACTCTCTCCAAACCAATGGTGACATGCTCCGCTCAGCCATACGAGCGGTAGGATTAGTGACCAACAGGCCAGAGCGCGATGCTAAAGGCGCAACATTTACGCCTATTTTGCGGACGCAGTTTATAAGATTCGCTTACCGCAATATTGCAGTATTATTACTAGGGTCTCGATCCGCGAAAAAGCCGCAAAATAAGCGCAAAAAAGGAGGAAGCAAATACCGCATTATTTGAGCGATTCCCGTTCATATACGCAGCTATCGGTAATGCATCGGCAAAATTGCCGCAAAATTGCCGCAAATTTTTCGCGGATAGGCGGTGTATATGAACGGGGTTAGTGACATGTTACGACCGAAATATTTGCCTCCTCCCAGATGACGGGCGTTACTTCTTCACAGGGCTGCACCCGAGTAGCCCGATCCCGTAAGCATTTAACTCCCAGGGTATCATACAAAAATAAACTATGTTAGTTGTACGTATTACTATTTCAAAAGTATGCACGCAATTCTTAAAGACTTAACATAAAGGCAAGAGTTCAATGCAGTCGATGGGCCGGGCTCTCTATAGTACAAGTAACCTGGTAACACTAATCATTGACGAGTGACGATAGTACATTGGGACATGTAATTATATCTGTGAGTTATTTCTCTCTGTAGAAGTCTTTTCTTTCTTTTGAGGGTTATTCCTAGGGAGGCCACTGAATGCAGTGGTGGATATACTTTTGGGAACATTTTCGTTTTTTGAGTGCAGGGTTGGTCCAATCAAGGAAACATGAAGCGGAGCTGCCAATGCTACGCTTCATAATATATACTTGGTACGATTAAAACGTGATTTACAAAACTTCCGAAGACTAATATGTCATGAGAAATATGCCACTGGTGTATTTAAGTGTACGTTTGTAAAAATGCTTCATTTTTCTAAACTTCTTCTTATACTCAAATCAAAGTGTCCATACATTTATTTCGGATATTAAATTATCTGCACAAGCACCTACACGTTATACGACATGATATATAATCCGTGATAAAAGCATTTTTTTCTCCTAGAAACCACTAAGAAGTTTTGGTGAAACATTTTGAAAATGATATGATTGAAGGGTGACATGAAAAGTCGACCACAGACAACGAGATGCGATCAGTCGTACGACTTTGCGACTGGCTGAATCGCAGTTACCCGATCATTGGACTTGTGCTAAAAGGTGACGTCACATTTCCAGGCGTGGGGCCCATACGACTCAAAATCGATACAAAATTGTGTCGTATGCGGTGGCATTTAGTCGTACTCCTGATTTTGACAAGCTCTTTTAGGTATCAGATCTATCATTAACTTCCTCGCTTCACAGAATGGGCTTATTTACTATTAGGAATAATAATTTGCGGACGTTCGTCATGACGGTCTTTATTCTCGGCGCTATCTCGCCCTGATTTTCTTGTTGGTGTCGGAATGGCTGCGCCCCTCGCATTCTGCCCTGTCTCTGGCTGACCCGTCGTGCTCACCATGCCCATGGCACGTCTTCATGGTCAAGAGAAGGGAAGAGGGCCGGATTGGATCGACGTTTACATTGGTTGCATAATTCAGAGCTTTGAAACATTTTCTTGACCGTACAATTAGGTATCTATATAGGGGTGTTGAAACACCGTGGCCTGCTTGTATTGACGATTGAGTATGTGTGTGTTGTGGGAGTTTGGGGGGGGGGGGGGGGGGGGAGTCGTAGATCGGTATGGTTGAAGGGGCGACGGAAATTGTAAAGACCGTTGATTGTAAAAGCACCTCACTATTTTTCTTCAAATCGTTGTAATGATAACCTCTCTGTTTAATTGACTTTCCTTGAGTTATTGTCGTAAATATACCCACCCCCTCCCACCTCTTCTATAGTCCTTAGGGAGACTTATGCAGGGGTCGTAGCCCCGGGGAGGGAATTCAAGGATATTAGTAGTAATTACAAAGGGCGGACGATACTCGATAGCATAGGGAAGAACAGAGACGTTGTGGCCAAGGCATTCAATTAACGAACTAATCATCATCCTGTCCCAAACGTAATGATTGACAAATGAAACGAAAATACCGGATAGTTCACATATGCGGGCTCACCTATACTTACTTAAATCGTACGATGATTCTGTCATCTGGGGTCCACGTTTTCGTGTCATTTACATCTCACTTTGAAACTTCATTCGGTATATTCATCGTAGGTAAGATGTGTTTTTGTTTTTTAGTCATAATTGTTACAAAAATACTATGTGAGATTTCGAAATGAATGCTACTTCTAATCTTGCATCGCGTGTGTTCGTTGTGAAATAGGCTCTTAGGGGGATCCATCATTTACAGTTGTGCGCATGAGTATGAACACGTTACTCACGACTAACAACCGTGAAATGCGATTCTTGTGTTTAGCATAATTTCATGGAAAAGAGGAAATGTAATAATGATGCAAATTCATGTCACCTCGAAGCATTTTACGCCCAAAGAAATGTCCATAGGCTACTCTTACACAGACACACTTGATCTTTTGCGCATATTTATTATCAAAGTGCCAAGAAAGTGGATAATTTGGGCGGAGGAGATACAACTAGTTAGTGCGTCTAGTATGGGGGAGATACACTCATGTCGGAAACAATTAGATCCACCATTCCTCACCGAAGCTGCTTCTTACAGTGTCAGTACGCCCCCGTCGGAGCGTGTCCTGCACTAAATCACTTTGCTCAAAGTAACCAGCGTGTAAGGTATTAAAGGTAATATCAAATCTGTGATAATCACCTGGATTTATTCATTTTTCATTGCACTTGACAATCATGTAACAAAGTAACCCACCATACAAGCCCCACGCGGTCAGCCAAGTCCAAAGGACCACGGATCGTGTCATACAAGCTGTATAGGACGAATGAGGGCTGCCCATGAAGATGCCCACCTCTAGTGCTTACGAATGTTTCGGATTCATAATTTCCTTTTTTAGACTTCTTTTGATTTCCTGAATTAAACGTTCGTCAATCTGCTTCAGTGTTTTTTCTTTGGGCTTCGAATAGAACCCAACCAATCTGAATATTAGGGTTTGGGCCTCGTTGCATGTTTCATCACGTTCTTCGCCCTCATCACGTACATTGCGGTATGGTGTCCTGCAGGGAGCTGTATGTATTTGTGCGGCAATGGATGTTGGTAACATGCCCGATGTGTCTATAGGTATTTACTGTAGATCATGCTTCCTCACGATGCACAACCTGCAACCACAGCTACGTCCGGATGCTAAGCCTAGTGCCACGACTTCCCTTGGTCAAGACCGAGGACGGAATTATGCTTAGTCTTTGTGTCCAGACGGAATTGTAAAAGTTCTGCTTACGACAAGTATGTGTCCATACCCGCCGTGTGTCTAAACATTCTACCGCCTGGAACGTAGGCTAGATTGGATGAGGCACCCGCCTTCCCCGATGTGTCACCATGGTCACATACATTCTGATGTCGATCGGCATCTAAATCGCGATGCGGGACGCTTTCGTCGGATGTTTTCATTATGATATCAACTTTCTCCTACTTTATTTTAAGTGGTTCAGCCTCCATCATAGCCTAGCTTAGAGGCTGTTGGATATGTTTCTTTGTGACGCACTAGACCATTTTCGTTCTGTATGCACATTTCATGCACGTCTAAATTATTAAATTACTGTAACCCCAAAACTTGTCTGAGGTTTGTCGAGTAGCAGCAAAAGATTCAGAGTGGTGCATTCCACCAGTTGATACTGAATTACTCCATGCAGGAGAATGCTTTAACTGTTACCCAGTTGTGGAGAAAGTTGTGAATACATTACGAAAAGGTCTTCGTATGCATATTATGCGTCGGCAGGATGTCTGGGACACACACTGTGCATTCATCTTCCATCTGCGAATCCCTCAATTCCCTCCTTAACCCTCGTGCTACCGAGACGTGAAGAGACCATTGATTGATAACACAGTGAATGAGCCCATGGTAATGAGAGGGTTAACCCTCTTAGTATCTAGGCATGAAGTGACCATTGATTTATAACACAGTGAATGAGCCCATGGTAATGAGAGGGTTAACCCTCTTGGTACCAAGGCATAAAGAGACCATTGATTTATAACACAGTGAATGAGCCCATGGTAATGAGAGGGTTAACCCTCTTGGTACCAAGGCATGAAAAGACCATTGATTTACAACACAGTGAATGAGCCTATGGTAGTGAGAGGGTTAACCCTCTTGGTACCAAGGCATGAAAAGACCATTGATTTACAACACAGTGAATGAGCCTATGGTAGTGAGAGGGTTAACCCTCTTGGTACCAAGGCATGAAAAGACCATTGATTTACAACACAGTGAATGTGCCCATGGTTATTAGAGGGTTAACACTCTTGGTACCAAGGCATGAAGAGACCATTGGGTTATAACACAGTGAATGAGCCCATGGTAATGAGAGGGTTAATGCGCATAGCCTATGAGCCCGGCTACGTACGTTCATAGCTGTGGTTGCACCAGTGCATTGGAAAAAAAACACCACAGCCTAGACGCAAGGCTATTGCCATCACTGTTCTTCAGCAGACTACATCACTGATGCACCCATACAAGTGCAAGTTAGGCATTTCTGATCATGTTCATCCCAACTCTGTATGGACTGTGCTCACATATCTAGAATATATTACAATCACGTCTGTCAGGAGTTCCGCACGTCACATTTAATGGATTTTGAATTGATTTGAATTGCTCACAATTATCACAAGAGGTGCTGTAGATTAAGTTGCAGGATTTGCTTAATTACAATTAATTGATTGAATGGTGGTGTCCGTAAGTCTGGGCCTTTTTGCGGTATATATTGCGGTAGTTATTGAAAGCGTTTGCTTAACGATGTACATGTATTAAATATATATATATATATATATTGAAACCGACAAGAAGGAAAGGTGATGTTACCAATTTGATATATGAAACAAAATACGGTTGTCTGTTGAATCAAACATTTATTCATAAGCGAGCAATCGCTCTCCATTTAAGCCAATGTTCAATTAAATGATACTCTGTACATCTCTGTTGAAATGACTTTGATTATGCCCACTTTTCTTTCATTGGCAAATTGAACATGCAGAAGTTGATTGATTTAACCTTAAAACCCACCTCACATTTATCATTCCAACTCGATTTACTAATATCTAATTTCTATGCAGAGATCATCACAATAAGTTATAGATTTATACAATCTTTACAATATTTTTTTTTTCATTTATTTGTCTCCTTTAACTCCAGGAATCTGCTCAGAAGCGTTAAACACCGATCTGTTACCATGGTTCACCGGAAGCGAAAATGCTGCTTTTTCCTGCTCGTTGTGACGTTCTTCAGCGCATGCGCGATGCTATACCCCCATGAACTCATGAGGGCGGCCTTCACGGATTACGTGACGCACACGGACGGTGAGAAACGGCGGCTTCTGCAGCAGGACACCAAGCTCAAGGCCGTGCTTGCCTCGGAGAGCCGGGTGGCGAAGGCCGTCAATGACGCGAAGAGGAGCGAACGGGAGCGGGAGAAGTACCGCGTGCCGATATTTTGGGACGATGGTGAGTTTATGGAAGAAGATAGCGAGGATATCGCCCGAAGCAGAGAAACAGAGGTTGCGAGGGTGGCGACAACCATAGCGAAATCAGACGTGTCTAAGAAGGCAAGTAATTCTACGAGACCATCACTGGGGAAACAGACCCCTAAGGCGAATGTTGCCGCGAAACCAGGCCAGCAGGATGGTGCGCACAAGGGGACGGAGAAGCAGCGCACGATGGCTGTCCTGGATTACAAACTGTCGCAGTTCCAGACAGTCAAGTACAGCAACATGACAGAGCCTGCCAAGTCGCAGAGCGGGGAAAGTGACGGGGCGGAAGAGGCAACGAGCAGGATTCTTCCCGCGCATCTTCTGATCGTTACCCAACGAAGGTCCGGGTCTAGCTTCCTAGGTCAGATCTTTAACCAGAACCCATGGGTGTTTTTCCATTTCGAACCACTAAAACTGTTGGAAATCAAGAAGAATATATATCCCACTGCTTCGGCTCTTTTGGAAAATTTATTAAAATGTCAGTTTGATAGAACTCCGTATCTCATGGATTTGTATAACAATGAAACATTGCATCGCTTGTCTAGCCAAGTGCTATGTTCGCCTCCGTTGTGTACGACTAATGTAGAATATAACAAGATGGATAAGACTGATATGGCCAAACAGTGTGGGAGGCTAGATACGGAGGCCGTGAAGGCTGTGTGTAATGTTTATCCGCATAAAGTAGTGAAACTCATACGACTGTACAGCGTCGAGTCGCTGCAGCCATTATTGAAGGACAGCGACCTCAACGTTAAGATCATTCACCTACTGCGGGATCCGCGCGGGACTCTTTCCTCCAGGGCGCATGAGCATAAGGACAGCGCGCGGTCGCTGACCCCCGGGAAGAGGCTGGACCGAGACGCCGCCTACGTTTGCAGAAGGATGCGGCATAACTTCAAGTTCGTGCGCGAGCACCAGGAGTTCCTGAAGGACCGCTACCTCAGGGTCCGATACGAGGATATCGCCGCGGACCCCACGGGCTGGACCAGGGCGCTGTACCGGTTCGCGGGGATGGGCGACGTCCCCGTCAACGTGTTCTCGTGGATCCAGGAGAACACGCAGGCGAGCACAAAGCGTGACACGGAGGACACGTACTCCACCCACAGGAACTCCTCAGCTACTGCGCAGGCGTGGAGGCATCACACGGACTTCTCCGTTGTCAAGGGGATCCAGAGCTTTTGTCAAGATGTCCTCCAAGAAGCGGGTTACGTCGCGGTCAAAAATGAAAAAGACCTACACAGAGACGACCTTAACCTTGTCGCCCCAGTTACGTGAAGTATACTAAACTTAATGGTAGAACGCAAAGGCAATAAATCAGTGGCATTATTCCCATTGCAGCTTTCTTTGGCGCAGTCATGCAGTAGTGCATTTCGGTCGCGATGTTAGCGTGTCACCATTGCGCTGTTTCGGTCACACTGCGTACCTTTATGATGATACTAACTTCTGTCAGTCCATATTGTCTGGTCTTGGCCATGTTGCATATATGTTTTAATTATGTTTTCAACTATTGTAACTTACTATTGATGGTATCTACCATAGCAACAGCGGTAAAACTTAAAGCCCATTGGCTGCTTCCATGCATGGTAGTTACCATTGGCGGTAAGTTACAGTATTTCAAAGTTTTATCCAACAGGCTCCTGGTCAGTGCGGTATACGCTGAAACTACCGTACATAATCCTTCAGTGTGTGTGATAGTTGTTACTGGTTGTAGGGAGTTGCCTCGTGGCCATGTTACGTACTTTTTAGATGTTTTGTATAAGATTGCTTTGTTCATTCCCGGCCACGACCGCTCTTTTATATTATTCTACAAGATGCTGCACTTAACAGAGAATGCGGACTGAAGACTATGCAGGGTTTCTCGGGAGATGAAGATGCAAATTTTCCCACTTCTAGCTATGGCATCCCTGACGTAAAGTAGCTACATTTTCGCCTTCCTCTTCAATGTCTTCCCCTTCTTCTTTTCTTCATCCCCTTTCTTCGTATTTCCTGACTTTTTCAGTATCAGGCATTGCCTTTTCCTTTTTCTCTTCATATTCCGTGTCGTTCCCCTCCACCCCCTTCTCATCAATTTCCACTGCCATCACTTCAATATTCCATTTACCATGATAACCGTGGCGTTTGCCAGAAATCTCCTTTTAATCGCTATAGTAACCTGTGATTCCAGTTAAAAATGCACACACCAGTAGGACCATTAATTCTATAGTAGGCTAAGTGCCTCATCACGCTGTGAAAATCTGTTTCTCCTTTCCAACATAGGGAGAGAACGGAATCACTACTTAAGAAAGCTCAAAGCGATCTATGGTTAAGTCTACCATGATTATAGCACGTTTCAAAAGATGTTTCAACTCATCTCATGTAGTTTGGTAGTCATGGCTGTCTCACTTAAATCAATTCAGCATGGGAAACGGCTTACTATTGCCAGGGACGTCATGTCCCTGCTATTGCGATACAAAACTACTATCTGTGTCTGGTCAGGGACATGATATCATGTCCCTGGTCTGGTGGACGAAAATATCCAACAAGACAAGCGAGGTATCCTCTTTGTTCATCCTGTCATGTTTTATTACCATGGCTTATTCATCCATCCACAGTGTAGGTAAACACTCAAATGCATGATTTCTCCTTGAGGGTGACTTCGATGAAGACGTACAATGGATTCATAAATAGACAGCCTCGCTTTCATCTCCGAAGTAAAAGAGCTCCCGGTTGTTATGTTGTATATAAAGATGGTACATCTGTTTAGTGATGAATCAAAAGAATTGCAGCTGATGTTACATATTTTTTATCGAAGAGTTTGTTTTGTTAAACTTTTCCTTTCTTTCATATGTGCCTGTTTGATTAATCGAATATGATCCTCAATATCGAGGACTGGTAGTATAGTTGTTTGTAATTTATCAAATCGAGTGTCTTTTTGTACTGAATGTTTAGATATTTTAATGACTTTGTAACAAATGTATATGCATACTCTATGACAACTGATGATCGCTCGTGTTATTTATGTGGTATGTGGAATGAATATGTCTTATCTACATTGCCATGTGATCGACCAAACTCTTCCATCACTGCTGCGTCTTTGTGCTTTGTTTTTATGATCAGACAATTATTGATTTGTTTTTGCTTGATTTTTGTTCTCCCAGTCATTGTAACGCGCCTAACACTTTGTTGATTATCTGCATTTACTTCATTAGAGTCAGCATGTTTGCAGTGAAACCACTGTTTCGCCTCGTTCATTTGCAAAACAAAACAAAATTGAGTCATTGACTGTTACCATGGTTACAGTGCGCTCTTGATAAAGAGGGAATATCAATGGGCACTAAAAGCAAGGAACGGGGGTGTTTGTATTCTCATTTTATTATGTGATGAACTGTCATGAAACATTTATATTCCGTCCAGGGCCCGTCTTATAAAGGTATGCGATTGATCTACACCGATCGTAAGTCCAATCACCTATATGTAATGTACAGAGTTACGATTGATATCAATTGCAATTTCTTAAAGGCTAGGATGGGGACCAGGGGCCAGGGGCGCATAGGGACTTAAATTCATTTTTTGTGATATGCGCTATACAAGAATTGTTCATTATTATTATTATTATATTCATGAAAGCTCACTCGCCTAGTTGGTTACTACAATGCATGCATTTCGATGCACTTTAGCAACTAACTAGGCTAAGTAAGGTTTCATGAATATGGCCCCAGATTTTTAAAAATGGTTTCATTTTAGTTTTGATCCCTGGTGCTATTTATTCTTATCGTGATGTGATGTTCTGAAATGATTGATGAATATGTATACTCATGCTGCACATCGCCTCGTCATGGTTTTACATTTCTCTCTGGCATTGCGTTCATCTTTTGCATGTAATCAGAGTCAAATGTAAATCTGACATAAGGTGAGGCCAGGACATGGCATTGTATGTGGGTGTATCATGTTGCAACTGACCCATCGTATCTTCCCCTTTCGTGTTGATATATTGAAAATGTGTAATACAGGTATGTAACATTATGTCCTTGTCAAATTAGTCATCCAACAATTCAAAAGTTATTTCACTTTTCATTTATTTGTGCAGGTAAAATAGTTTGCTAGACTGGAGTTTGATCCATATTCCTTTTGTAGGTTCCCCTGGTATCATACACGTTTTGTGCAATATGTAAAAAAAAAAAAAAAGTAGAACTGTTACATCATGTACTGTATGCCAGCATACAGCTGGTAAAAGAAAGATGAGATGGCTATCTTTGAAAATGTATTGATTATATCACAACGGTATACATTCAGTACTTCCATTGCTTCCTAATTATTCATCGCTTTTTCATGTTTCCATATGACAGGTGTAACATATCAATCTATGTAAATACAATACTGAATAGACAATACTGTTATAAAACTCCATGTTGTCGTTTTAGTGTTGTTTAGTACATAAAGATCCTGATACTGACATAATAACATGCTAATATAATAACATAATGACATACTAACACCACTGCACTCAAAGTGACTCCATTTGACTAATGATAAATTTGTTGTCAGAATTGTAAGATATTGCTATTATGTAGGTAAATGGAATATAGGACTACTATCACCAAAAGTCCATGTCCATGTCCATGTGGTAAACAACCAACAACAACAAATCATTTTTTATGCATTATTTTAATCATTCGTCACATGTGATTTAACAAAAACAGGACCTATATATGTGGCATGCAATGGTGAACAGAAGCGTGAAACGTCAACGAAAAGGAACACACATTATGTTTCTTAACAGTTTGAGAGGGAATTAGTTATTTTGATGCATCAACAGGAAGTCAGACATGAAATATGCTAATCACATTATGGCAAAATTGGGACATAACAAAGTATGGTTCAATGTCGCCAACGCTGGATGTCACAAGCCTGTTCTCTTGTACCACAGATATGTTACTATAGCTTCTTGTTACAACCAGGCCGTGAGCGGTGTTGTGTAATTGGGGACCCCATAGTGGTGCCGATATCGGTAGTTTCTTGTGCATGTCTCCGCCATTAGGTGGCCGGTGGCAGTATGTTCCGGGTCGTCGGTCCGTCCGTCCGAATCTCGTTTTACGCGCGATAACTCAATAAACATTTGACCGAATTAATACAAATTGACGACATGTTATGACGGGAAAGTTATTTAGTCGATTTGGGGCGAGGTATGTTCAAGGTCAAGGTCGAGTCCTAAAAATGTAATTGTTGCCTAATTTAATACATGTCACGACAATAACGACAGTCAACAAATTGGGTCAGAAAGATCAAAGGTCAACATCAAATTTTTGTGTGTCAAGATACAAGTCCAGCAAATTTTATTTCGAAGGATTATGGCAGTACTTCATTAGTCGTAAATGAGGGCGGAGGCATAGCACGCAGTTGACTGCAATCCAGTTCATATACTTGTTCGTGTAGTCAAAATGCTGAATCACGAAAGTGCCTGAAATATAGTGATACATGGTCCAACGCCAAGTTCCAGTAGTCTTCAGTCAAAGACTACATTACGAGACTCTCCCGAAATTCGTTTTTTATTAGCGCCATGTTGCATATGTGTTACCATCAATGGTAACTACCATGTCAACAGGTGCAATAATGAGAACTCATTGGCTGTTGCCATGGTAGTTACCATTAATGGTAAGCTACAATAATTGAAAACCTACGTTTATATGCAACATGGCCCAGATCAGACTACAACCTCAAATTGCTTGTTATGTTCCTATCCCTGGGCCTGTAATTCTCATTTGAATTTAAGTTTTATTTAACCAGGGTAGTTATTTAAGTCACAAGTACTGCCCTTTCAATGAACTTTGGATTATTCTGGTTTGTGTTTGGACAGGTCGGTATTTCTTTGTGAGCTGCAATTACAACTAAGTCTGATCAAGAGACTAACCAATCCTATCCATTCCACATGGAAGGCGAACATCGTAGGGGGTATCTGTGTCCTATAGATGTCGGAATATATTGCGTGAGAAGTATACAATGGTCAACCTAGGAGCGATGTCAGCATGTTCATGTTCCTTTAAAACAAATATGAACACGCTATTTTACAAAAGGGAATTCGAGTACATGTGTACGCAAAATAAACCGATATCACTGTTGTCTTGTTTGCGAATACACTATGTGAAATATGTGTACTATTATTGTACTGAGCACGCGTTTTGATGCTCAGTAATAAGTGAGTTTTAATGATTATATTTTTGCATATCTCAGTATTTGTGTGATGTAGTAGTGTATATTACCTACATTTCGATTAACTGTAACATTAGAAATTATGTTACACATGAAACTTTTATATGAAAGACATTAAAGAATGAGCATGCATTCTTATTTACTGATATGATTATTTCAAGAAGCAATTGATATTTTTGTATAAATGCAAAAGTATTACATATTTTTTATTAACAGGTGCCTTCATTATCATTATCACAGGTTGAAATGCGTGCAAATTCCAGTAAAGTCAAACAAAAACAAACATAATACATGTATGCATGTGCTTGAGGCAAGCGACGTTACAAAATAAGTAATTTTAAATAAAAGTGTGAATCATGTGAAAAGATATATGTATTTTAGACTTTTCATGGCATAGTTTGATCCTCTTTTCATCATAATTTAATCCTTTTTAACTTCTTTTTAATTCTGTTAAAAGTTTGATACAGCTAACAGACTACCCGCGTACAGC
>OZ022581.1:1585564-1620564 GCA_963669155.1 Arbacia lixula | reverse complement strand
ATGGGTGGATGAATGGGTGGATGGATGGGTGGATGGATGGGTGGATGAATGGATGGTGGATGGATGGGTGGATAGATGGGTGGATGGATGGGTGGATGGATGGATGGATGGATCAATGGATGGGTGGATGGATGAATGGATGGTGGATGGATGGGTGGATAGATGGGTGGATGGATGGGTGGATGGATGGATGGATGGATGGATGGGTGAATCGACGGGTAGGTGGGTGGGTGGATGAATTGATGGTGGATGGATGGGTGGATAGATGGATGGATGGATGGATGGAATTATGAATTAATGGATGGGCGGATGGATGGATGGGTGGATGAGTGGATGTATGGGTGTATATTTGTAAATGAGTGGGTGGGTTGTCTATAAGAATAAGTTGAATGATCAAAATTTTAAAGTGAAGGAAACTAAAAATTATCAAATGTGAAAGATAAAAATGTAAAAGAACATTCTTGTGGAGGTATCGGGGATCGAACCAGAGGCCTCTCGCATGCAAAGAGAGCGCTCTACCACTGAGCTATACCCCCTTGATAATATTAGGTCGCCTTCAAACAAATCCGATCAAATACCATTATTCTTGGTACAAATTCTGAATGTTTATAATCATATTTCCATTGTTTTCTTTTCTTCAAATCTGTGATTATGGAACAACCAGCTTCCATTATCGCATAGTCGTGTGCGTATGAATTGATGGATGAATGGAAGTATTGACATATAGAGACATGGATGGATAGATGGATGGATATGTACGTGTGGGTGAATTGATTACTTAAACATACAAATAATGAACGTACAATTAATAAATTAATTGGTCGTTAGATGGCTCGATAAACTGATGGATACTTTAATGAAAGAGTGAAATATAGATAGATAAATATGCAAATAGATGGGAAGGTTTATGGATGAGTTGCATGTGTGGATACATTGATGGATAGATAAATATATGTATACAAATATACATTGATAGATAAATGAATCGATAGATATAAGTGTCTTTATAAATTGATGGATGGATGAATAAATCAATGGATCATTGAATGGTTGTTGGATGGATAGATTTGTGGATAGATAGATGGATGGACGGGTGGATTTTATGGACAGATCGATTATGTGGACAAACAGATAGTTCGACGAGATAATCACTTTATCAATTTATCTTGTCTTTATCAAGACAAGGTTAATCGTATAACAATAATAAATATTACTTCTACGACTACAGGATGTATAGATAGCCTCTGTATATACTTCGGAATTGTATTTACATGTACATTGCTTTGATTGCCGGACATACACAATCAAACACAGACCTGGGTTAGTATGACCTCTTGCTATTGCGTATGTTACTTGCATAGGTAAACAGATATATATTTGTAACTTGCAAAAAGTGCATACTCTGAACATAGATGAACATAATGAAATACCATGTACACAACGAAGTGTTCTTTTAAATCTGTATCTATCATGTCTCACCTCTCGCGTGATATTATTTTGTCAGCTAACGGAATTATTCAACTGAGAAAAACAATAACTCGAAAATAAAGGACTCATGACTTGTTGTTACATATTGGCAAAGACTTGTTGAAAATTGATGCTACGGGGAAAGTAGGGAGCATTATAGAATGTAATGATAGAGAGAAAACAAACGAATTATTAAAATATAGCCACACACAATGTAGAATGAGGAGAGATAGATAGAAAAAAAAAAGAATCTTGTGGAGGTATCGGGGATCGAACCCGAGGCCTCTCGCATGCAAAGCGAGCGCTCTACCACTGAGCTATACCCCCTTGATGACTGAGGAGCGATCACAAACCGCTTTTGTCAAACTTTTTCCTTGTTTAGTAATTAATCAAAGTTGTTTGTTTCTTTTTTCATAAGTGCTTTCATTTACATCGGGAAATATACTCACACTGCTGTGAATATAAACGCATAACACTCATGGAATACTCGGAATACTCGTGCAAACAGATGTAAGGACTATCACATTCTCCGAGCAGATTCAAACGAAAAAAAAACAATCAATGGCTGGTGTAAAAAATAATTAATGTAAATTCCTAACCCAGCCTGAGTAATTCTCTCCTTCTCCCATGTCTGTCTATGCAAACATGTACACTTTGCAAGAATCGCATTTTAAAACGTTGTTTGTCGACTAAAAATAAATTGATTTAATGACATTATGGCTTTATGCTTGCAGACGAGATGGGAATGGACCCAAGTCATGCAAATGGGCAATTGTTCTGTCAGATTTATCACCGTGTTCCTGTTTGACTGGGCGGAAAGATGTCCTCATATCACACTAGAGGGTGGGATGGACATGGCGCGAAGCAGATTTAGAAGTGTGTATATATATATATACACCGGCCGGAAGAAACAAGGCCTGTCTTTGTGCGTGTGGTTCATCTTCATCTTCGCCACTGCTCTCTGATTATTGGGCCTACGTGCAGCGATGCTCCTGCCAAATCGTTCACACTTTTCCCAAAATCGTGTTAGAAACGTGTACAGTCGTGCTTGTACATGCGGATACAAATTTTCTAAACAAATTAATATCATCCGTCATGGTTCTTGATCTCCGATTCATTTACAGCGTTGACTCATCGATACCTTGATTTGATTTCCGTGTTTATGATTTTCTTTCGTCGTTCTCTGCCTTTTTATTTTTAAAGTAGTGGATGTTATTCATTTCAATCTATTTTCATTTGTTAAACATTGTAAAATGGCTGTAATTCACCCCCATGCATTTTCCTTTCTATCCCAACATTCCGAGTCAGAAAATCGAGTAGCCTTGGGAGGATTTTCGTTAAATGAAAAAGTCATAGTTGATGATCTGCCCCCTCGTCGTTTGGTCAAAACAGATTGGAAAATCGGATTAAGTCGTAAACTCATTTTTTTTCTGGCTTCCCAGGCCTGTATATACACTCCAGCTCCAAGGAATTGGCATAGGGGAAGGGAAAGGGAAGAAAGGGAAGGAGCCTTAAACCTCTGTATATTTTGTCCAGTTCAGCATGAAACATGATGTTTTTTAGGTTAAAGCATAGTGTTTCATGCTGAACTTGATAAAATATGCCATTTCCTTTGAGCTGTAGTGTACCAACGCAGGTAGTGTCCTAAACCTGGACCAACTTTCTGAGATGCTAAATAATGATACGATGACATGATGCAACATGATACGATTATCATTGATTCAATATGATTGGTTTTGTCTTCGGAATCACTATGGTGAATTGAATGTTTCCACATAATGATAACAAGAAATAATTGATATCACCCGCTGTTGTGATGCTTTGATAAAAGTCAATGATTTTGTGACAGCATCAGATGATTTATTTAGTGCCCAATAAAGCCAGTCTACGTTAACTACGCGGTATGAGTTAACTTGCCCTTGTGAATATGGGCCTATGATGTGGTCATTTTATCGTAAACGCATACATTGCATGGATCCCAACCGCGCTTTGCCACAATATGCCGAGCCTAGCTTATCGGGCAGGCATGGGTTGTTTATTTCTAAAACAAATAATACCACATTTTACCTACACCCCTGTAGCTGGGCGGTACATGGAATTGTACAAAATTGATATATGATACCAAAAACTATTTACTCCTAGGAGGCATGCTGGGAAAGTGGAAGTATACACGCAGTTTAGGACCACCATAAATAATACGATTCTACCACGATTCTGTAGTCGCAAGGTCCTACGACTGAGACTGTGACGTCACCCACTAATGTGCAAATCCCATGAGTGGATCCTGCGTTCCAGCCGATCGCACAGTTATACGACTGATCGGATCGTGACCCGTGTGCGGTGGCCTTTACAATAGCGAGCTTTCGTTTCGAGGACGGACGGGCTCCAGTACGGTAATCCGACACCAAGATCGATCTGCGCATGCGCCACCGCCCGCTCTGGAATCCGCGCGGGGAATCGAGAACGTGAATTCTGAGATTTCTCGTCCTCGACGAGTAGAGGACAGCAGCCAATCAGCGCCCGTACAGATGATGTAATGCAAATCGCACGTGCGACCGGCTGTTTTGTAGACAAGCTCGGTAGGGGGTGTGCCAGATGACGCCACACGCACCGTCGTTCGCGTTCTCTGTCTTTCAGCGAAACTGCGTGTGAATTGCCGAGGACGGACGGCGAGAACAGATTGCTCACTGATCTTGTTTCCGTCCGCGGGGCTATAACGAAAGCTCCCTATTGTAGGACCCGCGCGGGCTAAGCAAGCATCAATTATTTTGTTGCCATGGTTACTGCGTGACAGAAAAAGCGGAAGCAAAATACCAGTTGTCTGGACCAACAAAAACACATTAACTATAATCATTATTGCACTTTGCCTTCCGTGTTCAATGTAGACATGGTAGACATGTCGACTGCTAAGAAAACATGTGATTTAGTCGCTTCAATATTGATTCAGTTTCAAAACTAAAAATTGATACGAGCAGTCAAACAAAATTTTTGTTTCTCCGAATATACATATTACGCATACATGGGGCTCTGAAAATGTAATGGGGTTAATTTTTCCAAAAAAAAAAAGGGTTCGTTAATCCGAAAATGAAATGAAAACGCACCCCATTTCCTTTTCGGATTCAAGATTTATATTTCATTTTTTGAGTATCAAACCCTCGGAACAACGGTCCGCCGTGATCCGTAACCCCCTAACATTGTTTGGAAAGAAGGGTTTACTTACAGATAGTCGCTGGTGCGTTATGTGAGTAGATTAAGTCATGACGAAAATTCGTCTTTGGAGAATTGACTCATTTGAACGAAAACCCGAGTTTACAGCCCATTCGTTTGAACGACTTATTTTCGTCATGGTGCATTTTTGTTTTCGAGTTGAACCTAGAGATTAATCACTCCATCCCTGTCTGTGGAGTACAACAAAACGCTATATGGATTTCGTGTGTATTGAGGCCACCGCATACGACTATTAGTCTAGTAGCTAGGAGGGGTTCCCGTGCACCCCCTTAAAACGATTAACCACTATGATTTTTAGATCCGCTAGAGTACCTTCTTTATCAAGTTTGATGTTAACATTTGATAAAAAGGTCCCTGGAGATTTGGGGGCCATTTAATTGGACCCATGTCAAAATTGCATATTTTCACAATTTTCATCACTTCTTGAGGTCTGTGAAAATAACACCCTTAAGTGAAGCCATATCTCCAAAAATAAATCATCACATCATGTAAAATTTGGCTCAATGTAAGTTTGTTCTACTATAAAAAGACTGGTGGTGTTTCATAGAAATTGCAATTTATCCTCATCAATAATTAACATCATATAATTTGCATATCAATAGATATGCTTTTCCCCGTATCATTTTTTGACAGAAAACGACTCATTTCACTGATAGTTTTTGTACAAGCTTTGTTAAAGGTAATACGAGCCGACATTTGCATAGATATACTCTTTGGTGTCCCTGCTAAATGAAAATTAATGTTAAATTGAAAGATAATGTGCTTCCTATTGTTAAGAACACTATTTAAACACCAATGCAAGGCAGAATATTGTGCTTATTTCACTAATGTTGTATTGCCTAAAACTTAAAAGTTTAGGTGGAAAGCTGGGTGGCAGTGCACCACCTGGAATTATATCTTAACATGGTTATTCATACTCAACATACATCTCCTGATAAAAGTTAGGAATTACAAACAGGAAAAAGTATCCCATGTGACACTAATTAGCATATCCAAGATGGCCACCATCACCATGCATTTCAATACGAGCTGCCACAGTTCAGCCCGTTTTTAAGCCTACAGTGTATAATTTTCTTAACTGAATTTGATTAACCTGGATTTGACATGATTAAATTAATTGATTGGAGATTCATACTAGCAACTTGAGTTTAAGGTCGCATGCAATCTCTCAGCATTGTGGCTTTTCGTTTTAACGGAATTGTTTTGCTGACATTAAACAACATGCATTCGCTATAGTGTTCATAGAAGGAGGTGGAGGGTAGACGCTTTCTCAGCATCTTCGTGTTATATGAACTAGAAATAGAACTAGAAATAGAGCGGCCATTATGCTGGATTACGGATTTTTATTTTTTAATCCCTTATTTCTTTCAACGCATTGGATCAAGTACAAAGGTGTCCGTCATTGAACGTTTTCTTCTTGTATGATGCCTCAACATTTACACAAAATATTATATTACCTTTCATCGTATAGTCATGTTCGTTTGTAACTACATTTAAGTATGTTAGGATTATTTAAATATCATGTACCCCCACACCCCCCCCCCCCCCACCTCCACCCCTAACAACCCTGGTTGCTAGTTTGCCGTCCTAATCAATGAACAATATTTTTGATATTGTTAATATTTTCTTAGTTTATTTAATACTGTAGAGCGAAGACCATAAAGTCGGTTTTACACTCTCTGTGCCATAAAATGCTGCTCTTTAAGAGGTGATCCACAAGTGGTATTTTCAGAATTAAGACACATTATATTGACGCAAAAAGATATTACAACATAAGCCTAAGTTAAAGCCCTGCGTCAATACTTCTTGAAGGATATGGAATTGGAGCATCCAATTACAGCCCGGTAATCCAAACTCAAGACACCAAACTAATTACAGCATGGCTCTATAATGCAGGTAGGGCTAGGATATGGTAATACTTGAAACACGATATTTAAGTCCTGGTCTTGACCCTGCACTTATACGTACCAATATCCAAATACATGTGTACAATGTTAGGTCTTGGACCTGTATTAGTGGACCTATTAGTAAACCCCGAGGCAAATAGACATGATCCTTGGTCATGTGCTTAACCATGTTAATTGAGCATAATTAGATTTTGACAGTTAGATACTAACTGTTGGGTGTGCAATCACAGGCCTACTAAGCTATATAAATTATCTTTGCCCTTTGATGCTAAGCAAAGGCCCCACGATGCTTGTTGTTGGCTGTGTGATGCCATATACATGCACTAAAATGCTATATCTGGGCCATTTGATGATAATCAAAAGGCCCCATGATGCTTCTTGGTTGTGTAATACCACTTACAGGACATTATGACGCTAGATCTGGACCTTTGATGCAAAAAGAGAGCCACAATGCTTTTTATTGCCTGTGTAATATCATTCAAGCTAGATAATGGCCTTTTGATGTTAGGCATGTTAGGCAAAGACATCAGAATGCTTACAATCGGCTATGTAAAAGCAAGTATAGGCCGCGAAATGCTAGATCTGGGCCATTTAATGTTAATCAGAGGCCCCGAAAGGCTGTGTAATGCCGATTAGAGGCCCTATGATGCTAAATCTGGGCCCTTTGATGCTAATTAAAGGCCCCATAAAGATTATAGTTGGCTGTGTAATACCATTTACAGGCCCTATAATGCTATAACTGGGCCCTTCGATGCTAATCAAGGGCCTCATAATACTTGTTATTGGATGTTAAATATCATTTACAGGCCCTATAATGCTGTATATGGGCCCTTTGATGCTAATCAGATGCCCCATAGTGCCTACTATTGTTTTTTTTTTCTACCATTTAAGGCCCTACGATGAGAGATTTGAGTGCCTTTGAGCCTTTTGATATTTATGAAAGGCCTCATAACACTTGTGTTATACCAAGTGAAAGCCCCAAGATGCTAGATCCGGGCCTTTTGATGCGAATCAAAGGGCACAATCATCATGCTTGTTATTGGCTGTGTAATACCAAGGAAAGGCCCAAAAGACGCTAGATCTGGGCCCTTTGATGTACATATCAAAGGTCTCAAAATGCTAATTATTAACAAGTCCAATCCCTATGATGCTAGATCTGGGCCCTTTGGTGCCTTTGAGCCTTTTGATATTTATGAAAGGCCTCATAACACCTGTGTGATACCAAGTGATCGAAAGCCCCAAGATGCTAGACCTGGTCCCTTTGTTGCTAAGCTAAGGCTTCAGACTTACAAAAATGCTTGTTATTGGCTGTGCAACACATTTTATAGGCCTATTATGGGCCCTTCGATGATACAGCCCTTCGATTGAACATCCCCACAATGCATATTAAAGGCTATGTAATACCATTTACAGGCCCCATGATGCTACATCTGGGCCTTTTGATGCTAATCAAAGGGCCCATATTGCTTGTTATTGGCTGTGGAATACCAAGTAAAGACCCTAAGGTGTTAGATCTGGGCCCTTTGATGTGTACCAAAGGCACAATACTGCTTCTCATTGGTTGTGTAATACCATTTACAGGCCCCATGATGCTACATCTGGCCTTTTGATGCTAATCAAAGGACCCATATTGCTTGTTATTGGCTGTGTAATACCAAGTAAAGACCCTAAGGTGTTAGATCTGGGCCCTTTGATGTGTACCAAAGGCACAATACTGCTTCTCATTGGTTGTGTAATACCATTTACAGGCCCCATGATGCTACATCTGGCCTTTTGATGCTAATCAAAGGACCCATATTGCTTGTTATTGGCTGTGTAATACCAAGTAAAGACCCTAAGGTGTTAGATCTGGGCCCTTTGATGTGTACCAAACATGCCAAAGGCACAATACTGCTTCTCATTGGTTGTGTAATACCATTTACAGGCCCCATGATGCTACATCTGGCTTTTTGATGCTAATCAAAGGGCCCATATTGCTTGTTATTGGCTGTGTAATACCAAGTAAAGACCCTAAGGTGTTAGATCTGGGCCCTTTGATGTGTACCAAAGGCACAATACTGCTTCTCATTGGTTGTGTAATACCATTTACAGGCCCCATGATGCTACATCTGAGCCTTTTGATGCTAATCAAAGGGCCCGTAATGCTTGTTATTGGCTGTGTAATACCAAGTAAAGACCCTAAGGTGTTAGATCTGGGCCCTTTGATGTGTACCAAAGGCACAATACTGCTTCTCATTGGTTGTGTAATACCATTTACAGGCCCCATGATGCTACATCTGAGCCTTTTGATGCTAATCAAAGGGCCCATAATGCTTGTTATTGGCTGTGTAATACCAAGTAAAGGCCCCAAAATGCTAGATCCGGGCCCTTTGATGTGTATCAAAGGGCCCATAATGCTTGTTATTGGCTGTGTTTTACCAAGTAAAATCCCTAAGGTGTTAGATCTGGGCCCTTTGATGTGTACCAAAGGCACAATACTGCTTCTCATTGGTTGTGTAATACCATTTACAGGCCCCATGATGCTACATCTGAGCCTTTTGATGCTAATCAAAGGGCCCGTAATGCTTGTTATTGGCTGTGTATTACCAAGTAAAGGCCCTAAGGTGTTAGATCTGGGCCCTTTGATGTGTACCAAAGGCACAATACTGCTTCTCATTGGTTGTGTAATACCATTTACAGGCCCCATGATGCTACATCTGGCCTTTTGATGCTAATCAAAGGGCCCCATAATGCTTGTTATTGGCTGTGTAATACCAAGTAAAGGCCCCAATATGCTAGATCTGGGCCCTTTGATGTGTATCAAAGGCACAATACTGCTTCTCATTGGTTGTGTAATACCATTTACAGGCCCCATGATGCTACATCTGAGCCTTTTGATGCTAATCAAAGGGCCCGTAATGCTTGTTATTGGCTTGTAATACCAAGTAAAGGCCCTTTGATGTGTGTCAAAGGCACAATAATGCTTCTCATTGGTTGTGTAATACCATTTACAGGCCTCATGATGCTACATCTGGGCCTTTTGATGCTAATCAAAGGGCACATCATGCTTGTTATTGGCTGTGTAATACCAAGGAAAGGCCCTAAGACGCTAGATCTGGGCCCTTTGATGTATTATCAAAAGTCTCAAAATGCTAATTATTAGCAAGTCCAATCCCTATGATGCTAGATCTGGGCCCTTTGGTGTAAATCAAAGGCCACATAATGCTTTATTATTGGCTGTGATATACTATTAACAGGCCCCATAGTGCTAGATCTCGGTCCCAAAATTGTTATTATTGGCAAGTGAAGGCCCTGTGATGCATCCAGGCCCCTTGACGCTAATCAAAGTCCCCAAAGTTATTGTAATTTCCTTTTTGTATCTTGTTGAAGGATCCATGATGCTACACCAATATTCCTGAAGCTATTTGATGCTTCTTCTTGGCCCTTAGCTTTTCGGATAAATGATTTTAGATGTTGCCTCTGAAATCACTGCACTGCATCACTATCATAATAGGCTTGCTCATTGATTTAAGACCGTAAATATGGAGATGACTTTCATTTAGCTCTTGGTTCAACTTTGTCGAATATGATGCACACAATCAAAAGTCAAGTACATCAGTGTATGACAAGGAAATGGAAGATACAGAAATAGTATTTTCCTCCACCTTCGTCTATGAATACGATAACAGTACTACATGTACTATAACCCATGCCGTTTAATGTAAGCAAAACAATATCGTAAAAACGAAAAGCCGCAATGCTGAGAGATCAAGTATGTGACCTTCAGCTAAAATTGCTTGTATAAATCCCCAATCACTTATCTAATACATCTCAGACTTTAATCTAATCATGTCAAATCCATGTTAATCAATTTTGATTAATAAAATTATACACTTTGGGCTTTAAAAAGACCGAACTGTGACAGTTCGTATTTAGATACAGGGTGGTGGCGGCCATCTTGGATATGCTAATTAGGGTCACATGGGATACTTTTTCCTGTTTGTAAGTCCTAACTTTTATCAAGAGATGTACGTTAAGCATGAATAACCATGTTAAAATAGAATTCCAGGTGGTTCACGGCAGCCCAACTTTCCACCTAGACTTTTGAGTTTTAGGCAACACAACATTTAAAATAAGCTCAATATCCTGCCTCGCATTGGTGTTTAAATAGTGTTCTAACCAATATGATGCACGTAATCTTTCAGTTTAACAATAATTTTCGACAAGCAGGGATACCATAGAGTATGTCTATGCAAATATCAGCTCGTACTAACTTAAATGATGCTTGTAAAAAAACTGTCAGTGAAATGAGTCGTTTTCTGTCAAAAACTGACACAGCAAAAAGCATAATTATATTGATATGCAAATTATATGATGTTAATTATTGATGAAGATAAATTGCAATTTCTATGAAACAACACCAGTCTTTTTATATTAGAACAAACTTACATTAAGTCAAATTTTACATCATGTGATGATTTATTTTTGGAGATATGGCTTCACTTAAGGGTGTCATTTTCACAGACCTCAAGAAGTGATGAAAATTGTGAAAATATGCAATTTTGACATGGGTCCAATTAAATGGCCTCCAAATCTCCAGGGACCTTTTTATCAAATGTTAACATCAAACTTGATAAAGAAGGTACTCTAGCGGATCTAAAAATCATAGTGGTTAATCGTTTTAAGGGGGGTGCACGGGAACCCCTCCTAGCTACTAGACTATATGGTCCGATTATCGTATGACTCGATCTGCGACAGATTGAATCACAGGATCCGGTCATTGGATTTGTGCACGAAGGTGACGTCACATTTCCAGTCGGAGGCCCTGACGACCGCATAATCATGGCCTATAGCTGTGCTTAACTGCTAAAACAGTTCAATCTTTGACGATGCGACCATTTTCATCCACAGACCATTCACCAAGAAGGCTTGACACAATGTAGGTCGGGTTCAAGGCCGACCACGTGACCAATAGGGGTCGTTTGGACGGTGCTTCCTGTCAAATCGCTCTGCGGATTACGTTGTATATACATAGCTCCAATGCATCTGGAATGTTCATATTTCTGGAGCGAATCGCACGCAACAGAGTGGAGACGTCCGACGTGAGTCAGGGTGAATGCACCTTTCCTCTTCTTTATTTCGATCTTTAACCCTTCTCGTACCAGACATACTTGTTCTCTATGGGTCTAGTATGTATTAATGGGGGAAAATACACACGTGACTAATACGAAGTAAAGCGAAGGAAACGCGAGGGAAAGTCATATCGCATTTTTTTTTCACAGGGAAAGCTGAAATTTGTGTTATCTCACAACAATGGCAATGATATGATATGAGAAGTTCACTTTCCATAAGTATACTATCCAGGGAAAGAAAAGCAAAGGTAGAGTAAAGTCAATAATGAGCACTTACCCTTTTCTTTTTTTTTTTCTTTCATTTCTTCTGCTTCTGCTTTTCCATCTCCGTCTTCTTTTTAACTAATCATTTTCTTCTTCTGTTATATTACTCTCCCACTTCTTCTTTTCATTTCATATCCTTTAGTACTGCCTTAGATATCTTGATTCTTTTATTTTTATTGACTGTTTTCTCCCCCTCCTTCTACTCCTCGTTCCTTTTTCTTCTTTCCCTCTCTTCATCTTATTCTTTTTTTTTATTTCCTTCTGTCTTTGTCGTTTTCGTTCTGTCTTATTTTACTTTTTCCTCTCGTCTTCTTCATTTTTCATTCCCAATCTCGGGTATTTTTCTCCTCACATTTTCTTTCAGAAGCGCACCATCGCACCATCCCTCTCCATCCTCATCACCCCACACGATTTGTCATCGCCTACGATCAGCCGATAAGCGCCCACTATCATACAAAGTCATGCCATAAGTCAATCTGATGTCACAAAGCTAACCAATAGTCTGGTTTCCAGGCTGTCGGACATTTCTAATCCAGACTGAAAAATAAAGTCTAGTATTCATAAGACTAGTCATATTAGCATTTCTCTATTTTCTCCATCGAGCCGGATAAGAGAATTGAAAATGATTAGTCCACTACATTCAGACCCGTTTACTGAAAATTGTAGATTGGATTGGAAATGCCAAAGAGCCTGGGAGCGAGGCTAAGCTAACCCGTGTGATTTAGGTGAAAGGCGACCATGGGAAGTTCACCGTCAAGGTCAAGTTCCGTTTCAAGGTCAAACCAAGCAGACATCAACATCCCGCCAAATAACATAAAATAATAACAAATTCGACCCTGCTCACGAAAAAACGTTTGTGAGGGGTGGGGGTGGGGGGGGGGGGGGGGGGGGTGAGAGTAATTGACAAAATCGCTATTCTCGTCAGGCTACTGCGGACTGGGCAGGCAATTTATAGAGGAAACCCTGTTACCTGAAAGGTGTGTGTAGGAGGGTGAGCGTGTGTGTGTGTGTGTGTGTGTGTGTGTTTGTGTGCGTGGGTATGTGTGTGTGTGTGTGTGGGGGAGGGGGGGGGGGGTGGCCAAATGAAGATATGGCACTTTTGTGCTAGGCTTAAGTGGTAAAGGGTTGTAGGGGTAGCTCGTGTATTTTTGTGTGAAACAGTCCTTTTGGTTGTTATGATGACAAGACGATTTCACTTAAATTTTAAGAACGAGAGCTTAAACTTTGCATAGTAGCAATTGCAACTGATGTTTTTTTTTTTTTTTAACGGCATTTCTATAGATTCTGTCATACAGCCTAGGTATCACTCTAACACACTAAAATATCTAAAAATTGAGTAGCAATCCCTCAAGTAATTTTGCCGTTTCATTTTGAGCAACCTCAAAGATAATTCTTCTTTCAATTCTAATATCAATTGAATTTGTTCCAGAATCAGTTTTGGTTTATATCTCGGAGCTTTTGAATCGTTATCTTATGGAGATTAATATTACTGGACTAGTCTTTATGTATGTTTGAATGATTAGTTTATAGGGTGCTACAGACCGATCACCGAGTTGTGAGCATATATTTCAAAGTGATTGAAATCACGGATACAGCTTTTTAATGACCTACGTGTTATTTCACGAGGGCGCTTTGTTAGCACTGTAATGTCATCAAGGGGGTATAGCTCAGTGGTAGAGCGCTCGCTTTGCATGCGAGAGGCCTCGGGTTCGATCCCCGATACCTCCACAAGATTCTATGTTTTGGTTTTTAATTTCACCTCGCTACCTTCTTCGGTTGCGTCCACTTATATCCGTTTTTGTTTATTCATGGACCTATTATGGATAGACTGCGCTCGGATAGACTTCCTTTGAACTAAGATAACTGCTGTCTCAAATAAGTTCAAGACATTCAGGTGTTTTAAACAATACGCTGCATTTCTAATTAGCCAATGCCCTCCTGTGAATTATAAAAGAAAATCTGGTTGGGAGTTCGATGCTGATCTTCATACACGAATTGTGAATTAGTTTCGGCAGAGGTCAATGGTTTCGGGGAGAGCGAAGGGAAATTTTGATGGAATTGTAGAAAAAAAATGGTCCATAACTTTTCCGGAGACCTCCGGACACAGAACAGAAGTTGTTTCAGTGGAAGGTGAACTGCTCAATAAACGATTTACAAGATATTTCTTAGGAAATATGATTGAACAATGTGCGATATGGAGGCATTCTCTAACATGTTTTCTACAGTATTCCCTACTTATCCCATAAACGAAACAACAAAATCATTTAAAGTTCACATAATCGTACCATTAACAAGACGTACCATAGCTGTATTATGTACTATAGTACATGAAGTGGTTCTAAAATGTTCTGATCACAGAAAGTATCAATTCCTCAAAACGCATCCCAAATATTTGTCGTGCCTGTTCGGCGGCGGTCGTCATTGGACCAAAGAGCCAAACGCGTAAACTATTCCATTGTGCTATCAATGAACGCGACTGCTGTAGGAGTAAATCACTCTTCGTGCTGACTCCAGCTCACTGGTTTATCAGAGCAGGGATGTGTTATGGAAGCAGGGATGTGTTAGGAAGGAGGGACAACTCAACCATAATATATTCAAACATCTGTATGGATACTAAAGCGTGCTAATGAATGTCAAAAGCATTCCACAATCACTGCAATGCTTTGAAGTCCCATGCGCGGCACCGTCATTTTGCTATCGTCAACTTGGAAAGCAGTATCTTTAATTGCCTGTTTTGTTTCTCGAAGCTGTGTTTCTTATCACATTTTTTTGCAATTTTCAAGAAAGTTAAGGGGCAACACCTCTAAAGATCCTGTATTCGTTTTTCTTCTAAATAATTGTTGAATGATGCACAAACAGAGATATAAGATAATATTCTTACTTACATAATTAACAAATTTCTTCACTTTCCGGAGATTTCTGGAAATGTCGGATTCAATCATTATCAAAATCATATATTAAGCTGCTTACTTTCATTAACAGAGTTTGCGTGAATTTGCGTGCAAATGAGATATTTTACTTTAAAAAACTGTTAATTTTTGTTCGCTGATATCTCTTTTCCTCACAAAAGTATTGATGCAATCCAACAGAAGTGGACAAGCGAAATAAGACTCTACATTTCTTTTGTTCTCTCTGAGAAACCGTTGCTAGGCAATCGTGTTCGTTATTGTTAAAACACGTGAAAAGCACATGCTGAGACCACGCAATTTTTCGGCGGTGCCACGCATGGGCTCAAAGAAAGAATGTTGTTTCATATCCTTTCCTAACACATCCCTGTTTGAACCCATGTGCCACGCCGCTGAAAAGTTATGGTGTTCTCAACAGGTGCTGTTCAGGTGTTTGAACAATTCTGAACATGATTGTATGGCAACGGCTTCTCAGAGAGAACAAAAGGAATGTACAGTCTCATTTCGCTTGTCCCGTTCTGTTAATGGCATTAATACTTCCATGACCACAACAGGTATCAGCAAACACAAATAAACAAGTTTTTCATGTTAAATATCTGTGCTGCACGCAAACACACACAAACGCCGTTAATGATAATACACAGCTTAATATATCATTTTGAGAGTGGTTGAAATCCCCAAATGCACAAGATGTCGGAAAGTGAAGAAATTGGTCAATTTTGTAAGTAATACAAAGAGCTTATATGTCCGATTTTTAATGATTCCTCAATACTTTTCGAAACAAAAGCAGAGTATTAGGATCTGTCATTATCTGCCGTTAACTTCCGTATAGTTTGCAAACGAATTTGTCAAAAACAAAACGTCTACAGACAAATGGGAAATTAAAGAAATTTCTTTTCAAGTTGGCATCAGCTAAATGTCGGCTCGGCACATGGAACATCAAAGCATTGTCATGATTATGGAATTCTTTTGACATTCATGTGCACGCTTTAGAACTCATACAGATGTTTGAATGTATTATGCTCGAGTTTCTGCTCCTTCCTAACACATCTCTGATCCAAGCATAAAAATCGTTTGGGGATTACGATCATTCGGAATCTCTACCAAGAATTGTTTTGTCAGATCCATTTGTGGGTGGAGCAATATTAACAAGGGGGTATAGCTCAGTGGTAGAGCGCTCGCTTTGCATGCGAGAGGCCTCGGGTTCGATCCCCGATACCTCCACAATACTATATTTTATTCAATTCTATCTTCTCTCGTTTCTTTTAAAATATGATGATGATAACTTTTACAATTCATTCTTAGTTACATAAGCTATATGCTACACATCATATGTACATATGCTATACATCCGCCCTTTCACCTAGTACTATACAATTACTGTCAATACCATTCATTCGTCTGTCTTGTCTTCCACCAAATTACTACATGTTGTATTTCGTTAATAAACCTATCAAACAATATATAAATCTATGCTCTCTTCCATGCCATCGCGCAAATATCGCCGTTCAATGTTTTATAATCTACTACATTTCCCTACAGAACAGTGATTAATATCAATAATGTGGTTTACTTTTTGCAAGTAAATATTTGCCGACATTCGTTTGAGCGGATGAAATAAGTACATGGGTATATAGCTCAGTGGTACTGGTAGAACGCTCGATTTGCATGCGAGAGGCCTCGGGTTCGATCCCCTGCACCTCCACAGCAGTGTAGACGGGTTTGTGATTTCTTTTGTCTCTTTTAACTTATAATCATGATGAAACGTTTAATACAGTTATCAAGCCGTCCAATTTGGTCACAGTTATACATTCCACTTTCCATTCACTCTCTACATGTGTGAATGTAAAATATTGTAACATAGAAAACATTTGGTATGTTTTTACGGGGAGCACTCGTTATTCCGAAGGTTCGTTATTCCTAAGGTTCGTTATTTGAAGGTTCGTTCTTCCGAAAGATCGTTATTCCGAAGGTTCGGACTATAAACGAACCTTCGGAAAACGAACCTGATTTCGTTTTCGGATTAACGAACCCTCAGAGTTCTATTCTATTTAGCCACCTCCTCATTTTTCCATCTTGATCTATCTTGTGCCGTTCTGTTTCCATGTCACCCTCGGAGTAACGAACGTTATTTAGTTTTCGGATTAACGAACCTTCGGAATAACGCCACAAATGCTCGGATTCACGAACCCTTTTTTCGTTTTCGGACTAACGAGCATTGAGGTATAGGCAATTTACGTGTTTCGGAATTACGAACCTTCGGAATAACGAACCTTCGGAATACCGAACTGTAATCGTTTTTACTACCGGATACTCCCAAGTTCGTAAGGCCACATTTGTAAAAAAAAAAAATAATAGAAATCTTATTAAACGTCCCAAGAATAATATGATTTGACATGACAAGCCACGAAACCTGCTTCTAAAAAATGATATTCTTTGTAAATGTGTAAACTTCAGCTTGATTTGAATTCTAACTTGTTCAAACTTAAGCGCATAGAAACAAAAACACTTACCTTGGCGTATCTGACGTAAATACGAACTCATTTTATGCTATTTTCCTTTTGTTGTGTAAGATATACATTGGGAGTAATCCAAATTTCATTATTGACTCTGTCACAAATGATTGATTTGACATGAGACACAACATCATTTATTTAGATTATAGGGATCATGTTTCCCCGAAAGATATTGGTATTCGACATTCTTTTTGACTCAACTCGTGTCCTTATTACTAATACTTTCCAAGCTGTGAAGTAAACTGAGGAATATATATACTTGCGGTGTATGTGTTTGTTGACATTTCCATGGCGACAAGAGGGTTCTATGTACAAATTCTTCAACACAATCTCACCATTTAGTTGCATTCTTGCGTGATGATTGAAAGAAACCAAAAGTTCCTTAGTTTTTAGGGTGTGCGTGAGCAAAACTGTTTTCTCTTTCCTCAGCAAACATTCTGGTATTTTCGTTTGTCTTTGTAACTGTTTGTAATTATAACTTTCCAATCACCAACCTTGTCTTTTGACTTCAATTTCATGATTGCAGGTTGTGTCCAAACTCCCAATTCCTGTTGATATATTTCATATTTTTCAAATTGTTCCCCTTTTCTGTTTCTCTGATTTTGCCACGTTATTCTGTTCTATGTTGTTCATAAACGTCATATTTCCCTTTAAGGCGATTATAAAAACATAGCCAAAGACTAATCGATAACGATATAACCAATGCGGTGAGGTGCGCGGGATGAGTGGTGAATAAGCAGGCTCTGTTTGGAGGTGTGGAGATTAATGGCTTCACCATGGGCATGTACACTGCGCCTTATTCATGTGGCATGTTTAGTACATGAACTCTCGCACTGTATTTGCACCCTATGCGGTATTCACCCCCCACCCTACCCCCCCCCCCCACACACACACACACACACCTTCAGGGTTCTAGGCAACCCTCAACCAATCTCTCTCTCTCCTTCCCGCCCTTGAAAGTCAGTGCAAGTTTCTGTATCAGGCTCCAATCACCGATCCGTCACTGTGTCCTCAATTTTAAAAATATAAGTTTAGGGGCGTTTGAGGGCTTTTATTACTCACTAAACTGAACTGAGTTCTGAACAAAATGATTTTGTTTCCTGCCATACAGGCACCCCTCCCCCAAATACACATGATACACTGTCCCCCTTCACTCAGTCGACGCAGCGGTATTGTATTTCAGGAATGTGCGCCGACAATGATATGAAATAGATCGTTGATTAGATTAGCAGCTGCATATGTCCTTTTAACTTCGAATTCCATGTACATCCCTATCCGCCCCCCCGGTCCGCCCCCCCCCCCCCCCCCCCCCTCGGTGTTCCCCTTTCTCTTTCTGTCTGTCTGTCTGTCTGTCTGTCTCTGTCTCTGTCTCTGTCTCTTTCTCTCCCTCCCTCTCTTCCCCGTCATCTCTACCCCCCTCAATTCCTCTATCTCTCCCCTCCCTCCCTCTTTATCTACAACCCCGTCTCTATCTCCCTCTCTCCATGTACAACGTGGTAGGGTAAATGCTCTCTCTATCCTCTCTTAGCCCGAATTCGTGTACACAGCGCGCGACGGAACTCAGCGCAATGATTCGGGTAGTTGCACATCTCAACCCACAACTTCTTTTCTGCCTGAAGCATCATGCATTATTAATGACACTGAATCAACTGATGCGCACAGATTTCAACGTACAACTTTGTCCAAAAGTGAACATCTCTTTAAATATTCCAAGGATTATTACAAGAATAACAACTGCTAGAAATAAATTGACACCTTTCACCTTATGATGTGTCAATTTCAGCTTTATTCGAGTTGTAATTTATTTTTTTAAAATAGACGTATTTTCTCCGGGCTGACAATTCTCGGCGATCACGCGATCACTCGCACCGTTGCGCCTAGTCTAGGTTCTAGACGTCTTTTATCAGCCCGGATTCGTATACACAGCGCGTACACAATTTCGGGATGATAAAATGCGTCTAGAACCTAGACTATGCTGCCGCGCCCATTCTCTCTTGTACCTTCTCACTTCTCCCGCTCTATCTCCCTTTCTCCTTCCCCTCCCTCCCCTCTCTCTCCTCCACCGTCTCTATCTCCCCTCTTCTCTCTCTTCTACCCTCTCCCTCCATCCCCCCTCCTTCCTCTTATCCCCTTTCTCTCTCCCTCCCCCTCTCTCTCTCTCTCTCTCTCTCTCTCTCTCTCTCTCTCCATCCCTGTCTCTCTCTCTCCCTCTCTTTCCCTCTTTCTCCCCCCTCCCCCCTCTCCCTCTCCATCCACGTCTCTCTCTCTCTCTCCCTCACCATCTCCGGCGAGCTAGATCTCGTTATAAGTAGAATAGTCGGTCAACGTTTATTTTCCTTGCTTGATAATAACAGTCGGATATCTTTAGCACATCTCCAAGTCCAGAATGCCGTCGCGTGTCTTGCATCAGCACGCCACAGTTGCAGTTTGCTTTGATTGACGCAAGCCGATAATGTCTCAAATTCACATAAAGTGATACATTAAACCTAGGTTTAAATCTGGAATTACAGCATTCTCAATCTATGCATACATGCATTATTTTATTATTCTGTAGGCTTAAGCCAGTTTAACTTAAAAGACACACCTATTTTTCTTTATGGAAATATGAAACGAATTCTTTGAAAGATATCTCTTGATCAATGTCGCGTGTGGAATTAAAACATTGATTGACATTTCGTGTTCTCCAGATCTCCTTTTCGCTCCAACATCCCTCTCTCCTCTCCTAACACCCTCCCCCAAACCAGTTCTCTCTAAATCTAGCCCGTGTTTCAAAGAGGGGTTCCACGAATCTCTTCCACAAACAGATCCAGACAAATATCAAACATTGAATTATAACTTTCAAATAAAATGTATTTATTTTCTCCCATTATTAACGCCCATGAGACACACATAAAATGTCATTCTGCGATAAATATCTCAACGCCATCAATTTTGAAGTTGTATCTCTTCATTTTTACAATATCGTTATCTTCACGAAGCCACAAGCTAAACAAAAAACATGTATTCACGTACATAGGATACGCCTCCATTTCTGAAAGTATAAGTTTAGAATACCAGGTCCACACGTAAGTTTCGTGGAGAACACTCAAAATAAATAATACGGCATACGATTCGCATGATAGTATTTGAAGGACAACATACATAAAATGTAAAATGTACTGAAACGTTTTGTTTCTTTACTTGTATTCAATCCCTTACATTACGACATTTCTTTCGTGCCGATTAAACATTTCGTAATTAAATCTACTTATTTGAGTGTTCACGTAAAAACAAAACTGAATGCGCAACAGCAATGCTATCTCATGTCAACATCAGGAAAAGGACAGATTCAGCATCAGATTCACTTAAATCCCGTTTTTTGTTGCCAAGTATTAAGGCCAATCCGTCTCTCTCATTTGGTAGGGGGATGGGATAAACTATTGAATCAATCACGTATAACACAGATTATTATTCCATTTTTAACGATTGATGGATTTTGATAAAGCGCTAATTTTATCAAACCATGATCCCAGCACTTTCACTCTATCACTAGGTCAATTATAAAGTGAACATTATTATTAAACATTATGACATCAATTATTTCGATTGGAAGACTGTCTAGTTTTTGTGAACCAGTTGTAAATATTTATCAATTTGGAGAGAGAAAAAACAAAATGGTTACTTCATTTTCTTTCAAGAATGACAGAATTGACTTTCGGTGTTCTCAGATTCAAATTCCTTGACAGAGCGTCTTTGCCATAATCTAACCGAAGAATACTTTCTGAAATCACCACAAAACTCTGCTAGCCTAACATACATCAATAAGTAGTGCTCTGCCAAAAGTGTAGTAAGTGTCTACGTTGCATTAACATCCTTCACAATGTTTCGATGTTTGTGTTAACTTCATTCACGACTGAGTTCACAGGGAGTCAAATGTCCCTACGAGGTTCAAGTTTCATAATATTACCATTAAAGCAATCGCCTCTAGCAACTGGCTCCTTTACAGCTTGAATCTTCATCCCAGAGGAAAAGTTGGCCCAAAATACAAAAGAGTTGAAAAACACACCAGATATGCTAAATCTAGGCCAGTATTTACTGTTTAGAAAACTAGAACCTCTCATTGCAAAATGTGTCTTTGTATGTACCATCTTTTCACTGAGTGTGTCAGCATAACTCCAACGCATCATTCACAAGACTCTACAAATAAATAACAAAAACAGAAACTTGACTTCAAACCTAAAGGCAAGGGATTGCAGTGGTCAAGATTGCATATGCCGTAATCACCACTCCTTCTATCCCAGACCTCAACATAAAAATGACGTCTCTGAGTGATTTGGAATGTTTCAATTTGAAACGGAGAACAAGATATCATATAAAATAAACCCAAACAACTAACAAGCATGGTAAATTCTAGTTGCTATACTATTTGTAAGTTGCCAATCGATGCTAAATAATATGAATATTACATCGTGTACACTTGTCATTATACATCCAATGTCTACAGAATACCTTTTTATTTTCCTTTTTTGTATCGAATATAGCATTTTAGTTGTCTATATAGAAAAAGGTAGAAGATTACTGTATGAAATTCCCATTAGTATCCCCATAAACCCAGTCACATAACAAAAATGAAATTCAAAGAAAATAATAACTTACATATAAATTGAACATGTACAAACATATGACAGTTGTGAAATTGCAACATTCAAATTTGCTAAATGGTGCATTTTAACATGCAGCACATCTGCAAACGACCCAATTGGTTCATCATTTGTGTTTCAACCACACTGTATGAAGTCATAACAAACTACAATACTGCTACAATCTATTCCTACCTCACTGGGGTTTACGGCAACATATTTTCGCAAGAGTAACGGTTGTGCAATCCTAAATTATTTTCCATTTAGGCAAGACGTTCTGTGCAACAAAAACAGATTATTCTCTGTAGATATAAGAAACACATATACTTATGTGATAACTGATGGGCAGACTCAATGAGAGAAGCACATAACACATGAATAAAAGCTTTTCTATGAATGACTAAGACTTTCTGGCCTAAAGGAAATAAGAGCAGGCTTTGCAGAGATCATCCTCATTTCAAGAATCTAATATAGATTCACACTGATTTTTAATTATAATTTGAAAGTTCTGAAAGTTCATGACACTGGGGGTCTGTCCGTAGAGAGTAAAGGTCTGGTTCTTGCAGGAAAAGTGTAATTTAAAAAATGAATCCATGGACCGGCCTTCGCAAAACAACACCCACGTCGCTAGAAGAGAGACAGAATGCAATACTTACAAAGACAATATAGGCTACAATGGACAAACCCCTGTGAAAAGTTTCAAAGAACAGAGGAACACAAATTAATATGAAACATATACAAGGTTTCCAACAAAAGCTTGATTATTAAGTTCTTTGAGCTTCGCATAAATACACCACAAAAATACACAGGCATCACATTCTCATACAGAAGTAGTTATATTCTATCATATAAAATCTCAATAATTGCCGATATAAATACAGACTGACACATACAAAAACAGATACAGAAACATTGCAACGAGTTCTCTTGAATACCATTCTGCGCACATCTACCTGGCCTGACCTAGCACCAGGCATGATAAACGTACAAAAATACACACAAACACCAAAAGCCACAGGTGTGCTTTACGACCAGGGAAGATGCTTGGCATCATTAAATATTCTCCATATTTTCAAAGACAACGAGAACAAGTCAAATGTTCTTTGAAAGTTTCCATGGCGAGAGTGTACTAATAAATACTAACAGTATTTAGAAAATAGTAAAACTTTTGGTACATTTGTGGGATTCTTTAAGGATATTTGACCTACATGAGCAAGTCAGTTGAGTTCTTCGCTTTAAATTTGCACCTAATTGAACAGAAAGATATACTGCATAAACAGACCTCCATTTATGACTCCCCAGAATATGTTCTGTATGGGGTATGTAATCTGACCTGTATAGAGCGACCACAAGCTTAGGGCTCATAGTTCTTCCCCTTTTAGCCCAGTATGCATTTGATGCATGAAGCGCCAGAAAGATCACTTTTTTGAAGTACTTATTCTTCTTGTCTGATCGCCTTCAAACATGAACTCTGACCAGGGGGAGTTTCACCAAGCTGTTCATAAGTTACGGACGACTTCAACTGGTGATCCCTTCTTGTGCTAAATCAGATTCTCAATGAACAAAGTGTGGTATTGCATTTAGCACAAGAAGGGATCACCAGTCGTTTGTAAAGTCGTTCGTAACTTACGAACAGCTTGGTGAAACACCCCAGAAAGACCACTAAATCTAGAAGAACCGAAACTTGATTTCAACTTGACGACTGCTGCCTTTAACTTTCTCAGTCCCACGGGGACAGACATGTGTAACAAACCAATGGGGTTTTCAGAGCTTGGTACTGAGAGGGTTAACCTTCCCAGTCCCAAGGGCACAGACATGTGTAACAAACCAATGGGGTTTTCATGGCTTGGTTCTGAGCGGGTTAACCTTCTCAGTCTCACGGGCACACACATGTGTAACAAACCAATGGTGCTTTCCTAGCTTGGTACTGAGCGGGTTAACCTACTCAGTCTCACGGGCACAGACATGTGTAACAAACCAATGGTGCTTTCCTCGCTTGGTACTGAGGGGATTAACCTTCTCAGTCCCACGGGCACAGACATATGTGTAACAAACCAATGGTGCTCTCTTAGCTTGAAGAGGGTTAACCTTCTCAGTCCCACGGGCACAGACATATGTGTAACAAACCAATGGTGCTTTCCTCGCTTGGTACTGAGGGGATTAAATACCAGTGCAACTTTGCATCACAACATACTCAACAAAAAAGACCACACACCACATACTTACACACCTCCCAAGATATGATATATTAAGAGGCAGGAGCTATGCTCAATTAAATAGTTTGGTCCAATTTCTTGTGAAAATGAATGATTTTTTTTTAGTCACATGATTGGAAATGCTGGAATCTGATTGGTTGTCCCACTTCACACCATATCCCGGCTCTCTCAATGAGATGCATGAAATAGTGGTACATCAAATTTCAATTCTCCCTATCGCATATAGCCGATGTCAAGCGATATCACCTCACGGCACCGATACCTGATCGATTGCTCTTGGGACGTGTACTTCCGGTAGGAGTTTGGTACGTATTCAATTCACGCAACCCTCGTAAACCTTGTAATATTAAAATGGAAGGGTTGCTACATGGACGAAGGACTTGAAAAAAAATACCACCAATCACTCACGGCGATGTTTTTGCCTACCTCAACATTGATTGTGGATGGACTAATGAAATGAATGAAAGAATGAATGAATGAAAAGACACAAGCAAGATGATGGCTGTAGAATGTTCATGAGCCGGAAATTCATACCACAAGAATTAAAGGTTAAAAAAATTAGAGCGCCACACACGTTCAGATCCGGAGAACTACATGCAATAGGGAGAATTGGCCAATATGAACAATAGGTCTTTTTAAACTTATATTTAAAGATTTTGAATTTAAATGTAAATTTCTATTTTGGGAAGAGAGATATAGAGAGACAGCAGACAGGAATGTTTGTCATGTAGACTTGCCATTAGAACACAGACACACATGCATTTACAACACATTAACACCACCAACAACACTACACACACACATACACACACACACACACAAACATACTCTCATATACCCGCATACACCCACACCCACAAATATAAGCACAAACAACATTCCCACACAATTAAATGTACATACACCTACACACACACACACAAACATACACATCAAGGAGAATAACATAACCCTGAACTATACACATATAATAACTTTTGACCTACATGCATTGGCTCCTACAGCACTTAGTGCCAGATTGACAGATCTGAATCTATCCCAAGTCCAATCCCCTCTCTCTAATGAGTTATGATTGAAATCAATCACAAATCAAGTTGCGATCAATTGCAACTCTTTATACGACAGGGCCCAAGGCTACTTCCACTTCCAATACTTCCACAGCGTCCCTCCACACTGATTGGACGGTGAATGAGGTGGTGCGTATGGATGGGGGGAGGATACCAGTCAGTGTGTTCAGGGCCCGGAACTCACACTCCGGCGTTTACTAGTATATGCAAAACAGAAAGGCGCAATGTTTGAGCCGACAAACACCTCGTCTACCACCCAGAATCCATTCACGACCTGTTTGAATAGAAGACAATGCCGCAAGGTGTGGTTTGCTGACATGGCAAACCATGGATTCCCATGAATGCCCATTTCACGCTCCCCATATGTACCAGACAAAATGCTGCTCTATCGAAATAATGTGCAATACTGGTGAAATAGTGGCACATGGTGTTACCATGGTAACAATCAATACAGTAGCTGTTAAAGATGACCAATGGAGTGTGTTAAATAGAACGTCTAGAAGCCCAGACTAAGAGTTGGTAGGCGAGGGGGAAGTTACATAACTTTTACTCGTTGAGCTTGGAGTAGCTGGGCGGACTGAAGCGTCGCCGTAGAAACTTGAGGATGTAAAGAGGCACGTTACTAACCAGGGTGATGACGATGACCTTCCACCAGAATGTGAAGGTGGTGATGAAGTCACGGTCTACGGTCAGACAAAAAAAGTGATACAAACAAAGAGATTAATATTCATATATCATCTATCGCCTCTCTGCAAAACATTCAATTCTTTGAATAAACATTTGTTGTACTTGAGGCTCATGAATACAAATACGCAATAGAATGGAAACGATGGGTATTGGCTGATAAGTATCTTGTCATACGTCAAGAGATAGCTTGGTAGACGGTGTCACTGCGAGGCAAGCAGTTCTTTGCTTATTGATTAATCAATCTTATTACTACTGACAGTAACAGCGATTATATGAAATATTTATATACTTTTGCATTTCTACTTATATGCTTCATGCAAAGGTGAGATGATTAAAGTGATACCAACCCGGCTAGCCCTCTTGATGTTACCCTTTAAAACATACATTCAGACTGCTCCCAGCATGCATCTTTATCTACATAATCCTGCTCTCTATACAAATCTTTCCTTGTAAAAATCAATGAAAACATCTTCATTATTTTACTAAAAAATCCAAAGCCAATTTAGTTAACATCCACTTAAAGGAATGCACTAAAACAGGTAGCAAAAAATTGATTGTGCAAAATGACAACATGACACAACACCCTTATCTTCAATAGTTCATACTTTATAAACTTTGAGAAGTTTAAAAAATCCACATCTATATGGACGATATGGTAAGTGGTGACATTTCAGTTGTTATTCAAGTTTCACTGCACTCACCGAAGTAGGAGGTAAAGATGAACATCGAGGCGATGTAGACGATGATGCTGAGGATCTCTGCGATGACCATGGTCCAGTGCCAGGTGCGGATCGTCAAGGCAACCATCAGCAGCTCGGTGATGATGAGGGAGGTGAAGGTGATGGAGATGATGTGAAGGAACTCCCCTTCAAACAGAAGCAAGGCTCCGTACATGATGATACCTCCCTGGTACACGCTGATTAGAATCCAGATAAAAAACATCTTGTAGGAGAGCATCCGTCCCTATGAGGAAGGAGAAAGAAAGGAAGAAGAAGATGAAGATGATGAAGAATAAGGTGATGATGAGGGAGATGATGTGAAGATCTACACTCCAAAGAGGAGCGGAGCCCCATGATATCTGAAGATACCTCCCTGGTAGACGCTGATCAGAATCTGCACAAAAAATCTCTTGTAGAGTACCATCTGTGCCTGAAACATCTGATTTAAATTCTAATTCCGATTCAATATCTACATTCCAATGATTATGTATACATGTAGCCTACATACTACATATCTAGCCTTTCCTTTCATAAATCAAAAGAAATACATATATTTACGTAATAACACAAGCATAAATAAGCATTGTAGAACAACAGGATAAGCCAGCAGCTAGTGAAATGCACTCCTTGGCAGTCTGCAAGCACAGACACAAGTTTGACACTTAAAGGGAATATACTGTACTGGGGAGACATAAAGCCGTCAAACAAGTGATCGTAGGCAAACTTCTTGCCAATGGTCTTAGATTCATGTTTTGTCCATGTTAGAAACTTGCTGAAAGTTATTTGCCTTCAAATGATCCACAGTTGGAGTAATTAGTGATTAAATCACAAATCCTCAAAATGCTCACAAACACCCTTTTGAAGGCTTTTTGTCTCCCCAGCACAGTATATTCCCTTTAAAATAAATTCCTAGAAGTCAATCCATGTTACTGTTTCGTTTGTTGACTCATATCTCTATTTGTTTTAATGTGAGATTTTCCTTCCTAATCAAGGCAATAGGGTCTTACTTTCTGTAAGTCTTTGTAGAGCTCTGGGTACTTCATGGCTGTTTCAGGCGTGACATCCTTGTCAAGGACCAGTAGAAAGACCGGGAACATGGTGTACGCTGTCACATACCTAAACGAGAGAAAGAAAAATGGATAAGTCGCAGCTAGCAGTGGTAAAGACAACAGGTTGTACCAAAGTAGTGTTTGATCTCAGAATACCAGGGGAGAATCAACTCAAACTAATAAGGTTGTTCAAATGATGATGACATTAGAGTGGTCTCTGCCATAATGATCACCACTTCTACCCATCACATTTAAAGCTTTAAAGACAAAGCTATCTAATGACTGTATGTGCATGATTATCTAATATTACACAAAACCTCATTTCTCTCTCCTAGTGAATAGGGGAAGGGGTAGAAGAGGTCATTACTACAACTTCTAGTCTCCTGACTTGTCTTCAACCATCAGCTTACGGTGCTTATTGGTGCAAAAAGCTGACTGGAATGACTGAGTTAAACTGGCCCTATCTTCTCACCCCTGCTGATCCCCCCCCTCCCCCCCCTCCCTCTCTCTCTCTCTCTCTCTCTCTCTCTCTCTCTCTCTCTCTCTCACCCCTTCAACCATCGGCTTACTATTCATATTAGTGCAAAAAAAATGATTTGAGTGACCGAAACTGGCCCTATCTCTGTAAATTTCCCTTTCTCTCTCTGTCTGTCTCTCTCCTTCCCTCCCTCCTTCCCTCCTCCCCTCCCTCTCTCCCTCCCTCCCTCCCTCCCTCCCTCCCTCCCTCCCTCCCTCCCTCCCTCCCTCTCCCTCCCTCCCTCTCCCTCCCTCCCTTCCCCCCCTCTCCCTCCCTTCCCCCCCTCTCCCTCCCTCCCTTCCCCCCCTCTCCCTCCCTCTCCCTCCCTCCCTCCCTCTCCCTCCCTCTCCCTCCCTCCCTTCCCCCCCTCTCCCTCCCTTCCCCCCCTCTCCCTCCCTCCCTTCCCCCCCTCTCCCTCCCTCTCCCTCCCTCCCTCCCTCTCCCTCCCTCTCCCTACCTCCCTCCCTCTCCCTCCCCCTCCCTCCCTCCCTCTCTCTTCCTCCCCAACCCCACCCAGCCGTCACTCACCCAACAGACAGCACACCCTGGTAGAGGGCGACAGACGAGAAGTAGAAGAGCGAGGAGAAGACAGCCTGCATGGTGGAGATGATGAGGCCGCGGTGCATCACAAAGTGGCTGAGTGAGGCAGAGCTCTTGTAGTTGTTGCGGCCATGCACCATCAGCAGTCGGCCCAGGTAGCGGAATTCCGTCATGGAGAAGTCAGCAGCCAGCGAAGCCTGCTTCCCCTCCTGTTATCACATCAATGCAATTCAATTCAATAAAGGTTTATTGGCATAACTTCTTGGCACCCGTGGCTGAAATGTATAGTCATTTACATCTAACAGTTTTAAAAGAAATTAAAATTGTATCAATTAAATGGTGTACATACATATGACAACAAAATCAATATAAGATGTAAAATCATAAAATTAAATATGACATTTATCACTAAATTATGAATGTAATGATCATAAAAAAAAAAGAAAAATAAATAAAAGGGTCAAAGGTTAAAAAACCAGGGAACAGTTAGTGTAACATTACATATATAATACAATAATATCGATGGAAAACATCTTACAAATTAACAAGAACAAGAGATATGTGGGCGATACCAGGTCATGATACAGTCTTTGCTCACAACATAAACATTAGGAGAGGAATGACACCAATGTGCGTGTTTACTCCATCAAAAGTATAAATCACTACATTTTATATCATATGTATCCATAAAGGGCAGCTACATACTAAAAATGGATTTTTTAAAGGAAGTCTTACCTTTCCGATCAAGCCAACTCCTGCATTGGCGGCTTGGATCATGCTCACATCGTTACCTCCGTCACCTTGGAAAGAGAAGAAAAAACAAAATGTGGCTACAAAATAGCAATATAGCCATACACCCTATGCTGGATGTTCTTTGTATGTTTCCAAAGTGACATACTATCACAACATACAATCATAAATTTGGGTGCTATTGAGTTCATTCATGGGCTTTTATTTCATGAGAATTCATGACTGCCATCACGACTTTTGTCATTGTAACTACTAGCGTTAAAAGCCCTTTTCGCCACACCCATCGTTTCTTTAATCTCATTACCATAATTACCAGCATCATCATGACCACCATTATCCTCATCATCATTGTTATCGTCATCGTCATCACCATCTTCATCATACTCCGCACCATCACAATCATAATCAGAATGATCTGTATGACCACCATCTTACCTATTGCACATGTTCTCTTGCCAGTGTGGGTTTTGAGTAGGTTGACAATGTCAGCTTTCTGAGTGGGAGAGCACCGACAGACGACGACGGCTGGGCACTGGCATGCCAGCTCGATAAACTCATGCTCGTAGAACTGGAGAACCACCTACCATTAAAAAATAAAGGGAAGAGGTTTAAAAATGTGGTTAATATGGTTACATAAGGTTAATGTCCCAGCTCATTGGGACATGTTCAATCATTGTGTTATGCATTACATAAGAACTGCTAATTATTATTATCATTATCATTTATTTTATCAACATACAAATTAATTTGTTCTCTGTTTTAAGTGTATGAGTGAGTGTGTTAACGGAAAGAGGGGACAATGATAACAGCTTTTCTATCGGTGGGGTCCTGTATTCTTGACCACTAACATTCTTTACGTTCCATGCCCCAAGCTTAAGGCAATGAAACAACTAACTTGAATTTGTAGCAGGTGAACAGCACTTACACACAACCAAATATCTCCCTAGCCTGCAAGTACCACAATCTTGACACCTGCATTGCGCATGCCAAGAAAGTGACCAGAGCCACAAGATGACCACCACCTTGATATATGTTACAAAGAAGTAACAGAAGATTGTTGCGTGGTGCAAATCTCACCTGTTCACACCGATAGCGCTGGCTCAAAATTTGTGGCAATTCACCAAATATCGCCCTATTAGTGAGATTTTGGCATTCACTGGCCAAAAATAATGTGAAGATTTTGACCAAGGTCGAGGCATTGGTATTTAAGTCTCACTGATCTCAGTGTGTGTGAATGCCTCTAGTATTTTTTCGAAGGGAACCCAACTGACCTCGAGCGACTCTCCCATGATGACGAGGGCGCAGTCACTCTTCCTGCGGAACGAGTTGAGCTCTGAATGCGCCTCGGAGCGATTGCTGACCCGCTTAAAGACAAAGAGGTCCTGGCGGGTGGACACCAGCTTGGCGCTCTTAGCGATGCAGCAGGCCGTCTCCAGCTTGTCCCCAGTCAACATCCAGATCTATCAGGTGAGAGCAAACACACTCCACTGTTCCAATATACTGCTGCTGGCATGTGCTTTGTGATGTCCAAATTTGCCACAAAATTGCAGTAACCAAAGGGTGTAGCCCTAATTGCACCCTATAGCGAATTTGAAGCTTATGTGTAGCCTGTCGTTTATTGTCCTTACAGCATATGAGGTGGGAGTCGCCCTGCTGAGTATTTTACTGAAGAAAAGCCCATTCTGTGGGCTTAATTAGGAACGGGGAAATAGAATTTCATAAGCAAAAATAGCATCTTGTGAAAAAGGGACTTGCATCAATATCAATGCCATTGTTACATGAGCAAAAATATTAAGTCCTGCAACCAACTATTCCCCATGAGTCGCATGATACGTGAGGAGACTAATGTCATCAAGTTTTGGTTTTAAAGGAGTCAACATACAACAGCTGGCAAACATCTTCTACATAAGGCACACACTGGCTTGACACAGTACCTTGATGCCTGCATTGCGGAGCATCTCGAGGGTGGGGCGGACATCTTGCTGGAGTTTGTCCTCTACCCCGGTCAGGCATAACAGCTCTAGATCTCTCTCTAGACTCTCTACAGCTGCTGAGACCTTGGCTGCCCTGTCAGTGATGCTAAGCTTGGCCTGTGTGTATCGGTTCTATAATATGGAATGCAAGATGGATTCTCGGTTACATGGGAATGAATCTATAAAACCCTAGCTCTAGATCTCTCTCTAGACTCTCTACGGCTGCAGATACCTTGTCTGAATGAAAGATGGATTCTCTGTTACATGGGAATGAATCTATAAAACCCTAGCTCTAGATCTCTCTCTAGACTCTCTACGGCTGCCGATACTTTGGCTGAATGAAAGATGGATTCTCTGTTACATGGGAATGAATCTATAAAACCCTAGCTCTAGATCTCTCTCTAGACTCTCTACGGCTGCAGATACCTTGGCTAAATGAAAGATGGATTCTCTGTTACATGGGAATGAATCTATAAAACCCTAGCTCTAGATCTCTCTCTAGACTCTCAATGGTTGCAGATACCTTGGCTGAATGAAAGATGTAGTCTCTGTTACATGGTTATGAATCTATAAAACCCTAGCTCTAGATCTCTCTCTAGACTCTCTACGGCTGCCGATACCTTGGCTAAATGAAAGAGGTATTCTCTGTTACATCGGAATGAATCTATAAAACCCTAGCTCTAGATCTCTCTCTAGACTCTCCACGGCTGCTGAGACCTTGGCTGCCATGTCAGTGATGCTTAGCTTGGCCTGTGTGTATCGGTTCTATAATATGGAATGAAAGATGGATTCTCTGTTACATGGGAATGAATCTATAAAACCCTAGCTCTAGATCTCTCTCTAGACTTTCTACGGCTGCAGATACCTTGGCTGACTGAAAGATGGATTCTCTGTTACATGGGAATGAATCTATAAAACCCTAGCTCTAGATCTCTCTCTAGACTCTCAACAGCCGCAGATACCTTGGCTGAATGGAAGATGGATTCTCTGTTACATGGGAATGAATCTATAAAACCCTAGCTCTAGATCTCTCTCTAGACTCTCCACAGCTGCTGAGACCTTGGCTGAATGAAAGATGGATTCTCTGTTACATGGGAATGAATCTATAAAACCCTAGCTCTAGATCTCTCTCTAGACTCTCAATGGCTGCAGATACCTTGGCTGAATGAAAGATGGATTCTCTGTTACATGGGAATGAATCTATAAAACCCTAGCTCTAGATCTCTCTCTAGACTCTCAATGGCTGCAGATACCTTGGCTGAATGAAAGATGGATTCTCTGTTACATGGGAATGAATCTATAAAACCCTTGCTCTAGATCTCTCTCTAGACTCTCCACAGCTGCTGAGACCTTGATGCTCAGATTGGCCTGTGTGTATTGATTCTACACAGAAGGATATAGCAAGAATAAAATATATATGGTCTAAGATTTCTTACGATTCACAGTGTGTCAATATATTCCACTTAAAAGCAGCAAACCAAACTGTTGTTCTAAATTTATCATATATACTACAAACAAACAGCAACTAATAGCGTAGCCATCCATCAACACTTCTTCCTTGATGCATTTAACTACCTATTGTTTTAAATTCCCTCATAGAAACCACAACGAAACAGTGACAAGGCCATGTCCTTCAAGCCCATGGAGAACAAACGGTCATTTGTCTCATTCCTCCACTTGGTAACTTGAATACTGAATACTAAAGAAGTGTAGACTGCATTATTCTGTTATTTGATTTTCTTACAATCACGCTGCACAAGGAGAACATGCAATCATGTTTTTTTTTTAAAAAAGAATAATTATGAATTTACCTCAAAGTCTGCATACTGCTCCTCAGTAAGTATCCTCTTGCCCACAACCAGCGTTCTCAACCCCTCCCTGGCCATATTCCCACTCTGGAAAGAAAAGACAACAGCAGGACGACAGGGATATCATCTTGCTTTCCATTTTGATATCAAAGTTAATATACTTCGCACAATGGCACTAATACAAATAGAAAACAAAACTTCTTTAATGTACATCTGCAAACAATCTTTATTCTTGAATTTTTATCAAAAATGGCACTGCTTCACATTTGAAACAAATCTTCTTTAATAAATATACAAAATATTTTTTTCTTCATTTTGATAGCTGATGTAACTTACACAAATAGCACTGCATTGCTTACACAAATACACTGCTTCACATTTGAAACAAATCTTCTTTAATATAAATCTGTAAAATATTTTCTTTCTTCATTTTGACAGTTGATATAATTTACACAAATAGCACTACTATCACACCTAAAAATAAAACTTATGTAATATAAATCCAGACTTGTTGAAATTTGGCCTTCATAGGGTGTTGGCCTCATAGAGGGTTTTTTTTTTGAAAAGTGATCTAAACATCTTTTAATAATACACCTTTTTTTTTAATCCTCTCAGTACCATGCTCTGACAGCTTCATATCAACTCAGTTAAGCTAAATATGTTCCTTGGACTATTGCACTGAGCGTGGTAATAATCAAGCGCTTTGGGTAGTACTTCGTACTAGGAAAGCGCTACATAAGAAACGATTATTATTATTATTATTGTTATTAATGCACACAGCGCCCATTGAACAGTATTTGCTCTGTCACAGGACAGGTTAAAGCTCTGTTGACATACCTCTTCGTCCAGCCAGTCGTTGTACTGGACTATCGTGCTCATCACCGTGTCTGCTCCCTTCATGAAGAAGATGATCTGTCCTGACTTCATCTCCTGCAAAAAAATGAACAGCGGCATACACTTGATTGGGTTGCATACACAACAAAACACCCATTTTGATATGGAGGAATTAATGCCCATAAAAATCAAGATATGAATTCATAGGAACCAGCACATGTTATAACAAATGAACGGAGAGTGTGTCCATTTGTATTTTAAGGTAACTTAAAATTGGAATGGTTATATCCATGACACTGGCACTGCCCAAATTGATTGCCCCGTCTCTACCTTGACGATGATGCCCATTCGCTTGGTCTCCGAAGTAAACGGGAAAATCTGGAGGATGGTGTACTCGTCTAGCTCCCCCGTGGGGTTGCGCAGCACCATGGTGTTCAGGTCTCTCCGCACCAGGGTCAGGTTCACTGTCTCCGTCCATGTTACCAGGGCAACCTGTGACACAAGCAGACAGGTACAATCAAACAAACCACCCCATTTCTCCACCCAAAATTCTTTTGAAGGTTTTTTAGTTCGTTATGCTTTGGTAGAGAACCGTTTCTAGTCATTGTGTGAAATACAGAATTTTCACCAGTTTGGGTCATTGACCTTTCAGCTTTTGCACAGGAGATGGACAGACAACCACATAACTTAATAAACCAGCTGCTACGTGGCAGAGACATTAACACTGCTTTACTTCTGGTCCACGATGTGACTAGTAAGTCTCAGATAAACAAAGCTGTATGTGATATGACAACATCACATACAGAGACGATAGTCTGATGA